>VYZM01013898.1:568350-635852 GCA_013398915.1 Dromas ardeola | reverse complement strand
CTCCCGCCTCCCTGCGGTGACAAATCCCCTGTAATACATCGCGGCTTACAACAGGATTATGATGAAACATCTGTGTTACTGTTGTTTCTCTAATGTAGTTTTGAAATCACGTTACAGAGAGGAGGGGGGACGCGGGCGGCTCGGCCGCCGGGACGGAGGGGCGGTGCGCCCAGGGCTGGTTGGAGCCGTGGCGCGCGGCGGCACCGCTCCCGCCTCGGCCGCCGCTCCGCCCGCCCCCTCAGGGGCGCCGGGAGCCGGGGCGTCCCCTCAGGACGGGGCGGTCACCCCTCCCCGGGTCGGCAGGCCGGCTTTTGGGGGGCCTGACGCCTCCAGACCTAGCGAGGGGCCGGGGGGGACACGGATACCTGAGTTTCCCTCCCCTCAGGGGCCGTTTTGGCGGCATCGGGAGAAAACTGCCACCCCACGGCCTCCCGGTGTCGGTGGGAGTTAACTTGCAGAAGACACTGCACACCAAAGTCTTAGCACTCTTTTTTTTTTTTTTTTTTTTTTTGAGGGCTGCTTCCCTAAATAAGGTTTTTTTATGATTATTATGGAAAGCAGGGGCTTTCCAAAGGATGGAGAGCGCGTTCCTTGCAGGAAGAGAAAACCACTGGAGGTGGGGGAAAGGATGCAGATGTAACAGTCTGCTCGTAGCCCGCCCTCCCTTCAGCTCCTGGGGCCGCCATCCCACATGGGGCACAGCCCTGATGGGTAGTACTCTCCCGACTCAGCCATTTGGGAAAGTTTTGAGCTGTGAATGGGCATCTTTCACTGAGAAGGGCACTCCTATCTGCTTCCTTTACCAACAAAACCCTGAGATACAAGCTGGCTAGAAAATGGATGTTACCAGTCGTGGCTGTGATGGGGACTGGTTTAAAACAATATGCAATCCCCATGGAGGGGATTTTCCTCACTCCCCACATGGTGTTGGGGAACCTTCTGGCGTTACCTTCCGGAGTCATGAGATGGTACAAAAATTGTAAGCAAACAGTGAGTTTTGAGCCTTGATGTTTGTTGAGAAATAATAAAAAAAACCCCAAACCTGAAAAGCAGTTTGCAATGGCTCAAAACGCAAAGCAGATCATCCCAGAAGATATTTTTTCAAACTCTTGTCATTTTAAAACAAGTATTTTACTGGGAGGTGAATTTTACATAGTCTGTTGAGAGAATTCACGTGGTTTGGGTGTTTCTCTATATCGACCCATAGTCTAAACTTGTCGTAATGTTTTTTAACAGATAAAAAAAAGTATCTTTCTTTTGATCAGCCCCTTTTTCAGCTATAGTGTTCCTACACCATAAGCCAGAAGATGGCACTACATGAATAGTTTATTCCTGTAGGTGGGCCTGCCTGAAACGGGTCTGGTCTCTCAAGGAGTCAATGTGTTTTCCGTGTGACACACTGGCGATGCAGAGGGCAGTCTGGCTGCCGGTACTTACAGCCAGAAGCACCCACGTTACAAAAACCAGTTGCAGCCTGAAAAGTTGTACTAGTTTTTCATTTGGGAGTCTGATCTCGTATCGGAGCAGGCAAGAGGGAAGCATGCAAGGGCAGTTGAGAGGAAAGAAGTAAGACAGAGTTTGGCAGGAATTACTTAGTCTGGGTGCCCAGAGGTAAGATTTGGGCATGCTTATGAGGTCCCGTCAGGTAGAGCCTCCTAGGGAGGGCCCTCCTCGGGCTGGCGTAGGCTCCATGGTGAGCCCAGCACCTTGGGTCTCGTGTCTGTTAGCAGGCAGGGGGCTGACTGGGAGATTCGCATTCCTGGGGATGCCCTGGTCACCCAGTTTACAGTCTTGGTGGCTTTGTTGCAGCAAGAAGATCTGGCAGGACATGTTCCATCACCCATGCACAGGGTAAAGTGAGAAGAGAGCTGAGAGGTGGTAGATTCTGCCCTAAGCCACAGAAAGGCAAACTTTGTCCAGGCTTCAAGTATCAGTTCCTGGGATCAGGAAATGCCTCAAACAGACAGCAGCAAACAGATTGATGTTTTTCATACCAGGTTTTGGGGGAAGAAGGGTGGCTGTAAAAAATTGGACATTAAAATCAATGATATTTTTGTTGCATGTGCTTGTGTGCTTGCAGAAAACAGAGTAGAAATAAATACTGCAGCAGGACAGAGAGTGTAAATGTGTTGTTGGCCGCCTCCTAGATGCTGATTCCAGTTCATGATTTTGCTTTTCTTATAGCAGCCTAATGGGAGTTTACAGAGACACAGCATAGCCAGGGTGAAGTGACAGTGGTGTACCCCTTCCTAGCACAGTCTGGACCCTGCACCTCCATTCCTCATGTGGGCATAGTCACAGGGTGAGTCTCTAATTCTGATTTTCCCCCTCTTCATGGTGATGCTTTCTCTTTGTTACGGTCATCTCCCATACCAGTAAATGGCCTGTGCGTCCTTCCTGACCTCTGTTACAGATGGCTCAGGAGAGGGATATGGTTTGCCCCATGTTATTGGGTGTAAATTTTCCCAAATTAGTAGCTCTTCTCCTCTCGTATTTTGTGGTTAGTGGTATACTTTTTCCTTTGAGACTCCAAACTGCTAGAGGTCTCTGTGTTACACTGGTAAACACTATATCCCCCAGTAATACCCAGCACTAGCAATATCCACCCCTCTCGTATTAGAATTGTTGCCAGCATGATGTAAAGACACCAAGTCAGTGGGCATGCGTTTTTTTCTGTCAAATAAGTCATCTACGACTTTCCATGTATATTCCTGAGCTGGGACATTGTTAGTCTTACTACGTCTCCAGCAGCATCTGTTGCTGTGGAAGAGTGTTCTCCTCCAGGGCTAGGTGTGTTGGATTTGGTTTTGATAACAGACAGCTTAATGTGGAAAACTACCAGTTGATGCACCCCTTGGGTGCAAATTTCCCAATTTTCCCCAGAGCTTTTCCTGTGCCATTGGCATGTACTTGGCTCTTAAGTAATTTCTGATATCCAAGGTACAAATCTGCAGTGGAAGAACTGCTTATAGGTATGTTCTTCTTGGCTGATCAGTCATTCAAAAGAGATCCTCTGACAGCTGGTAAACACCATGTACAAGCCCTGAAGATGATTTCTGCCAGATGGCTGTCTATGTGTTTGGATAATAGAGACTCCTGTTAAAGGAGTTATGGTTATGTGTATTCCTCTGTCTTGCTACATGTGATGATGATACTGTCTGTAAAGCCAAGCTGCAGGATCTGACCAGAAGTTTTGAAAACACAGCAAGGGACAGCACTGACCCCTCTCACAAAGCACTTTATCCCCTTTTAAGACTTTTAGTCTGCATTGCAAAGAGTGTGTCCAACTATTCATGTCTGATATGAATAGCGGAGAGGTTTGTTTTCTGAGTAGGTTATTTAAAGCTTATGTGCTGTCTTCTTTCAAGAAGAACCCAGTTGCCAATTTAACACGTCTGCCCATCAGGGGACCTGCATGTTCTTCATCCAACTTTTTTGTGTTGGCATTATAGTGCAGGGCAAGCTGGAATAAGAGGCAGGGCTCTCAGCTTACTTCTCCCTTGATACGTGACTCTCCTTAGTGTGCCTTTGCGTGGGGTCACACAGTGTTAGTCATGTGGGTGCAAGACGATGTGACAGAGAGACGGGCTGCAGCTGATGTCCGTGTTTTCAAGTGGGCCTCCTCAGGGCATGGGCCTCTGGTGACCAGCTCTCCTTCCTGGCGAACCACCACAATCGTGCTTTCGCTCTCTGACCACATGTGGCATATAGGCACACCGCTACCAGGAGAGCCAGCTCCTTCAGCGTGTGCCTTGGAACATCAGAGAGATGCCACAGCCCTCCAAGACCTGCATGTGAGGTCCAGCAATAGCTGAGTATCAGCAGGCAGAGGGGTGTGGGAGTCAAACGTGAGTCTCATGAGCTGAGAATGTGACTTAGTGGGCCTGAAGATGATGGTGGCAGGTAATCTCTCACCATGGGACAAGATTTTGTTTTCCCAGGTCTTCTAACATGAAACTTCAATTGCCAATCAAGGATGCTGGCCTGAAGTCTGTGCCGGCACGTCTTTGTCTGTTAGTTGGATAGCTGTCAGCCATTTTCAGCATGATTTGGAGCAGGACTGTATGAGTTGCTCAGTAAATTATTTCAAAATCACTTTTACCAAAACTCAGGAAGAGCAGCTGTTTCAGGGAGCACTCCCAGTAAAGATGGAAGTTACAGACTGAAGTCCTGGTTTCCTCTGTAGGGAGAATTTGTTAAGTCTGGTACCAAAGAAGGAAACTTCAGCTACTCAGGTATTCATTAGTTTGCGTTCACTTTAGCATGTGGCACAAGATAAAAGTTCTCGAAGATGGCTATGAAGAATTCAAAATTTCGGCAAAGTTTGTCTCTTGATCAGAGCTGTTGTCCTACGTAAATCAGCTGCAGACCATTAAAAATATGCTTAATTTTCAAGTAACATAGATCAGAGCAGCAGGTTGTGAATATAAAAGGCAGATGAAGGCATTTTCTGAACAAATTGTAGGGCTGTACTCTGAGTTTGTGTAGATACTGGCCTGTTTTCCTTGCATGGCTTGTTTCACAACCTTAGCAAACTTGACAAGAAGGTAGATAAGTCCTGCTCTTCTGAAAATGTGTTCTTGCAATGTGTGGTGTGTCCTATATGGGTTCAACTAATTGCTGGTTTTTATTCCATCAGGAATGCGCAAGAGATACAGTGATAACATCAACCCTTGTTCAGAAGATCACATATGTTACTTAATGACTAAGCAACAGACCAGAGGAAACCTTGTAAGTTAAACAAAGGCAGAGGTGTTTTATTTGTTGTCTTCTAAAAACAAACTTAGCTTTTCTGATATACAGGAATGTTACAGATGAGAAACTCTGAATTGAAACCACTTTTTAAACTAATGAGGCAGTTAATAAGTACTGTCATTTGCATGGAGGAGAACAATCTGAAAGATGGTAGTGTTCAGTATAGCATGGAGTAAAAAATGGATCAGTTTTTGTCTCACAAAGAGCCAAAGAAAATGCCTTGCTGAGAAAACAGTCTGGAGAGCTGATATTTGGAAAGATAAAAGAGAAAACTTCTTTTGCTTTTGTGTCTCTCAATTGATAGAGCTGAAGAGTGGAATAGCCTAAGGAGTGTGCATAAAATGCCCATCCCCAATTTCCCCTGGTGTACATGGCATGTTAACATACACAATGGTTGTGTTGTTCCTTGAAGAATACTCGGTTTAGGATACACGCGTCTTCTGCAACAAGAGCGTAGGAAGCCATCATGGTGTGAGGGTTGGGGCTAGCAGAACTATGTGAAGGACCTAGGTGATGTTATATAGTGATGTCAGGCACCTCAGTAGGAGGAAATAATCACATGTATTGCTATTGTGTGAAAGCGTTGGAGATGTCTCCAAATAGATGGCAAATCTTCAGAGCCTTGGTCTGCTGCTGTGAAGTGGTAGTGAGTATACACAGTGCTAGGGTCAATTAGTGCACTTTCTATTCCTTCTTGCTCTAGGGAAAAGTGATGCGGCTGTTGTTGTGCTTCCTTGGTTTCTTAGTCTGTAGATGGGAGGGAAAAATGACCAGTGCCTAGCAGCTCCTAGGAGTGAGAAAAGAAAGCTACACAGAGAGTGTTGTGAGGAGTCGTGTATGAACAACCCTTGCCCAAAGGAGCTTGGGGCAGTGGGTGGAGCATGCTGCGTACAACACTCAGGTGCTGTAAGACCAGTAACTCACTCCTGACACATCAGGCACGCCTGACTGCTGTGCTTTGTTGTCCTGGATAAATGCCCCGTTCTGTTCATCTGGTCTCTATTTCCTCACTGAACTGCACCAACCACTGTCTGGAGACCATTCTTCTAAAATAAATTAAAATCTAGTCCAAGACTAGGAAGAACATTGATGAAGTGCAGAAACAGTTGTTCCTTTTAAGAGCGCAGTGTCCATGGTTTTGACACTCAACTAACTCCTGTATGTAAGAGGAAAGCACCTGTAATGTGAGTGGGGCTAGGGGGACGGGAGTCTGTGCCCGATGGTCTCTTTGGTGGTGGTGATACTGTGGACAGCTGTGCAAGCCCATTTGGGTCTGGGATATCTCCAACGCAAAGCACCATGAGTAGCAGAAAGCCTCTGTCTTTTCCTAGCTGAGGATCCGGGCCCTTGCACATTGCTAGATAGGGGGGCACTGCTCCCCTTGCAGATCCCTGCTGTCTGAAATCCATCCTCAGTGCATACAAATCCCTGTCTTTGGAGGGGCTTCTTGGCTATCCCTGGCCTGGCAGAAACAGCTGTGGAGATGTCTTTGATCATACATGTGGTGGTAGCTTGCTCTCAATGAGTACAGACTGTGCCAAGCGCAGAATTACATTCTTGGGTTCAGTGACTACCTCTCCTCAATCATTCTGACCTTTCCACCTGGTTTTGTAGGATGCCTGCTCCACAGTGCTGGTCGCTGTGTCTAGTGCTGCATACCAAAGACCAGCTTGACCTTTCTCTGGGGATTTAGCCCTGCTCCTGAGGAGTTAAACGGTCAATTGCATTGAGTAATGGAAAGTATGTTCATTAACAATGTTCTATTTAAAATACAAAGCAAATGTAACGATGGCAAGAGGTGTCAGATGACAGGGACCGAGAATTACTTTTTCCATTCATAGCCTGAGCAGATGCAGGGTGTCCTTCCCCAGCTGCCGGGGCCTTCCGTCTCCCTCTGCGGGTAAAGAAGGAGCTCGGTCATGGTACATCATGTGCCGTACGGGAGCGCAGTGTTACTTCTTGTGTGGAGTATTTCTTTCCTTAGGCGAACAAAAAATAAAAGAGGAAGCAGCCTTTTTTGAGGAGCGTTCCCCAGGATGAAAGCTCTGAGGGCTCCTTGTGTTACTAGTATGGAGGCAGTAGGTTGAAACAAGTTCAACCTTTAAGTGGTTTTGAGGCAGAGTAGGAGGTTTCCCTGCTCTCCTACAGATGAGGCACCAGAGCTGTTTAGGCATTTCCAAACTGTGCTTTCGGTTTAGGTATCTTTTGGATAGGATTTATTGATGATATTAAGCCAACTGTAAGAGAGGGTTTGGTGTGTTTTTCCATTAAAAAAAAAGTCATTAAATTTCCAAAACATCTTGTTTCTACATTTTCAAAATAAATAACAAAAAACTTGCTTTATGTTGAAGCTGTCACTGGGGCTAGCTGAAAGAGACTAGTATATAAGGAGTTTGCCATTCTTGATAAATGGCTGAATTATTTAAGATCACCCCAAAATGTTTTTGTCTTATAAGAACATGAATATTTTTTTCAGATATTTGTCTCTGTCCAAAATTGGGGTGGAGATTTTTTTAAAATTACTAAAACCATTGGATGGCATAAAAATCCATTCCCTGGACAGCTCTATGAAATACTTTGAGACTCAGTCTCAGTTTAATGGGAAAGGAGTATTCTCTTTGTTTTCATCTTTTTTGTATGTAAGAATAATTTCTGCTTTAATTTTTGGGGAGTGAGAGTAGTGTTACCTTGATTCCTTGCAATTAGAGTTCTGAGAAATACTATTAGGCTGGATATGTCTCATAATCTGGCATTTTGTTTTAAATAAAAATATGAACGGGAGTTTTTAAAAATGTGTGGCTTAAAAATCTGTCTAATCCTGCACTGATGAGAAGTCGCTCTATTTTTTTAGTCATCTGGGCTTGGGCCCCAGATATTTTAGAAATTAATAAAACTTGCAATTTCAGAAAGGAAAATATGATAGAAATTTCAGCCTTTCCGTTAGGGCTGCGTCCTGGTTCTGCACTGGTTCTGTGACTACCTGTCAATGCAGTGGGAAAGGGCAGCGTACAAAGGAGGCTGACAGCATATATGGTGAAGTGTTGTTTTGTTTGTTGTTTGTTTGCTTGTTCCCAGCAACTGAGATATGTAGTTTCTTGGGAAGAGGAACTGCATGGAGTGTGTGTGTGTGGGCAGTCAGTTGAAGAACAGCGGGATGTCTAACAGTCCCTTGAGAAGCGCCCTCCAGGCTGAGTCCCTATGAATAACTTGCTTTAATGTATCTTGCATATTTTTTCGTTCCCTTTTTAGGATAAGGTTAAATAACAACTACTTTTTTTTCTCCCCCCCGCGCTTTCTTCTGTCAAGGGTTTTTCCCATTGTGCATGTAGCAACTGCAGCTACCTGCTGGCGTAAGTCTCTGGGCAGGTATAATTCAGAGACTCGTTTGGCCCTGTCTACCAGCATGGTGAGGATTTAAATGGGAGATTTTTTTGGGAAGCCTCAGAAATGAGGCAGCTGCTGTTTCAACGTCTGAGGTTTATTCTGGTGCCAGCTGCCCCCGCTGCGCCCTGCTGCACCTGTTGGCACTTGAATTGTGGTCATTTCGTGCATAGTAACTTAATAAGGCAAAGTCGGATTTTAATAGAACAAGCTGACACTCAGATGGGGATTAAGGCAGTTTCATGAACACTTAAGGAAGAGAGGGGATACAGTTAAGGGCAGGGATGTGCAGGTAACAATACTCCCCTGAGCGATGGCTATTCCCAGTGTCACTGCAGAAGAGGTGACTGGACTCCTGTTGCCATGGCCCAGGCAATGATGGCCCCAGGGCTGTTTCCCAGATACAAACCCTTTTGGCGTGGCTGGTATTTCTGATTGGTTTTTCTAGTTGTCCATAAAGCTATAAATACAGGCGGTAGCTAGAATGGATTCCTAGTAGTGCTGTGGACCTGCTGCGGAAGCATTACGGAGAAGATTTTGCTGGGAAGAGTGGCTCTGCATGACCCCCCAGAGCAGGGCCACCCTGGCTGGTTTTGGGTCTCGCCTGATGTGCCAGGGCAGGTGTCACCTTGGGAGCTACTCTGACACCAGCCACCAGGTCTCCTTCTCCCAGAAATGTTTAAGTGCTGATGTAGGTGGTAGATCCCTAATTACTCCTTCTCCCAGTCCCCAGAGAAAACACTTTGCATTCCGATTAAGTAGAGTGACCTCCTGGAGATGTCTATTTTATTATTTTTTTCATAAAACTTTATTTTCTGACATACAATATACAGACAAAATAAATTAAATGCTGAGTGCTGTTCTGAGTGGGTTTGAACAGCTTTAGAGGGAAAAAAAGACTTTATAGCCACAAAATGACTACAGGGATTTATTGATGCTTTATTTTTCCAAGAGATTACATTGCTTCAATGCAAACAACATGGAAAGAGATGATTGGGATGGATGGGTCCTGAATGGTAGCAGTTTATTCCATCTAGCTTGCCTTGGTGAAGGTTCGGTTTTTTTAAGTGAAAGTGTAGTGACCCAGAGGTGATACCTATGGATGCACTGGTAAAAAGTGGTGGGGTTGGAGGCACATCATCCAGTTCTATGCAGTTTCCATGTTGGTGGTGACAGACTGAGCAAGAATCTCAGGCAAATCTCGAATGCCATCTGGTCTTTCTGAATTTGACTTGTTCTGGGAAGGAGGGTGAGAGTTGGACTTGAAGTCAATGTTGGCTGAAGAAATACTTGCAAAAAGACAAACTGAGTCCTTGATTTCTATTTTGGGGTGTTTGTTGTTTCATACAGGGGTTGAGAATATGTCTTTCCTTGGATAGAAAAACTAACAGTTCAAATAAGCCCACAGACCCATGATATTTTATGTTTGCATTTTAAAGACAGCTGTTGGGGTTTTCTTTGGACAACATAGCAGCGTATCAAGGTTGTGGGTTTTTTGGTTGTTTTTTTCCCTACTTGTAGAAGAACTGCTAAATGATTGGGTACTCTTGAAGTCCACTTTTGACTATTGATCATGTCTGTTAGAATACTCTTTTTCAGATGATTATTTTGTTTGAAGAGATGTTCTCAGTAGTTCACACAAGTATTCAGGCTACTCTGTCTTTACAGAAATCTACAAATTATCAGAAGATGTTGCTTTGATTTCCTTTTTTTTTTGAAAAAAACACAAATGTCAACGTGCTTATAGGATAAATGTCTCAGGCTGTCTGTTTGCATAGCTTAAACTCTAATTTTGTATGACAGCGGAGATCTAGGGTGATATTTAAGCCTGAGCATTTCCATGCTTATGAATAAACTAAGCATTTCTTTTCACAGTTTGGGTGTGTTTGAAAAAGCCACTAAACACAGTTTCCAACTGGTTATAAAGCTGTGAACAAGCCCCAGGAATCTGCACTCCTGTTTTCTTTGCTCTTGGACAACAGTCTCATTTTGTTCTATCTGTATCATTGGGGAGATGGTGTCACGTTGTTTTATAACCTATATCTGGCCATGGGCATGGATAAGTCTTTAAGGATAGCAAACAGACCAGGTTAAGTGTGCAAATGAGAATAACTTACCATTTGGTATCTGGGGAAGTCCACTTAGACAGACAAGATGTGCTTTACAAATGCTGTGGAAAAATACAGATATGCTAGTGAGAAGGAGCAGCAAATGTTACTTTCGGAAATACCTTTAAAAATAACAGCTGTTCATGAGCTGATGGGATTAAAAATGCATGTTCCTGATCAGATTTGACCCAACAATGTGATAGAGAGTTCTAAGTGTTTAACATTGTAGAAATCAAATGCTCTTCCTGCTTAAATGTGATATGACGAGTAGAGCACTTTGTCTAAGCATTAGCTATAGGATGGGTTCCAATCACTGCGACTGCTCTACAGAAGGTCAGAGAGTCTAGAGATCTGGCGTTGACTCAAGTAGCTTTCTCTGCTGTGGCTGAATCTAGTCTTTTGAGTGGTGTGACTGCAGGCTAAGCATATTGCAACAGTCGTCATCATGCATAAGCCTTTCAGCCTAACTCAGCTGTAGCTTTGTCTAACTGATTTGCCTGGGAATCTAAAAGCCAACTGCAATGACACTCTGTGAGAGAGAGAGAAGAAATGTAAGATGAGAGGGTGTTGAACTCTTGCACCTACCTTCATAGTTGATGCAGCCGTTGGAGTCTTCCTGACCTTTCATGAGTTCGTCTACTTCCTCTTCTGTCATCTTTTCACCTGGAGAGTGGAGAGAGCTTGGTTAAGTCTTCCACAAACACACAACTGAGGCTGAACCCTACAGCTTTTCCAAAGGCTTCCCTTATTTTCTGAGTTAGTAACAAAAAGACCTATATATGAACTGAGCTTTATTAATTTTAACTTCCTTTAGAAGTTCTGCACATGTATATAAACACAGGGATTCTAGTTATTCCTACAGAGTAAAGAAACTATGCAGCAAATCCTCTACCTTTGTCCATGTGCGTTATGTCACTGAGGTGTACAGCCTTTTCTCTCTATTCCTCAAATAACAGACACTAGTCTGAATTTAGAAGTAATAAACCAATCCTTTTCCTTTGGGCTTTCTACTGAGTTTTGTGTTTGCTTTCCTTGTGGATTCCCAGTTAGGAAACCCAGAGTCTTTTCTGGGCTTGTAGCCTCCTACCTCTCCAAACTGGTTAGAATATCTTTCTTCCCCTTCTCATGCCTTCAAACAGCAGCAATTTTTAAAATCCTCACAGAGATGATAATCCCTTACCCAGAGTAGCCAGTACGTGACGGAGTTCAGCCCCCATGACTGTGCCATTGCCTTCCTTGTCAAAGACACGCAGACCTTCAACAAAGTCTTCATAGGTACCCTGTTCCTTGTTGTTAGCAGCTGCTTGCAACATGGGGAGGAACTCTTCAAAAGTAATTTTCTTGGCATTCATCTCTGGAAAGACAGCACAGTTGCTACATGCTAGACACTTCTATGTGTGTTCTTTTGGGATACTTGCCCTGAAATGTGGGAGAGCCTCCCACCTCGTTTGCACACTTCTTTCTGTGCTTTACTCTAGTCTTTGCCTCAGGATTCGGCAGTTCCTTTGCAGAATCTGGATTCTGTCTTATTGTGGGAGTTAGTTTTCACATCCTTGCTCTAGCCCTCTTCTCATGTAATTTTATATACTTATGTGAAAGTTTATTTTCCTTTCAGAAACAAAACTTGCTATATGAGTTGATCTTTGAAAGGATTTTGGGAGTGGGGGAACTACAGAATACAGTAAAACAGAAATCTTGAGCCCCAACAGTGAGAAAAGGTAATGAGGGGGATGTTGTGACTTAGACAAGCCCCTGAGGTTGCTGACATGTTACTGACTCTTCAGTAACATCTTCTCTTGGATGTGGCAGCAGAGACTATTATCAAAAGAATAAACTAATTAAAAATAGGAATGTCTAGTCGGGGTGGTGTCCAGATTTCCTATTGACATGTTCAGTGTGGAGGTTTAAGGACTTACAAGCTTAGTGCATCTAACCCCTTTGTTGTCATGAGCCAGAAGTTGTAGCCCTCAGTGAGGCCTTCCCCAAATGTTTTTTGTTGGAGCAAGGCTGCCAAATAAAAGGCTCTTTTTTTTCCTTTTTTTCTTTTTTTTCCTCCGGGATCTTTGTAAAGAGCAGCCTTCATCTGGGCAGCCATGAAATACAATAGATAGAAACATGCAAGAGATTTTTGAATATACAGTTGTTACAGAAACTATTTTACTACCCAGCTGTATCAAAATCACTGTCAGTTATTGCTGTAGTCACTTAAAGTACTGTCATGGTCTCACCTCTGTGTTAGTCCTCTGCTCGGTGCTTCTTGCTGGGGCTAATGCTTAACTCAGGTCTTCTGAATTGTTCCTCAAAGCTGCCTTTACCAGGCCTGAGGGCTTGGATATAATTTAGCCCATCTTAACATGATTCTGCATGACTGACATCAGGGACCACCTGCAGCTAGGTCCTTGTTAGAAGGAGGTGACTACAGTATTTACTATTTCTTTTATCTCTAAGGGGGGAGAAAAGGAAATGGAAAATGACCACTATAATTTATGGACAACATATGCCTCAGCATGCCCAGGTTTGTGGGAGCTTTGAGCAGACCACCCCAGTTGGCACAAATATACAGGTGGGTTTCCAGTCCCAGGGCGTGTCTTGGATTATGCAGAAGATCCTGTGCTGGAAGGACCCAAAGAGCTGAGTATCAGCTGTTAGAAATGGATTTACAGCTCCTCAGCAAGGGCAGGGGCACAAATGGACTGTGAGCAGCAATGAGTGTGTGTTACACCACACCAAGTTGACGCCACAATGGTCCCTACAGAGAATTCTCCATATCCTAAGGAGAGCGTTTTCATCTGTCTGAGCAATGTATTCCTCATCACCATCATCCTCCTGAAAAGGAACTGGAGAAATCCCATGAATTGTTGCTGCAGAGTCCCCCTTGCTCCCCATCAGAGCAAAAGCTCCTCACCCTCCTGCTGTGACTGTTGATGTTGCCTAATTACAGTTCCCCAGCCTCAAGAAGGGCTCATGAGAGACTGTAGGGTACTTACCCTCTTTGCTGGGGTTGCCCAGGATCTTGTTAATCTCGGCATTTGTAGGGTTCTGCCCCAGCGCCCGGACGATATCGCCAACCTGACTCAGGGTGATCTTGGCATCACCAGTCCTGTCAAAGAGGAGGAAGGCCTCCTTGAATTCTGCAAGGGAAGAACAACGGTTAAATTGAGCCGGGCAGCTCCCTATTGACAAGTTGTATTGACAGAGACGTGAGCCTGTTGTCTCCTGGCACTGTTCCACCTCCTCCCAGGGAGTTAGCCAGGGGAATCTTTGGCCCACAATCCCAAGAAAAACTCCTCCCCTCTGACATTTTGGTTTCACTATTTTTAAACTTTTATATCTACCTTTCATAGCTTTCCTGGCTCCAATAGCCATCGATAGCTTTGTGATTGACCCCGTAGTTATTTCAAGCATGTGGAAAGATAAGCTTTCTATAAACATTGCCATTCAAGAACAGGTTTCTTTACATGACATAGCAGCAGAAGTTAAAAATGTTATTATCCACTCAACCTTATCTTGCCAGAGGACTCAAACTCTTCTGTCAAAGTACCTAGCAGTGCAAACCATTGGCCTGCTTCAGTGGGTCCTGCCTGCAATCCCAGCATCTCGACTACACAGCACTAATGGGAAATTTGAAGGTGGATTACAAATGCTTCTGCTTTTGTTTACCCTTAAAGTTGCCTTACAATGACATTTCTGCCCATGCTTGTTCCCTCTCTTTGCCCTTTGCGGTCTGTCCCTGCTTCTTACAGATGCAAGAATATCTGGCTTTTCCAGTGGTAGTACTTGGGACTTCTCTTCTTTCAGTGCTGACAAGTGATCAACGTTCACTTATTTCCCCCTTGCTGCTGACCAAGGACTTAGGGTACAGACATTTCTCCTACAAAAATCAGCACAGATGGTTGCCTTCATTGCATTGCCAGTCTTCATCTTCTGTTGCAAAGTTCCGTGTTAATCATCTTACTATATTTTTCAGGCTTTTCAGAGTATTTGTTGCAATGAATAAAGAAATATGTTTTTTTAAAAAAGAGGGGGGGGAGAAAGTGAAGGGTCCAGCTAAAAAGCCATCTTCAAATCTTGTATGTCAAGAGCATCTTGACTCTGCTGTTGACCTTTTCTGCACTGCAGTGTCTGATGATGCTGTGTTTTAGCTCCAAGTAAACCAAGTGAAATGTTTTTCCCTTGGCCATGATGCGCTTCCAGCAGCTAGACAGGCTTTGTGTTTCACAGCTTATGTAAGTGGAACGTTCTTTGTGCCTTGGGGCAGATTTAGGAGTAATAAACCACGTTTCAAATCATGTCTTCATTCATCTTGTGCTGGGGACGTGTGACACAGAGGTATTTAGGTTCCTGCTTTAGCCATCCATATACCGCCTTAGTGGAGGAGTTGCTGGCACCCAGTAAAACTGCTGATACAGGATGTCGGCCTGCTAGGCTGTAACCTAATACATCTGAAACTAATCCTCTTACTGTCTGATGTGAGAGACCTATAAGCCTTTATTGCTAACCCTCTCCCCTTACAGCTTTTATTGCAGGGTATGAAATCAAGGCCTTCTGGACCTGTGTAGAGCTTCCCCTTCCAATATACCAACTTGATATCAGCTCCTGCTCTAGCAGCTGAGGTCGATAGAGCTGTAGTGATTTACACCATATGATCCGATCTTTCATCTGGTGCATTAATGACATTTAGCCAGAGTGAGGTATAAAACAACGCCAGTTTGCTATTCGCAAAGCCATCAGGAGAGTTTCTCTGTTTTGTAAATCCCATGAAGTTTTATGTTCACTGGGTTATGAACACTGTCCCCCAGCTCACAGAAAAGGCCTGATTTTATTTGTCTCTCAGGCATGCATTTCATTGCAGTATATCTTTGCTGTGGGGTTTTTCTTTTTAGTGTTGTTTTTTATATATATATATATACACACATATACATATACACACACACACACACATACATATATATATATATACAGCTAGCTAGTCCTAGTTTCTACCTCTGCTGGAATAAGCACATCTAAAATCGCTCTCTGGGGAGGGTACTAACCAGCTGCTGGTGTGTCAGCCTGTGTGCATGGAAATAGTTACTCAGGGTGGGACATCTCTGTTCCTGGGAAATTCTCCCTCTCTCAAACAGCTTGTAATTGCTCCGCTGCTTGGTTCAGTCATCACAGCATTACAGCAGCTGGATGATCTGAAAAATGTAGGGAAGCTGAAAGAAATATTTTGCTTTGTTATACATGCCAGCAGCTTTGAATTGATGGCATTCTTCCGTAAACCCTCCCCACCCTTTTCTAAAAGTTTTGGAATTAAAAAGTGAGGAAGAGTCCAAAAGATTTTATTTGTGACCAGAAGCATTTGGACTGCAGGAAGAGAGAAGTTTCCAGTCTCACTTACTGCACTATACCTCTCCTTATTGCTTTGATGGTGTAACCCAGAGCAGGCTGGTGTTCAGGGAGTTTAGGGCTGTCTCTTAAGACCTGCTTCTAGCTATTTCTCTCTCTGGACTTCTAGTATATCCCTGTATCTTCCATTCTAAATGCTTTGTTCACAGCAGAAGTCTACTATATTTGCTACTGAATTTTGGACATTTTTTAAACCTATGTTATTTAATATAGCCCAAATGCATCTCTTAGAATATTTAAAACACTCCCATTTAGATTTCAAGAACTTCAGTGGGATTTTTGTTCATGTCAGAATTTTTAATCGGATCTTTCTAGCAGATTGAAAAAAATTTGGAACTTGCTGGTGGCTTGTGAAGCAGAGAATACAGCAAGAGGCTCAAGAATTGCAGCATATCCAGTCTATTGTGTTTATAAGCAGCAGTTTACACAAGTCACTTATTTGCTAACTATTTCCACGCTTCATGAATATATTTACAGTAAAACAGCGTTTGTTCCTCCCCTTCCACAACACCTCCTGGCAAAACCGACATGTAGGCCTCTTGCATCTTCCATTCATGTAAAATTGCAATGTCACTGCAGTTAAGTTAAATTTTCAGCCTGCTCCCTCCTTCTGTTGTCCTTCTTCTGCCTATTTCCCTGGTGACTTTCAAATGCAAGACCCGCTTTTGGCATCCTTGTGAATGGCCGGTACAGGAGCACAACTGAAAAC
This sequence comes from Dromas ardeola, assembly GCA_013398915.1. NCBI lineage: Eukaryota > Metazoa > Chordata > Aves > Charadriiformes > Dromadidae > Dromas > Dromas ardeola. The sequence continues at coordinate 619,508 of VYZM01013898.1, read as the reverse complement.
TGCTCAGCAGGTAAAGCTGGTAAAACCAGCGTATTTCCTCTTCGTACCATGGCAGAAACTTCTCAGCTTGGGCAGTGCATAAGCACACAGATAAATTATATGTAAATCCATGATCAGATTCTTGTTCAGCATAAGTCAGCACTGCTCCTCTGAAGCCAAGAGTGTGGTGATTTATACCAGCTGAAGTCCTAGCTCATCTTTTCATAAAGGTTAAACTTCTGAGCCTGTAGCTCCTCTCTGAACCCACGTACATGTAAAACACATCAGCTCTCTTGTAACTTACCATCCTGTTGCTCCTGGGAGAACTCGATCTGTTGAAAGGAAATCAATCATAAAAAATAGCTTAGGAAGGGGGGGCTGGGGGAGAACCTGTTTGTTTTCTAAAGCATCCAGCTCAATCCATGAGTCATCATCCAAAACAGCAAAAATGTGGCCTGTCAGATGTGCAGAAGTAATGCAGATAGCAAAAGAGCTGTTAAGACTAGTGAATATTTAGCATTCGGTAGCCATTATGTTCCCCCTCCTACCCCCCGTTAAAGTTTAACTTTTATTTCACTTACCATTAATTTGGTCAGGAGTGAAGGACTGCAGTTGGGAAGAGAAAGAGAGAGAAGAGAACTAGTACTGCTGAAAATGCACTGAGAGAAAGCAAATAGCACAAAGTAGCTAAGCGCTCTCACATCTGTCTTGCCTAGTGTAATTAGGCCATAGCAACCTAAACTAGCAACTTCTGCAAAAATGCATCACCAAGTCTATTCTTAAAGATGCCGTTAAAATCTGCATCCCAGGGAAAGCCAGGGTTGTGGCTAGAAGCGACAAAAGTCTAAAGTCTCTTAACTAACGAAGAAGTTGTTACTGTATCATCAGGTCATTTACTGTTTTAGTATAGACCCATTTTATTAAGACCATTTGAAGTAGTATTGCTTAACAAGCAGCTTTTTTTCCATTAACATAGAAATTAAGCCAATCCCTTAAAGTTTGTGTTTCAAATTAGTTTCTGACAATACATTGTTTCATAAAGTACTAAACTATGATATTTTCTCATATAAAAATATGACTATTTTCCTTTGCTACTTCAGCAGGTTGCATCCGATTTAAAAAGAAAAAGCTCAGCAGACAGCACTAGCAAATTGTAACCCTTTTGTCTGAAGCTACAGGAGCTGCACGTCTACCATTGCCTGGTGCAGAATCTGAGGCTCACTGGAAAACCTCGCATAGGTTTAAGGAGGAAAGCCAAGCAAATCTAAATTGTCTTCTGGATTGTCCTTCCCTCCCCTAGAACTAACTTGAGCGAGAAGCCTGATTTACTTTTGTAAAATACACTGGCTCGCTGCTAACCATTAGCTTTCCAGTGGACCCACCATGGTTGAGAGTTGGAAAAGCAGAGCAGCAGACGGGCAGGAGGGATTAGCTGAGAGGTCTCGAGAGTGGTCCTGCTTTCCTGGCCTTTCTTCCCCTTATTTATCCAGCAGCACTGACAGCGTTGCTGGATTAGGTGTCAGAAGGAGAGGTCCCTCCCCTTGGCGAGTTCTTTAGCTTTCTTAGGGCAAAGTGACAGGAGGCTCCATGTCTTGATCGACATCTTCTGGTGGCTATTTTTAGGAGGCTGGAGAGGGCAGGGAGTGGCAAGCAGTAAGTTTGGTTCATGTCAGCACTTTCTGGGTCCATACCATCAAGAGCAGATATTCCTTGTCCAGACCTACCAAGATTTCCTTATAGGGAAGGATTCTATTTCTCCAATAAGCTATAAAGTCAGCGAACAAGGAGCACTGAGAGTGAGAGGTGCCATGTGTTTGCCCAGCTGGCTGGTTTTACACGTGGCTTGCAGGTTGCGTGTTAGATGCAGCTGGATGGTCTTCGTACCTTCTCTGGGCTTTGCCCAACCCCTTGCACAGATGATACTGCACTCGACAGTAGATGAGTGGTGCTGCTGCTTGTCTGCGCGGTGTGATCCAGTTGTTGGCAATGAGCAGATTAACCTGTTGACAGAGGTGGTGTCTCGCTGTGAAGCTCTTCCTCTGCACCGCTCACGTTTTCCAAATTTTGAACGTTTTTAAGGGAAAAACTATCCGTGCATTTTGGATCCAGCTGTGTTGCTTGTTTAGCAGCTGATGTGGAGATGTACCCAGCAGGGCAGTGGGAAATTTGTATTCACAGCAGCCTGTGCTCTCCAGGACACCCTTCCTCTAGTGCTGGACTTAGGCAGGGCACCAGTATGCCAGTTCAGAGCTCACTGGTGTGGTGAGAGGAGGTGCTGCTGAGGTTTTTGTGATGTGGAGGTAAGAGAGAAGCCATGATAGAAGCTAAGACCCCCAAAGACTTTGTGAACTGGAAGGATGACTGTTCATGGTGGGGAAAGAGGTACTTGCTTTTTTGGGTTGCAGAGTGGAGGGGTCATGGTGGGACTACAAGTGGGGAGTTCCTAGGTAGGTTGCAGGAGGTACAGGCTGTAGCTTCTTCAGGAGCAAAGACCTAGTCCCCCCATGTAGCATCCTCCAAGCCCAGGTCAAATCTCCAAATTGATGCCATGAGACGTTGTAAAAGGATTAGAAAACTTTGCTCCAAACTTCTTCCTTTCCCCGTCACGTCAACTGGGTCAAGAGTGTGTGACAACAACAAACTCCCTGTTGCAAACTCAAGTTCCTTCTATAATTTCTATTTATTATTTCCTTCGTTGAGCATTCACCGCTCCTGGTTTTCTAATGACAAAATGTGATTAATGAGGGAAATTTTCTCCTGTAGCTCACTTAGTTACCCTGAAGATAAGCATAACCTTCGTGAATGTCTCTTTTCAGTATATTGAGGGCTCTGAAAGAAAGAATAAAATCCAAGCAGACTTTACTGTTGTGTTTTTGGGCTTGTTTTGTTTTGTTTTTTAAAAAAACTGAGCTATCAAAATATGTCAAAAAACTCCTGAGCAATCAAAATAGGTCAAAATATTTGGTTGGATTTGAGACATTAACCTCCTACCTTCTATTTTAAAAGCTAAAGATACAACTGCAAAGAATTTTCTAAGCTTGCCATTTTAGGTGGAAAACTTTCTGTCCAAACAGATTATTCACATTTTTTGAGAAATAACTGGAAAACATCTGAGTATGAAAAACGCTCCACTGCCAGTCCTTCACGTTTGGATTTTCTGCTGTTTGTAATCTATTGGCCTGTGGGAGCGGGGATGTACTCAGGACAAAGTGTAGCCGTGATGAGGTGTGGCTGCACAGAAGAGGGGGTTGATGCTTTTCTCTCAATTAGCTACAATAGGTTTAGTGCAGGGCAGGCTTCCTGACTAATACTGGCTGGGGCTGGAGCTCGAGCAGTGAGAAAACGAATATAGATCTTGGCCATCAGTCCTAATGCATTAGTAGAGGAGCTTTCTAAAGACTTTGGCAGAGCTGAAATGTTGCCTGGGTCAACACAGTGTGTTGCCTTTTGTGGAATTTTCCTTCTGCCCTCAGCCTCTTGCTCTGCAGTGCTGGCAACTGAGAAATGTTCCCCTGAAAACAGGATTTAATTTTTTTTTTTTAAAGAAAAACTTAGATTAAGTTTCCTCAAAATTTTTTCTTACTTCCAGATAAGCTTTATGGTTGGCTACAACAAAACTTATCCCAAAAGACTTTAGATGCCAAGCAGAAAATAATTTGGGTGCATTTGTCTTGCATGTAGAAAACTGATACCTGGATTAGCCATCTGGCTTGAACGGGCTATCAAATATGTATGAATTGAGAGGGATCTATGTATGAGCTCATTGATCTTTTGACCATGTGAGACTTTGTCTCAGAATTTAGATGAGGAAATACTAGTGCACCACACCAGCCCTTCATTTTATTACTGATTCTTGAATAAAAGCTCACTAGACAGAGTTTTGCTGGGGAGAAATATTGTAGTGCGGGCATGTTGCATTCCCTTGAATTAAGAATTACCCTGCTTTAAGCCAACGGGGTCTGTTGGGGGCTTAAAGTGCTACTTGTTTTGAGCAAGGACACCTACAAATGCCTCAGTATAGAAAATATTTCAAACACTCCTTAAAAGAAATTAAATGTAAGATTTCTGATTCTGTAAGGAGCTTTCATAAACTTCAAAAGGTAGAAAGAAGTACTTTGCAGTGACCTGATCCTGGCAGTGTTCTCTGCATTGTCAGAGGACATGATGAGTCTTGGGGCTTTAGGGAATATGTTGAAATTTCAGGGAGTTTGGTTTAAAAAAAATGAATGCCCTCCCCAGTAGAAGTAATAAAAGGTTGAAGGAACTGCAACACATGGAAAGACCAGAAGGACCTGGATTTCTCTAACTTGCCTTAGCCCTTATTTTTGGACAAAGTTGTTATCCAGAAGGTTATCTGTGCCAAAGAAAAAGGTGGTGTGTTTTGGGTTATTTTGTTTGTTTTTGTTTGTTTTTAAGATTAAGCCTTTTCTCTGTATAGTTTGTGACCGCCTTCTAGTCATCTTGTTGCTAGATGGAGGCGTTTTGACTAGGTCCCAGTTATGTACAGTGGGGTGGATGGAGTTGTATGCAACTCTCTTATCACCACCTAAGCAGAAGACCCAATCCACACAAATCTTTATTTCCAAATTATTACCAAATTTCCTATTTTCCCAACAAAGCACTGGTTTGTGGGGCTTAGGGCCCTGACTTTTGCAGCATGGTGCTGTGCTCACCTATTTAGTCTGGTGGGTACTGGGACTGAGTACAGCTGTGCTGAGTGAGAGTCGCTTTGTGCTCACTGTAAGTGTGTAAATGTCTGGACAGGATGAAAAGCCCTGGGAAAAGATGTTGCTGGGAGTTAAAGCATTCAGCTGCTCTGTCTGCTTGTAACCCTTTGGGTGCATTACAGAGAAAGGAATCATCTTAGGAGTCACCAGATATTTGAAGGTACTGTCTCTGTAGAAGAGACTGAGCATATCAGATGTCTTGGAAAATCAGAGAGGACAAAATTGGAGAGTCTCCTAGGATGTTCATTGTATATTTAGCCTTCTATTCAGGACTAGAGGGTTTTTTTTTTATTTTTGGGTGGAGATAAACTAGGATTGTGCCCACAGCAGTTCATATGATACCTGCTCACCATTAGTGCCGGCTCCTTGATTAATACAGCTGCACATATTTCCTAGTAGACATCACTGAGTGCAGGATTACACAGCTCTCAAACCCCTCTGAAAAGCGGGCTGTCATTCTCCCGTCCCTCAGCCCAGTTCAATAGCTTGTGCGATCGATGCCACAGGTTTTAGAGAGGCTACTTCTCATTTAAGTAAGAATCAACAGCCTGATGGATTTAGCCTCATGTCTTTCATGAGGCGGAGAAACATTAGGAGCAGATGAGCTCTTGCGAAAGAGAGCTCTGTTTTGAGAACAGAGCTGCCTGGAAATACAATTGAAAAATGAATAAAAATGACCACCATTAATATAGGAGAGAAAATTGTGTGTGTGAGATACCATAAGGCTTGGAAGAATAGTTAAAAATCTCTTTAATGGACCTAACTGCAGACGAATTTGAATTTTTTCTAAGCATTCTGCATAACTTTCCAGTTTATTTACTTTAAAGCTTGTAACTTCACAGTTGCTTTACAGTTGTGCAACTTTTGGATGAGCCTTGCCAATTAATTAATGTGCCCTTCTGAAATGTCTGGGAGTGAAACGTGCACTGTTGATCATACCATTTTGAACAGATTTCATTAGCTTTATGGGGGGAAGTGCATTCAGTTGTGCTCATTTATAAAAGTGTGCCTTTTCTAATTGCATTTAGTTTTGCATGAATGTGTGTAATCGAGAGGATGTGTGAGGAAATGTGGGGGCTCGGAGCCCTGCTCTCGCAGGGATTTGTTGTTTTAATGTGCCTCCCAGCGGCAGTCTTAGAGTATTAACATTATTTAAACTATTGCTACTTGACATTTAAGTGCTATGCGGTAAACCAGCCAGTTGACAGTGCTTTTTGGCAATGGGTATAACATGTAATAAAGCCTCAGTGAAGTGGGGACAAATTTCCAGCTTGGTTTTTTCGTATCTCCTTACAGACAACTTCTTTCTTTACTGGTCATTGGCTAAATTAGTCACCGTCTTCTTGCCTTAGGTAAGATAAGCTCAAATATCTTGTTACTATCTGTTACAATCTCTCTGCACTCTAAGGGGGTTTTAAACAGTCTTTTAGAGATATTGTGGGGTTGTTTTGATTTTATTAGTTGATTGGGGAAAAAGGCTCCGCCACACAACTGCTGTTAGCACTTGAAATTACTCTGTGAGCTTTTGAAATGTTACTGTCTGTGTAATTTGCTTTAAATTCCACTGTTTCTACCAAAGTTTGTCTCTCCCCACACCCTCCAAAGGCTATAGATATATTTTTTTTAAATGCTGACAAAGCTGTGAATTACGAAGAAAGGATCTTGTAAAAAATCATTATTTTCCAAATAATTTTTCAGGTTAGCAGACATATGAAGAAGCGTCTACTAATATATATGGACATTCCCTGCTTTTGAGGGACTCCTTGCTTGGCAGCACTTTAGGAAGAAAAAGAGGCAAAGTTCTTCTGAAAACTTTGTAAAGAAAACTAACTGGTGGCTTTTCTGTTTTCTTTTCCTTCTGGTTTTCAACAGTATCCTGAAGGGATGTCTTCCTGTGTAGCTGAGTCTGAATGTCCAAGTTACCTGTCCTGGGACACCTTTATGCCATGCCTTGCCCATGCAGTGATTTAACAGCTGCCACCAACGTGGGTCTGGCATCAGTGATGGGGTTCACAGGGGCAAGGGATGTGGCTGGAGCTGCTCTGCTCTGGGGTGGATGCCGAATGGTGCCATATCTCCATGGTCAAAGTGGTAGCAGGAAGCTGGGCGTCAGATAGGCTCCTTTACATCTCTTAAGACTAAGTCATATTTGCACTTGTCCCCTTCCTACCTGAAAGGGCACTTGGGACTGGTGACCTTGTCAAACGGGTCTGCCAGTCCTAGGGAATGTTTCTGGAATCTTCACTGGAGTCAGGCATAGTCTGAAGGCCTGTGCCAAAAATTTCCGGCAAAAACTTGCCAGTTCCTAAGAAAGCCCTTAGCACTATGAGTGAAGCTGCTATTAACATTTCTGTTCTCACTCCACAGCTTCATGTGGAGTTTGTCTGCAGCTTAATAGCTCTCCGAGTGCTTCAGCTGACATTTGCAGTCCTGCTTGCCCTCCAGCCCAGAAGCTTTCTGTCAGTGCATTTTAGTGAGTTTATCTCTCTCTGGTTATATCCAACGCAATGTCTGTTCAGAGGTGACCTACTTGAGTAGTGAATGTAAAAAGAATTAAAGACACTTGGAGAAACACTTTTTACTGCCTTAAGAGCTCTGTGTTTAAAAACAAATGATCACACAGGTTTGCTTCCATGCAGCAAGCTTCATCATGCATCACACAGTTACACAAGGCCTTAGCAAGTCTTTACTAGTTGATAGCTTCTAATTATTTTTCCCCTAAAGATGTAGGTAGCTTATCTGCAGTTGGCCTAATTGGTGTCCTGGCATTTCAGTCTTGAAAACACCAGCATGGGAAGCCTTGTATACCAAATTAACATCACTTAGACCATGGATACTTGCAAGAACACAATCTCTGTCTCTGCTTGAGAGAGGATACTCAGGTGTATCCTCAAAGTAAAAGGCCTGGTGTGACACCAGATCAGGGTGCTACATGTTCAGATCACTGTCTGCAGAGCAGAAGCCTATGAAGTACTGCACTCAGGATCTCCAGCACCCAGATCCCTGAACATCGCAGTTAATGCTATGAGCCTGGCCTCAGTCCAAGGACTGGTTGTGTGTGCTGGGAAGGGCTTTTAGATTTTCAGTAAAAAAAAAGCCCACGCTTTTCTTGTTGGTGATAGGGACAGAGTTAAACCGATTTGCGCAATACGGAGCTTATCCATTTCCCACTGCCTCAGTTGCAAAACCAAGCATGAGACATTCTCATCATTAATGTCTCATCCCTGTTATTGCAGACATAGACCCATGGTAGCGATGTTCGTCAGCTTAACATTTCTTTTCACTTCAGGCTTGTGTGGGAGAAGGAAGTTGACAAAAGAGATAACCTATCTTTTTGGGAGTGTCCTAGACCTGTTGTAACTACAGAATTCTTGGGGGTCTGCTAAGAAAACGACCCATACGGACATTTTGGTTTTAATCATGATTGGTTCCTGGTGGTGACTCTCAGATGCATCCATCACCCCGTTCTTCTCTTTCAGTTATAATTTAATCTTTAACCTTTGTACCTATTGTTCAAATCCAGGCCATGCTAGCAATAAGGAAAATGTATAAATTTGGGCTGGAAAGGCTTGTGCAAAGCAGATTGAGTTTTATGTTGCTTCCTGAGTAGGGGAAAAAGGGTCTTTACATTTGCATTTGAAAACAAATTCTTTCTCCCTGCCTTGACTCTCTTCCTGTGGTTGTTGTACTGTAACCTAAGGTGAGCTGAGAAAGGGCTGACTTTAGAGGTTTGAGTCTTTAACAGTTGAGTATTCCTGTTACTCAGTTTTATAGTCAATAGATGGTGCTCAAAAATAGAAAATGCCATACCAGCTGCTATTAGTACTAGCAAATCGCCAAATGTTTGCTTTAATCGGGTTAATTTAAAGCGGGGAAAAAAGAACAGAAGAGGGTGAAAGGCCTGTCACAAATTCTGATGGTGACAGGCAATTTTGGGGTGCCTGCATTTGCAAGGACCCAGCCTGAGACCTCTTAAGGGGAGAAGAAAAAAAAGAGCCTAACTTTCCAAGTGTGCACCCCAAAAGGCTCAGAAAACCAGATTCCCTGAAGATGGGCCAAGCCGGGCATCTGAGAGGAGGGGTACCACCAAAAGAATCACTACCTATGTTTGTAAACCATCTTCTTGTTTGTTTTGGAGAATATTATGATCTCTGATGCCAGTTTAAAATGAAGCGCACTGCCAAATGTGGCTTATTTGTCTGCTGTAACCACTTATTAGACAGCTCTACCCTTACCCACTCCAGCTGTAACAGTTAGAAGGGGCTTGGATGTCTCTTTTTTAAAAGCTAACAAAGCCTTTCTGTGTGTTTGCCTGCTGTGTGGCTCCCCGAATCATCGTGGTGCTGCAGCCTGGCGTTCCCTGTCACCTCTCATAAGTAGCAAGCTCTGGCATGGCCACTAATTCCCCTGAGGGGTGAAGGGGAGTCCACTTGATGCCCTTGTTCAAAGTGCTGGAGGCATTGACTCTATGCCTGGAAAATGAGTGCAAAGAGCCCCAGGACAGGATTGTTCACTGAGTCCCGGTAAAAAGCTTAGTTTTAAGTACCCCCTGGCTCCGGAGTTTTGCTGGAAATGGTGCTGTGCCTTTTCCCATGGTGAGAGTTTGGTGGCTGAATGGAAGGATTCAGGATTAATTAATGCTTATTAAGGTACTGGGCTAAGACTCAGAAAATGTTGATTCCTGACTCTGCCTCATCTCCCAGGCAAATCACTTGTAAGAAGACATTGTTTCCCTTCACTGCCTGAGCTCTCAAAGGGTGAAAAAGGATGGCCCAGGGTGGCTGGTTGGGACCTTGGGAGATTGTCCAGTCCCTGCCCCTGCTCCAAGGCATGATGAAAGGCACCATGGTTGTTCCTGGTGCCTTCTCAAAGAGCCCGGCACTGGCGGTGCCACAGTCTGCCTGGGCAGTCCTTGACCCATGTGGCGTCTCAGGTGAGAGGGGATGTGTGTCACCTTCGCGAGCAGCGAGGATTTCTGCATTACCTTGTGGCCACGGTGTGTGGGTGGGTAGACTGCCCTGCTGCAGGGGAGTGCTCCGTACACCTGTGCAGCGCCTCTGAGGCACCCAGCTCCGTGCCTGGTAAGGGCATGAGGGAGAGTGGAGGAGATACTTGTAGACAGATACATGTTAGTGATAAGCATGCAGGGCTGGGGCTGTGCCACCCACCACACTGCAGGGTAGTCCCGTAACCTCCGTCAGGCTGCTCTTATCTTCACTTATTTGCAAATAGGAATAGTAATGCTAACGTTCTGCCATGAGTGTTAAAAGAATAGTTTTGTCTTACTAGCCCAGGTTTTTCCCCCCCCTTCAAAGAGGAAAATATTTTGTCTGATATTATCTTTCAAAAGAAAGAGAATTTACGGAGACTATCTTCTTTTATCAGTCTGAATACAACAAAACCTGGAGCATTCTCTCTGTGCTACCAGTATATATTTCCTGTCATTACAGAGTGCTGTCTGGGTAAAGGAGCGATCTGCAGAGATGCCTCAGACTGCAGCCTGCCATTTTTTAGCTGGTAATATACTATTAAGTCTATCTATGTACAGATGGATTACCTAGAATCACTGGAGTTGAAAATTCTATTTTCTTCTAATGAACTGGACATAGAAAGCTATCAAATCATATTAAATTATTTAGTAGGAAATCTAGCTTGTGTTCCCCTTCATCTCCGGAGATGAGTGAGATGTGACGTCTAATCTAATTTTCAGACAGTACTCTCAAAAACAGTGGACTTTTCGTGTAGCCTTACGATGATCACTCAAAGTATTTCAAAATGTCTTTTTTTTTGCTCTTGTTTTGCTTTGCCAGTGGGTTCAGTTTCAGTCTTATGAGAAGAAAAATACTGACTACTGATTGTGAAAAATAAAGTAAACTTCAAGAAATTTCACGAAATGGGTCATAATCTTGGGACTATACAGGGAATATACAGGTATTAAGATACCTGAAACAGAATTCATCACGAGATGAAAATGAGTAGGTCCTATTAGGAGCTTTTGTACTTCTTCTTTTCTCCCTAATAGGCATGATTCCTTATGTAGAATTTAACAAATTGGTCCTGGGACCAATGAGCTTGCCAGAGAGGTGGAGAATAACTATTTATAGTGCTACCCAGAGAAACTGCTCTGGCTCTCCATCTCTTTAAATGCTTAACCTGCCTCTCCTCTTCCCTAAGTAAAGAAATTCCCAACATGAAGGATTTTTCTTTGAAGGGTCAAGGCAACAATCAGTGATGTTGGTTGGCATGCAAAGTCTAAAGCCAGTATGAGATCGAATGGAAGTGCAGTCAGAGGGAAACCTCCGAAAGACTTTTCCTCTTTGTTGCTTTTAATTTGCAGCAAATTGCAGATTCTGAGCAAGTATGTAAAGGTGAGAGGAAATCACTTGAAATGCGTCCATCCATGGCTTTCCAGCTCATGATCTCTATCAATGTTTGTTGTACAATGCAAATGAAAAGAAAATAGATGAAACTGCCAAATCCCTCTTTTTTTTTTAAACTGTTTTGTTTCTGTTTTTGAAGATAAGCCATGCTGATCTCAAAACACATGACGAAAGAGTCATCAGGTGGTTGCAAAAATTTGGAAAGGAATTTGGGGGGAAACTGCAAAATAAGGTTTGGTTTTAGTACCAAAATAAACAGCACTATGGGAAAGCATTGCATTTCAAGCTTCAATAACACTTTCCTGTCCTCGTGTACCTACTTTTTTTTTTGGGGGGGGGTGAGGGGGTTGGTTTCTTTTTCTTTTTAAATATAGCTTTACTAAACAGGTCAGACTGATACTGATTTGGTAAAAAGTTCTGAGGGCCACACTCCAAAATACTTTTAAAATCCCCAGGCTTCACTCTTGTGTTAAATCATGCACCATGCCTTACACTGCTCCAGCTACTCAAACAATCAAAAGCTCAGGCAGGTCAACAAATCCATCGACTGCGGTTACTCATTCATTTCACTGCAGTCCCCAAACCGGAACCAGACACACGCAGCGTTTCCCTGCAGGTCTCAGCTGGGACTCTGCTAACTTTCCGCTTTGGGAGCGCTTTGGGCCCGCGATCAGCACACGTTCATCCGTTTACCTTGATGCTCTTGAGATCGATGGCGGGTTCTTTGGGTTTAGCTGGTGCAGGTGCAGGTGCAGGTGCTGGCGCGGGTGCTGGTGCTGCGGCTGCTGCTGGTTTCTTTACGTCCTTCTTTGGTGCCATTTTGTGTTGCTTAAACTTGAAAGTAAAGGTGCCCCCCCCCCGAAAAACTTAAAAAAAACCCCAAAAACAAATCTTAAAAGTGATTCCCGTGAGAGAAGCAGTGGTCAGAATGAGCTACAGCCTGTGCCCTGGAGGTGGACCCAATGTGCTAAACTCTATAAGGGCATATATATATTTCACTTAGTGCCTTGTACAGTCCTGACACATGCAGCTGGATTGGACAGCTTGCTAATCAAGAGGGATGTCATTCCAGCTCGAGCTATAAATGGAATATAAGAGTTCAGGGCTTCATAAGATAAAGGGACTTCAGTGGCTTTTTTCCCTGTCTTTAAACCACCCCAACCACCTCCCCTGTAATTTTATTTTTTTTTTTTTAATGTGTGCAAAGGAGAGAGAAATATGACAAACCCAGTTCCAGATCTGCCGTTGACATTCAGGCATAGATTGAACAGTCCTTTTTCTCATCAGAATTTCAGTTCTGCTTAAGTAATAAATCTTCTTTCTTTCCTTCCCTCCCCCTTTCCCCCATGCCTGTGTAGCGTTCCAGGAGGATTCGGTTTCAAGTAGGAATTTTGACTTTCATGGCTGGGAAGATCATCAATTTCCAGCCTCATTTGCTTCTCTTCCCACAGCCCCTCATTCCTCCTCTGCTTCCTTCTTTTACAAGGAAGTGTTGATCAAGCAAAGGCTCTGGGTGTTTAAAAATAAAGCAGACAAATATGGAAAACACTGCAATACCTTCAGCCAAGTCGTCTCTGCCAGACCCTGAGTGTCTTTCAGCTGTTCTTACTTTTCCTTTCTATCATGTTAAGATTGTGTTTAATATTGAAAATTGCTTCCTTTAATCTTTTCCTTTGATCTTCCTTTTCCCCTCCTAGGGATAAGCTGTGCCCTGGTAGAACGGAGATCAGCTGGATGTTATGTTTTCCCCCACAAAAGGTTTCCTTTTGTAATGTATTTATGATTGGAAACTAGCCATCGGGTGAAGGAGGTGCTTCTGTTTTCACCTTGTTTGCCTGCCCATCCCATGTCTCTTGTTTATCTTTCTGCCCCTCAGTCTCCTGATGGACCTCCCTGCTCCCCATGCTCTCCAAGAGACACAAATTTCAGGAGAAGATGGCTTTTCTGTTTTCAGTAGACTTTTTCCAGCACAGCAAAGCAGCTTCTAACTCTTTCAAACCTGATGGTTCCCTCGGGTCCGTACGATTGAGATTTTCTGCAGAAAAATCCAGGACTGCTGATTGTTCCTTCCTTTTCCAGCAATCTCTCTCCCATTTACTCTCCAGACTCCTGAAGTTCTGTGCTAGTAAGTGCAAGGCTTTTGATGGGGCCCTTATTTCTGCCTCATGAACCATACTGTGGAGTGTTTTGTAATCAGAAATTTAGAGCCTGAAGGCCTGGATGGACACTTTGCATCCAAAGTCTGGCAGGGTATATAAGCACTTGCATTTTAGCTTAATGTGTTATAAGGAAGGTAAACTTACAAAAATGCACACCCAAAAAAAAATGGATGGAGAGTGGCTAAAGGTGTATTTTTCATGTAAGAAAACCTGTGCTTAGAGCTCTTTGCTACAGCCCATGGCCTTGAGCAAGAGACTTTTTTGAAGTTGAGTCATTTCTTGAATCAATAGACCTATACTGATGCATACAAGTTGAAGCCTTGGCTCAGTCTCTGCTTTAGGGAACACAGACCAGGAGAGATTTTATTTGCTTTTTTTTTGCCTTTAGTTTTGTGAGTGCTTTGGGACAAAGAGCCTGTGATTTATGAGCTCTGCTGGCTGCCTTCAGGGTGCTTGATGGAGGGATCCCTTCTCTGCTGGTCTGGCAAGGCAATGGCATGGCCCTTGCTGCACCACTGCAGGTTAGCAGGAGCCTGTGGGCTGTCATCCCCGAGGGGCCTGATGATGGCATCTCCAGTGCTGATGATGTTTTACATTGCTCAAACCAAACTTTAGCAAAATTCACTGGTGGAAATGGATCCTGGAGGTATAACTTGGGTGGAAATAGTCTAAAATAATTTTTATGCCTCTCTACATCTATGAGAACTTTAAGTAATTACAAGAAAGAACCAATGATGATCTAATAATTTCTGTGGTCACCTGAGGTTTGCAATAAAAGAAGCCTGAAATCCACCATCAAATATATTTTAAAAGGAAGACAGGCTTTCAGAAATGAAGCATGAACTTAGTGCTGGCTCTGCACAGTGTGGCCTGTCTAAGAATGCAGATGCACCTGGACACCCTTCATGCTGCCAGAAAAGGAGGTTTTGTGAGGAGCTGCCACAAAATAATTGTATATTGATCAGGTGAGACGATAAACAGGTGCAAAGGAGGAGGACGATGGCAGGCCCTTGTTTCAATTGGTGGGTTAAGGGTTGGATCCAGTCAGCTTTCTGGACCTGGGACAGGACACCATGGGTTTATCTGCCTGGCAAGCTTGGATGTGTCCCAAGATGTCTCTGGGAGTGTGTTGGGTCCATCCCTAGGGAGCAGAGTTGTCCCAGGTGATGCAGAGGAGACGTGTCTCTGTGCTCTTACACGGGAGCTCCTGTTTGCAGGTCTCTGGCGGCGTGGTACCATTTCGCCCTGGGCTGCAGAGCTGGTTCCAGGGGCTGCAGCAGGAAGGCTCCTCTTCCACTTTTAGCAGCCGCTTCATGCAAGCAGGGACACTAGAACAAACCTTTTGTCTCTCCCTTGTGCTTGCTGGGACTTGACGAGATCCGCTTCTAAGGGAAAGCGGCAGCAGCTGGGGATGCAAACTATCACTGGCATCTGCCTGGTCAGGCGCACGGCTTCTGGGGAGTGCGTGGATGCCTCCCTCCTGCAGGAGAATCCGTGTTGAGGGGAGGCATAATGAATGGTGACGGAGCTTCAGATTTCACAAGGCCCCAGAAAATCCAGTAGTGAGAAAGCTGCTGTTTGGAAACCATGCCCTGTTAGTCCTGCTACTCATGAAATGGGTCAGCTTGCTTGGGGCTTGCCTGTTCTTTACAAACAGTTTAATTGACAAGGACGCGGCTCTGGCCAACACAAAACTTTTATGCATTTGGGCTGCACTTACTTGAATTAATATAAGGGAAGTGTGTTTTCCATACGTGGCATTGACATGATTCATTCTGACACTTCTGAAGTGGAATATGTTCTTAAAGTCACATAGAGGTGGCATTGATTGCAGCACCAGAATGGAAGTGGGAGTTCCTGTGCTGGGCTCCCCTCTCGGTGCAATTACTCTGAAGTCTCTGCTTTTCTGGTTCCTTTTTAACAGGATGGCTCTGTCTTGGGGTTTCCTATAGCCCAGGGAGTCAGGCTCTCCTCCAGGAGGAGGGAGGTGATGGTTTAAATCCATACAGTGAAGGTAGGAGACTAGATCTCCCATATTTCAAGGGAGCATGCAAGCCACAGAGCTGTTGGATGAAAGGGTGAGCGCTGCTGCTTCTGCTGTGTTTCACAATGAGCTCCCTTTGAGACTTTAGCCTTTTGGTGTCTAAAATGCCTGAAAATACAATTAACTTTCCATTTTGCCAGTAACTTAAAAACCAAGGTACTTGGTTTTTTCATTTTCCACACAGGAACTTTATTTTCCTTTTGCATTTTTGATATGTCCACCAAGCCACATATGCTATAATAGCTGCCCAAGTGACATTTCTACTAGTCGCAGTGTACCTGTGGTGTTGCATGGGGGTCAGAAGGTAAAGCATGGTTCTTCCAGGGTAAGTTTGCTCAGAAGAGCTTAGGCCAGTGGTTTCCTTCTGGGTGCTCTACTCTGCTCACGATAGCCAGGGCTGCCAGAGGGCTGGTTTAGGAGGCCACTGAGGAAGAGGTACTTTTTGGGCAACACCGTGCTAATTTCTGTGCTACTGCTCTATGACCAAAAGGGCCACTGCAAGTTTAGTGTGTCTCTGTTTGAGTGCCCGTTTCAGTTGTGGTTCCTTTGCTTTGTTTTGTGAAACTGTTGGTGAGTTCATCACGGGATGCCAGATCAAGCAGTAGGGGAAGTGGTGGTGGTCACTCAGAAGGCTCTGGTGGGAGTTTGGTTTCAGGCAAGGTGGGCAACACTGAGAATACAGACAGTGTTTATAAATACCTAAGGACAGTCAGCCTATTGCACCCTCTTCTTGGAGCATTTCTCCTGTCCCATGCACACTTATCTTCTATCATTTCAGCTGTTGGACATGTCAGATAGGAGCTGATCACAGGAAAGAGAGGACACCTGTTCCTGTTAAATATTTGCCGTGTTCCTTTTCTGAAGGTTGGGTGGCTGCAATGTCAGCGGGAAAAGTTGCAAGTGTACATGTACCATTTGGCAAGCAATGAGGTTTGAGAAAGATTGCAATGATTTGGAGCAGTGCCCTGGTACAGCCACCTACTTTATTCATTCCATAAACGTGAAGTCATCCCGTTATCCAAAGTCACAAGAAGTACAGGGAAGTTCACGGAGAAGCCTTTTGAACACAGACAAGGAAGGTTCAGTGAAATTCAAAACTAGTAGGTGGGAATGATATTTTTTCCAACACCAGTTAGATTGTTAAACTTGTTGCATTTAGATTGTTAAAGTTGTTGCTGGGGGACTAGTTGAGGAACTAGAACTTAATAAGATGTAGAAAGGAACTGAACATTTAGGTAGTTATCAAGAATATAAGAGTTACTGTAATTCATTACAAATTTGAAATGGATTATATATTCCTTCCACTGTGCTTAAGCGGTTCTTGAACTGATAGAGACTGGGTGCATTTTTCCACATCAAGATGCTGCCGAGATCCTTGTGCTCGCTCTTAAACTTGTGGGTTTGGCTGTGAGAGAGAGAGAGATGAATGCCTCGGCTGGCCTGCTCGGCTGGTTTCATTCTCACACGTTTCACCACAGGCTTAAGGTAACAAGCCAGGGATCCGCTGCCAGCACATTCTCTCAGGATCTCAGCTTCAGGCTGTAATGCTGACTGTGTGCAAGAGGGTGCCTAATTAATCTACTAATGATTTGGCTTTGTCAGTGCTCACAATGTGCAAGACTCTTTCAACACAGAAAAGCAAAGCCATTTTCTATCCAAGATGCTCTCAGCTGCAGGACACCCTGATGAATTGTGGAAGCTTGTGCAGAAGAGAGTCAAGCCCAATAAATGGCAGGGTCAGCATGTTCAGTGGTCCTGGTCCAACAAGGGTGCCCAGTCCTTGGGAAGGTGGTCTGGGAGCAGGGCACAGCACGGGAGGAAACCTGGAGGTGTCTGTGTAGGAATGTGACCAGCAGACAGTCAGGGCTGACACCACGGGATTTGCACATGGTGGGAAATAGGACAATGATGGATGAACGCTGGAGACAGCGTTATAGAATGGCACAGAGGTTGGAGTACGTGCACAAATGAAGGGCTCTGTTGGCTTGAGGGAAGTGATGGGTGTGTTTTGGAAGGAGGATTTTGCCTCTTGGCTCCTCCAAGTGCTGTGTAAGGCATTGGTAGCCTGAATGCAGCCGGAGGCACACAACAGTCACAGGGCAGCGTGGACTGAAGTCAAGACATGCTGAAGGAGCAGGCAAAGGAATGAGTATCTGAAGAAGGGGAAAGAAGGCACCAACTGGTGCGCCACATATAGCCTGCGGCTGACTTAGCACTTGTGCCGCATTGCCCTCCTGCTCAAGGTTTTCTAATTCTGTCCCAGACGACGTCAGCGTCCCCCAGCAACTGGCAGCGAGACATACAAGGCATTCCTCAGAGAGCCTGCAAGCATCTCCCTCACCCTCCTGCCTCACTCCAGGAGGGCCAACGAGGGGGGAAGCGGGTTCCTGAAGGTGTGCCTGCTTCTCAGCTCCTGCTGGACGACTTGGGGGCTGCCTTCAGCTCACATTCAGGCAGCTCACCTTCCCAATGCTGTTCTTCCCTGAGGAAGAAACAGTGTCACCCAAGTGCTCTTTGCAGTTTGCGTTCCACTGTCCTGTAAAGCTTTCTATCATTTTTTTGGTGCCTCAGTTTCCTTTACATGAGCATCAGTTTATAGATCACTGAGCAACCACGCTCTGAAATGCAAGTGTCTGGCTAAACGTAACCAAATTATGCATAAGCAGGGCTGTGTCTTGCTCCCATTCCCGGCTCCTTTGGCAAGGGCTGTGGCTGCGGCAGAATGTGCGTATCTAATCCCACCAGGCAGGACTCTTTACCAAGGAAAGCACTAGCTGACGGGCCTGGAGGGGTACTATGTAGTTTTAAACATAAAGATTAGACACTTCATAAGATGTTAATCTCTGCACGTTCCCTCACACTACACAGGACAAAGTCTCCCTTGTGCTGCTTTAGGCAACTGGGATTCCTGCAGCTTCGGGGCCCCACAGCCTGTGCATGACTGCAGGGATTTGCTGCCTTTCCCTTTCTTTCTTTTCCCTGAAGTGAGCAGCAGAGGAGTTAAATTACTGCCCATTTAAAATGAACGGTGTCTTAGGTCCCTTTTTAATCTACTAGGAGATGGAGTGGCTTCAGATTTGGAAAGGGCATTAAAGGATAGCACAGAGTCCCCACATACCTGCATTGCCTGTGACTCATGGGGAATCAGCCTCTTTTCTTTCACTTTTTTCCTCCCTCCCGTTTTTGACATAAAGTGCTCTAGAGGGTCTTGAGTCAACCCAGGATCTAAAGGCCAAACTGAATGGTGCGATAAATCATGAGGCTTAACATGACGTGGATTAAGTTTTGCTGATTTCTGTTAGGGGTGGTCTGGGCTCGAAACCTCTCAAAACTCAAAGATCATATCTGTTCTTAGGAAATCTGGTGCTGTCACAAAAGACCTCTTTTTCTCTTTGGCCATGAGTAAGAATTCTTCTCAATGACTGGAAGCATGGACAGCTTTGAAGACCCGAAGCTTGGAGATGTGAACATCACTCTCTGTGATTATATGTTCTCTGTCCTTGTCATTGAAATACTGTCTCTGCCACACATGTGGTCTGCATTTGCTTAAATATTGCTAAATGCCCAGACACTCCAAAATGTGTTGGACACACCAGAACACCCTATTTTCTAGTTGCCTGCATGAGTCTTGCTGTCGTGTTAGAATTTAAGTTATAGAATCATAGAATGGTCGTATGTAGCTCAGTCATATGCAAACCCTGAGACAGCCCAGCGAGAACGAAGCTGTAGGAACTAAAATTTTTCACCTATTTCCATATCTAGCAGTAAGTACTTTGGATTTACGGAACTTACGTAGGTTTCAGATAATACTTGTGCATTTTGAATCATATCCATGAAGATTACATTCTTTGGGGAGAGAGGGCTATGACTACACTCTCATATGATCAATTGGATTTTACATATCTCAGAAAACTGTTTTGAGACTCTAATTAACATTGTCAAGGCTTATTAAGCCCTGATCGACATCTATACAAATATCAAGATTATAATCTTTACCGTGGTTGTCTGAGTGGACACAAATGAGCAGAAAGCATTTGATAAGCTCCTCCTTTCTCGTGAATCACTGTGAGAGTGTTTCTGAGCATCCTGTGTAAAAAGTGTCTGTATGTAGAGAATTGACATGGAACGATGGAGCTGACACTTTGCTTTGGAGGGTCAGGGATTTGGGGCTGCTGGACCGATGGAGCTGATATTTTGCTTTGGAGGGTCGAGGATTTGAGGCTGCCGTGGCTGGTGGCAGTGTGTGCCCTGTGGCACCGCAGCTGTAGTATCCCTCTGTAACTGACACCGCACCTTTGGTCCAGCCTCCGGGCCATCATGGTGCTAAGCTCAATGTTGTCTATGGGCTTGCTTTCTTCCATAGCATTAACAGGTGCTTTCTGATGGCACAGTGTCCTCTCACCCCAGCAGGATTTTCATTCCCAGTGCCCAGCCCATGGCTGGAGAGGTGTCCTCCAACCAGCAAGCAAAGGAGGCTGCAGGCAGGGCCTAGCAGGGTTTCCTTGCGCTTCTCTAGCCAGTCAGGGGTAAAGACCCTCCTTTTAAAAATCTCATGAGGGGATGATGTGGATCACTTAATGCTTTTAGTGGGAGAGGGGAGACTCAGCAAGCAGTTGTGCTGCGGTCCAAGGGCACAGAGCACACAGTGAGCTGCCAGGTGCCTCTTACAGGGGGCAGGAAGGTCTCACCGCTGCCAGCGATACACTGGATAAACCTGGCCAAGCTGTTTAAATACACCTGTCATGGAGCTTGGCCTTTTGTGTTGTGCTTGTAGCACCTCTGTGTTCCCTCTGTGTGTGAAAAGAAACCTTGGTAAAGCACTGTGAAGTCCTCCCATTGAGGTTGCTTGTGGGCGCAAGCCTGTTTTCGGGGGAGCAATGATGTATGCACATGTAACGTCTCTCCTCCAGGATCTGCCAAGTAGCCACGCTGTCTTTCTTTAAATAGCCCGCTGCCGCTGCGCCCCTTATTTAGCTGTAGGGAGGCAAGTGACACAGTTATGCTCAAGAATGTCATTTTGCTTCTCGTGTGACCTATGAGATCAGAGGTTGTTAGCAGGAGATATACAGTGCCTCTCACAGAAGGCGCTGCTGGACCTTCTGGAACTCCTGTGGGGCTGGGCGAGGTGTCAGAAGCGCTGAAGGACCCCCTGGGGGGGGAATCCCTGGCCACAGGGAGTGACTGAGCACCTTAAACGTCCTGTGAAAGCTTTGTGTGCCGGTGTTTGGTAGCCAGTGCAAGCTGCCTCTGCCTCCACCTGCAGCTCTTTTAACTATTACGTTTAAAGTTGCTGTTTCGTACAAGATGAATGCAGTCAGGACTTTGGAGGATTGCTTCCAGTGTGCAATATGAGCAAGGCTTCCATTTCAGCCACTTCTGCTTGAATAGCCAGCCCTGAGGGCTTTTCTCCTGCTTGTTAAACTTCTGTCAAAGTCAGTTGCTTTGCAATATGAGATGCCTTCAGAGCTGCCAGCGAGGGGCTGATGACATACTTTATGAAGACTGTTACCCCCAAAGGTAGTTCAGAAGTGCCTGTTATTTTTATTAAATACTTTTGTCCCAATCTCATCTCTCCCAAGCAACTCCATTAAGCTGATAGAACTGCAGCAGTTGGCCGTGGGCTGCTGTGTGT
Source organism: Dromas ardeola (assembly GCA_013398915.1). Classification (NCBI taxonomy): domain Eukaryota; kingdom Metazoa; phylum Chordata; class Aves; order Charadriiformes; family Dromadidae; genus Dromas; species Dromas ardeola. Next base: position 598,587 of record VYZM01013898.1, on the reverse strand, counting down.
GTACGTGCGGGTGTCACTTTTAACCCTTTTTGGTTATAAGGTCATTTCTACCCTTCTCCTTGAGAAATACTGGATCTTAGAAGTAGGAAGAGCACATGCAGCTGGACCCTAAGTGCCAAAGCTGATTTGGATGAGTGTTTGTAGCAAGGGCAGTTTAAATGCCAGTGGAAGTACGGTGGAAGAAATCTTCACCTCTGTAGGTTGAGGAGCTCTGTAATAGTCGGGAGATTGCATCCTGACAGGTGATGCTGCCAGGCAAGAGGCGCCTCACACAAACTCCAGCCTTATGACTTCTTTAAATTAGTTGTGCCACCCTTTCTGTTTGACGTTGGTCACATTTGAAATTTTTTACTCATTCATTTTGGCAAATGACTTTTAGTTTCTGGGTTTGTCAAAGATGGGTTAGCGTAACTATTCACAACTTAAAATCTGGGCAGTCTTGACCACATAGTATTTTTATTTCTTTCCTGGGTTGTCTAACTCTCAGAATGTGATGCTGGCAAAAAACTTTTGCAATAACAATTTCATCATCAGTTTTAAGCAAATATTTTTTAAAACTTTCATAAAGTAAATAGATTTGGTAAAGACTTCTGCCAAAGAGGATAAGAGATTTCCACAAACGGAAGTGATTTAGAAATTCAAATCTATTTTGTAGGATTTTTTTTTCTGTACTCATACGACAGTGTTATCCATGAAGTGTTTTTTACAAAATTAGGACATGCTTTTCACCTCTCATGTAGAAACGAAACACAACTTTCTGGTATTTACCTGCTATTTCAGCAATAGTCTGTGGCACCTCTCCTTTCCCAGGAGAGCAGAACTCCAGTAGTGTTTTACAACTGGTGTGATAAAATGAAATAAAGTTGGCTTCATCACAAAGGCGCTTCCTCCGCCTTTGCGATCTCCAATGCCTTGTGGGAGCATTAGCCTCCTCGGGAGGAGAATAGGACGATCCCTGGCAGGTGTCGTGCTATGGACATGGGATCCACGGAGCCACGTTGTCTCCGGTATCTGTTGCTGTGGAGCGTTTCTGCCTGTCGGGTTCTGCCAAATGTTTTGTTTTGGCTCTGATAAAGTGGAGGTGATGTGTTTTGTGGCTGAGCCCCTGTGGAGCACATGGAGTTGGTTTTGTTTCCTGGTAAATGTCTAAAATAAACAACTTAGCTGAATGTTTGAATACTTTTAACTGGCAATAACATGAAACTGTATGTGCTGCGGTGAACACAAGCCAGTGCGTTTCCTTCAGAAACTGTTGTGAAATCATTTCTTGTGTGTGTTTTGATTTGTCCTTGTGAATGTTACAGATAATGATTGATGAAAATGTTTTATTAATTCTTCTCTTATTGGGCTTAAGTGAATTGGCAGGGGCAAAGGAGATTGCTTAGGATTAAATGATAAGCTTTTGGGGACTTGGCATTTGTATAGCAGCTACATAAAAAGATACGATCTCCTAGTTTCGATGCTGTTCCCTGCAATGGGTGTACAGGTTTCTTGTTATGGTAGAGTCGTATTGGGAGAATTGACGGATCTGAGATTTAAGACATTTGGAAATCTGTCTGTGGTTATGGGTGAGCCCTTCACCTTGTTGGATGCGTGTCCTGAGGGCTGGGATGTGGCGTAGCGTCAGCAGCCTCCTGCCAGTGCCTCCCTGCTCCCTCTTCCCGAGTGGAATGGCAGTTTAGCACAGCTTTTATAGCACAGCTTGGGGAGGGGGCTGCTGTGTGTTTAATAGTGCCATAGTTACCAGCCTGTGAGTTTTGAGGCTGGAATGTCAAGTTTGTGCCTGCTGGGTTTGGAGTTGGGAGTATCTCTCTCCTGTTTGTCCTTACGATCTGAAATTATTTCAGACTGTCAGTCTCTTCTAAAATTAGATGGGCCTTATGCTCCTCTATAGCATCACTGTAGAGATGTTCCCAAGGAAGCTTCCAGTGTGAATGCAATCCCTGCCATCTTCTCTTTGCATTACTTTCCTTTTTTTTTTTTTTTTTTTTTTTTTTTTTTTTTTTTTTTTACTTCTCACAGTTGCCATTATGGAGGCAAAATTTTTATATCCTTTTCTAAAAGGTTCAGTTTCCACAAGGATTTTGCATAGCGTTTTTATCATTTTAACAGTATATAAAGAAGACCCATAATCAGGTCTCTCAGTCTGCTGTGGGCTTTAACACTTAATACAAGCTTGCTGCTAATCCTGGGTAGCACATTTGCTTCTCTACCTGAGGGTAGTGAATGCTGGAAAGCATCTTGCCCCCACTCCCAGCACAGCTAATTTAGCAGATCCGCCCTCTTCACAGTAGAGTTCAAAACTGACATTCCCCGATTCCCAATTAACTCGACAAGTGTGTTTTGTTCCGCAGTCTGTCCCTCCAAAGGGAAGGTGAACACTGGCTCTGGAGGTCTGTCTGCTCCCTGGGAGGAGGGGAGCCGCGCGCCTCCGCAGCTGCGGCTCAGGGTTAGGCAGCTGGAGAAAACAGTCCAGCAGAAAGTGTCAGGGGCAGCTCTTGGGACAAGACATCTGCCAGGAGGAACGTGTTTTGTTGGCAGCTTCAGCGGCGGAGGGTTGCTCTTCCCTTCTGTGCACTCTGATGCAGACCCACTTTCCCTGTCATCCTTTGCTCAGTAATGAGGATGATAATTATTATTTATTGGCCAAGGATTTCAGTAGTCACAAGTGATTTTCAGAGACCAATTTTGGGTTTTCAGAAAGTGACGAACACACTCCTCTTTATTAAAAAAAGAAAAAAGCGGCCTCCTTTCATGGATTTTTAAGCTGAACATCCTCCAAATCAAGGCGTCCCAACTCAGTTCACTTTGAAAATCCTTTACTACAGACAGGTTTTTAAAGAGCAAGAGATAGCTAAGTCTGCTTCTAATGATGTCTCTGGGGCCACAAGAATGTGTAGTACACTGTACATTGTGTGTTGCATGATTAGGGTTCAAATTAAGGAGAAAAAGAACCTAATGGGAAACAACGGTATGAGCAGGATAAAAGCAAAGACATAAATCTGGTAAGGCAGGCAATCTGGTAAGCGGGTTCAAGGCATAGGGAGAGCTAGGAAATTATGTACAAATAGGATTTTGGTACCCTGCACATTGAAGTGGTATTACCTCCAAATGCTTGGCTGCTGAATTGATGGGAACAGTTTTAGCAGGGGTCTCGCACACCTTCCCTTTCTAAGCTCCGGGGGCAGGACAAGTCTGTGCCGTGGCCACACCGTGGGGCCTGAATTCCCATCCCATTGTTGTCACGGACAAGCAGAAAGTGCACAACCCCTCTGGAAAGCAAAGATACGGTGAATTTTATTACTTCAAATTCACTTTAAGAAGAATACAATTCAGTGTGGTTTCCAGCTCCCTGTTTCAGGCTCAGAAGACAATTGTAGTATGCCTTTTTTTTTTTATGCATTTCTTCCCACCTTCTGTATGTTCCTGAGGGATGGAGCTTTTCACCTTTCGAGAGCCATTGCAAACTGCCAGTTGGATTTTTCTCTCTGTGTTGTCTTTTCTCCCAGACCTAAATCTGTGTCCATGTAAGGCTCCCAGCCCTGTGTCATTTCTAAAGGTTGTGTCCAGTGATGTAGCTGGAGCTGAAGAAAATGTGCCCAACAGCGAGCGGGGCTCTTGGGGTGCCTGGCCGTAGAATAGATGGCCGAGAGATCCCTGCTGTTTTTAATAGCTCTCTGACAGTCTCGGCCAGCAAACGTGGTACACTTCATTATAACTCAGTTTCCACGCAGGCAGATGACCTTTGCAGCAGTTAGGTAAAGCACCTCAGACTTTCATGGTCCTTTTAAAGAGCTAATGATAGTTTCCTTGCTGGTGGGCTGTGAGCATGATGATAACGGGTTAATCGGAGGAGAAATCATTCAGATGTTCCTTTGTCTGGGAAATGAAGCACTTCTGTAAAGACTTTTTTTCTCCCAGATATTCTCTCACAAGAGTTGGAAGACAGAATTTTGGAGACATAGTATTAATTTTGCCTTGCTTTCAGTTCTATATTTGTACATTTGGTTTTTTTAGGTACTGATTTCTTCCTCAGCAGCTTTTGAGCATTTTGAAAATGCTGTAAAAATGTTACTATTTGCAGTATAGCAAATGCAGAAGCATCTTCAGATTTGAAGCTCTAGCTGGGGTCCCGATGTGATGTGCCACACCAGGAAATAATGAGAAACCCTGCCTCAGATGCTGGAAAATGAGAAAAAGAAATGGGAGAAAACCAAAGCAGAGAGCAGCCAAATGACTTGTTGGAGGAGGCCAGCTTGGCAGTTGCAGACAGAGGAAGGAGATTCGTCTGCTGAGTCCCAGTCCAAGGCAAGGCACGTCCACTGGAACAAGCTGTCTTGTCTGAGCAGCTTTCAAACATCTCCTCCAGCCCCTGTTCTCTAAGTTTCATCCCTTTTGATGAAACTATGATGTTTAGAGAATTGTTGGGGTGTCATGTAGAGACTTTGTAGGCTTGAGTCCAACCCTTTGATGGTCCCAAGTATATGGAGGCTTTCTCCTAGCTCTTAGCGGAGCTCCCAAAGGTGCCTTTGAAGTGGTGTGGAGGCACCGTCCTGAGCTGATTAGACAGAGGAGACAGTTGTTGGAGCACACCTGAAAACCAATCTGTCCAGTGTAGACACTGCATCTCCTGCTCAGGGTTTCTGACTCTTTTGGACTATTTCAGCAAAATTAGAAAGAAGGACCGAAGTGTAGGAAGGTGCTTGCCTTCCTATAGGTTTTGTAAAAGTTGCAGCTGGGAAGTCCCAGATCAGGCCCTCTTATTATAAACAACATACCATATTTAAATCTTAAAGTAAGAAAAGCAAGGAAAGGATGTCGGGCCATTTTTCTCTTGTTACAGAGAATGTCTCTTTATTTCCCCCTCGCTGATATCGCCTGTCACAAATCAGGGGTATGGGAAGTAAGTGCTAATATCATTGCTCCTTGATTTTACAAGGCAGTAATTTAACACTTGAATGCATAGACTATTCGATGGAAGGCTAAGTGGTTATTGGAGGGAATGAATCAGATTATTGCTGATGGAAACCAGGGAATTTGAACTATTGGTATTGTGAAGATAACAAAAGGGAAGGGGAAAGATAATGGAGGATGATTGTCCCATTTTTAAAAAGGTCTGTGTGCTCCCCAAACCCGCACACATCTGTACTCATTTGGGAGCCCTACAGCAGACTCTGTCTTCTCCATCTGCTTGTAAAGCAGGGAGTCAGCCCTGCTGGAACGGGATATTTCCCAGCTTCGTGTGGTATAAACACCTTGGAGTTTATCCTCTGTGGTGATGAACCACCAGGGGTTCCCAAATGCCTCCACTGGCAACTTCCCAGTTCTGGTCCAGAGCCCAGCTTCTTGCAGATGTCAGGCTTGTAAATATGAAGCACTGCAGTCTGGTGGGATGACGAGCCCTATTCTGGGAACTGCTGTGCTGCATCTTGGTGTGGCTTTCACCTGACTGCTACCTGGTGTAGCTGCCACCCAGGCAGGGTCTGTCCTCTTTCCCTCTTTTCCCTAACAAGGGTATCCCTGGATGTAGGGTATGCTCTCATCCAAAGGTGGTGTTTTATGGTGACCCTCTCCTAGTCTCTTAGACTCTGTCTTCTGAGGTCTCTCTCTCTTATTTTTTTCAGCCACTTGTAAAAATCTGATTGATCACTTCCTATCCCCTACTGGGAGCATCAGTATGGTGGAGGAGCACCTTGGTGGCAGAGCAAAGTGCTGCAAAACAGCTCCAAAAAGCTTCTGGGAATAGGACAAACCCCTGCAACTAAGGGGCACTTTGGGTCTCCCATGCAAGGAAGCTGTTTGGCACTACGGTGGTCTCCCCTGCACCAGTGAGGGGTATCCTTAAGACAGGGGTAGCCATAATAAAAGCCGGCCAAATGGTGGAAATATGATCAACTCCTCGATTAATCTGATTAGAGCCCACAGCCGTTATGTGGACATTTGCTCCTGCCCTGTATGCAGCTGCATATTACTGTGTAACTATTTATGGGCCCGGCTCCAATGGGATTTATGGACGGCGAAGTACTACCAGTGGATTTGATTACTGCCCAAGATTGCTGCAAATGCTGCAGCAAACTGCAATGGCCGCAAAATGAGCTTTTCTCACGGGATGCCTGACACATGTCCTGCCAGCGAGAAATTCCCCAGCCATGAGGATATGGAGTTAAATGGCTCCCAACAGCCACGCTCTTTTTTCCCTTCTTAAGGCTTTCAAGTTGTTTTTAGCCCCGCCTCTGCACTTCATCCATTGCTGGCTGTCTTCCTTGCTGCAGAGGAAGCAGAGCAGTGTACTGTCATCCACAGGCTTCAAGGGTGACCATTCTTTACAGGATCTATTGTACTTTTTGGCCATATTTGCCATCTTACACCTTCTGCGGGAAGCGGAGGGGATGCACGACATTTGAGGGTGAAGGGTGGCTGCAAGGTGTCCCACTCAGCACAGAGGGTGGCAAAACCAAATGGCTCTTGTGCCTCTGGAGTTGAGGGCTACATGAAAGAGAACTTAATCCTCTTCTCCCCTTTCTGCTAGCAACTCTTAGCATCTAGATTGCCCAAATATTGGGGATGAGGTTGTTCTCGGGCGGTCCTGGGCTGTGCTCAAACGCTTCCTCCCCATGAGCAGCAGGGAGGGCGCAGGTTTCCTTGTGCTCAGCTGGTTTTGCCTTCCTCCCATGTTGCATTTAGACTTCCCCTTGCTGTGATGCTGTCAACTGGATTTGTGAAATGATTCAGAGTAAAAGCCACCACTCCAAAAGGGGCAGCATGGAAACTGAAACAAGTGTGTGAGAGCGAGGTGGGAGAGAGAGGTAAAACAGAAGGGTTTTCAGGCGGCTCTGCTGCAGGAGGAAAGAGCAGGGACCACCATGCTGAGGGTGAAAGCTGACTCGAGCAACACTTGGGAATACAAAGCTTTGTGGGTGAGGCAATAGCAGGCTCTTGTCTTGAATCAGCAGCTGTATTGAGAGTTGGTTTGTTCTGCTTTTCCCCAACAGCTTTTGAGGGAGTGGTTTTCATTATGAAACAGCAAAAATCCCGCAGGATGCAAAGATGTGATGGTCTCTTCGGGTCTCGGAGCAGCCGTGTATCGCATCTGGCCAGGCAGGCAGAGATCCTCATGCTCATCCTGTTTCCAAAGGTCAGTTGTGCCAATGGGGTGGTACCAGGATGGTGGGCAGTGCTCCTCCCCAGACACCAAACTCCATGTTCACAGTAGTGTCAGCACAGCCATCGGCACAGCGAGCCCCTCATCTCCTCACTGGGCTTGCAAAGCATCACCCAAGCCAAGCAACATCACTTTTGCGGTGGCAGCATCCCCGATCCTCACTCCAGGGCTGGGAAGGAGCTCGCTGAAGCCCAATTGGTATGAAGTGGTATTTGTAATCTTTGGCAAAGACAGGAGGTACAGCAGGGATGGAAATAAGTTTATGTTAAAGGGACCTTTTATACCTGGGAGTCCTGGTGGACAACAGGATGACCATAAGCCAGCAATGTGCCCTGGGGCCAAGAAGGCCAATGGCATCCTGGGGTGCATCAAGAAGAGTGTGGCCAGCAGGTCGAGGGAGGTCATCCTCCCCCTCTGCTCTGCCTTGGTGAGGCCACACCTGGAGTCCTGTGTCCAGTGCTGGGCTCCCCAGCTCAAGAAGGACAGGGAACTGCTGGAGAGGGCGCAGCATAGGGCTACCAGGATGATGAGGGGACTGGAACCCCTCTCTTATGAGGAAAGACTGAGGGAATTGGGTCTGTTTAGTCTGGAAAAGAGACGGCTGAGGGGCGACCTTATTAATGCTTACAAATACTTCAAGGGTGGGTGTCAGGAGGATGGGGCCAGGCTCTTTTCAATGGTGCCCGGCAACAGGACAAGAGGTAATGGGTACAAACTTGAGTGTAGGAAGGTCCATCTCAACATGAGGAGGAACTTCTTTACTTTGAGGGTGGCAGAGCCCTGGAACAAGCTGCCCAGAGAGGGGGTGGAGTCTCCATCTCTGGAGACATTCAAAACCCGCCTGGACGCGTTCCTGTGCAACCTGCTCTAAGGTGACCCTGCTCTGGCCGGGGGGTTGGACTAGATGATCTCCAAAGGTCCCTTCCAACCCTATGATTCTGTGATTCTGTGAAAGTGGTGTTGTATCTGTTTCTAGCTCGTGGTAAGGCAATGTTTGATGAGGGACATCCTGAATGGTGGAAGATTTTGCTTGTTCTTTCAAAAAGGGAAAAAAAAACAACAAAAAACCCCCAAACAAAACCCAGAACAAAAATCTATCTATCTATCTGTCAGATCTTGCTGGGATCCTTTAATTAATATACCAAGACTTGCTGTTAAGGTCAGGCACAAACAGGTTTATCAGCTAGGCCTGACATTTGATCAACTGTTCAAAGTTAATTAAACTCCCCCTGACTCCTGTATTCAGCTGTTGCAGAAGGGCTGGGTCCTAAATCGCTCTAAATCAGCTTAACTCCATGGGCTTTATGCAGCTCCAGATCTGGCCACATAAGCAGTTTTTCGAGAACATTACTGCCACCAAGAAAAGCAAAGGTAAGGAGGAAAAACAAAACCAAAAAAGGCAAGCAGAAGGTATAAGCTGTGTTGATTGATTCAGGGAGAACAGTCAATCAAGCAAGCCTCTCAGTTTCAGCTATAATCTAGAAATCCATGTTTACCTGTTTGCCAGGGTTAATGAACGATGCTTGGTAAGTTGAAAGGCCCAGCTATAAACATGCTGCAGGCTCCACCACACCAGCTATGATACTGAGTTTGGGGTTTTGTGTCTGTGCAGGCCTGAACTTAGTTATCTGCCCCCTGCTGTTCTGAGAGCGAGTTTGGGTGCTACCATTGCACACCCGCTGTGCACAGGGATCCTCCTGAAAACCTGAGAAAACCCACTGGCCTGAAATGCCCCACTTCCCAGTTCCCTGTTCCTCCGTCCCCACGGGTGGCCAAAACAAGGGGTTGGCTGAAAACTCCCAAGACTGCCCGTCAGCAGGGTCAGGGAGACCCAAGGCCACGTCCCGATGGAGATAGCACTGCAAGCCCATCCGTGGGAGCCATTTCAGCCCTACCTATGCTTGTTTTTTCCCTTGATGTCAAAATATCTCAGTGGTGAGCCTTGGCACCCTTACACATGTGCCCAGCTGGCTTTTCTTGATGCTCTTGTCCTTTTGGGGTTGCCCCCAAGCCCTGTGGTGTCCTAGGGGAGGCATGGTCAGTGCAGGAGACTTCACAGAGCCAAGGGCAGCCTTGTGGGGAGGGGGGTCGTTGGCTCTCTAGCGCCTGGGAGTTGGGAGCAGTTGGTGGCAGAACATCGGTAAAACTGATGTGGGGAGGCACAGAGCGTTTTCACCCAACGTGTGGAGCATTTCCTTGAAAACCTGCCCGTGTGGCTGAAGAGCATGAGGAGTTGTCCTCCCCTGCAGGGGCTTGTGGAGGAGCTTGGGTGGCTTCAGGCAGGATTGAAAGATGTGCTTTTTTGTTTTGTTTTGTTTTGTTTTGTTTTGTTTTGTTTTCCAGGGTGTGTATGACTCATGTCGAGGCCATGCACTTCTGAAGGGCTTCCACATTTCCCACATCACTGTCATCCCACACGGTGTACCAATACAGCCTCATCCGTGTGGGCTCTTTGGTTTGAGCGACTTTCCCAGGGCTGCCCAAGAGCTGAATCCCTTCTCTCTCAGGTACGGTGTCACAGCTGAGGGTGTCACAGCTGAGGGTGCGGGCATGTGCTGGGCCAGGGCAGGGTGTCTCTGCTGTCAGGCTGCATTGCCACCTGCTGGGGCACACAGCCCCTTTCTGAGGCCACCTCCACCCACGCTTCAGCAAGGGGTGTCCCCAGCCCAGCTCCCCTCCCAGGGGCAGGCCTGGCTGGGCTCCAGTGTGTTTCCTCGGATGCTTATTTTGGGCAGATCTGCCGCCTCCTGCTCTCTTGGATTTTGTCTTCAGACACCTTATAATGTTGCAAGTTGTAGTTCTTGGGGTTTAGATTTCCTGGTCGGGGTACTGGCCTTCGGCTCAGGTCTCTTTCCCAGGTGCAGCTAAAGAGATGCGGGGGGACACTCTGGCCAAAGGGCTCGGCCATTCTGGGCAGAAAGAAGTGAGGTGCCTGTGTTGTTCTTCCAAATGTAAAAAAATGAATTAAAAAAAAATAATCTTGCAGTAAATTAGGTGTATGTGCTGGGACCTTGCTGGCCTGGAGCAGCGCTTGTGGTCTCGCTGGGCCCAGCCACATTCCCTTGGGTGTTACATCAGAAACCCCCACTCAAATTTGGCCAAGGTATTACACTGAGGTGGAGAAACATGAATAAAATAAAAGAGGGGAAGGGGGAAAGGTGAGATAATGGTGCAGAGGGATGGAGGTTAGATGAGGTGCTGGAGAGAAGCGAGGTCTGGCTGGGTAACTCATGGAAATGAAGTCCTTCGCCAGCAGCTCTGTGCCCCGCGTGGCTGCTTCTCCCACAACTGCTTTTGTGGTATCACAGGGGGGACACGCAACCTTAATTCTCCATCTCGCCCAGCTCTGCGCCTGTCAGACGGGAACAACGTCCCTGTTGGGGGCAGGGGGCCAGGCTGGGGTTTGTCCTTTTTCCTGACCAACACAAGGCGGGCACCTGCCATACCGCAACCCACAGCCCCCTCTACAGTGGTTCAAAGTAAAACCAGTGTGCATTTAATGACTGCAGTGGTAATTTGTAAACTGATTTAGCAGATGAGCGGTGTGTTGGACTGCTGATGCTGTAGAGGCTGAGGACCGCTCATGGGGGAGGATTTGTTTGGCAGCATAGAATTAGCTGTGGATTTAGCATCAGCACTGATGGCAGTTTGTGGGCATTTGGGAAGTTAATAGGCAGGAATGGGAAATGAAATAAGTTGGGCAGAGGCAGCAATAACATCTCTGTCCCCTTGCACTGTCCCTGCGTCACCTCTTCCATAGCTGAAGCTGCCGTCGGCTCTTGAGAGCTGAAACCGCAGCAGGCTCTCGGGGGAGAGATGCACGGCTTCAGGTGACATTTGGTTCACAGTGTTTGGGACATTTTTCATCTTACTGGTGACACTGGTATACACAGGAGGTAAACGCAAACTGAGCCAGATGGCAACGCATCCAAAATGTTTTTTACTTATTTCTTGGGAGTATAAGGCACTTGATTTTTTTAAGACAGAACACCACCATGAACAAACATAACCATCACCAAGAACCAAGTGTTAAATGTCTACACTTCTGATAAAGGCCCTCTCAGTAGCTTGTTGAAGCAGTCGCAGTCGCGTGTTTTCAGGCTTCGTCTTGCTCCTGCTCCCTCCGCTCAGCAGGAAGATAGGTGGTAGTGGGCAGCACCGCCCCCCTGCAGGAGAAAGGGAGGGCAACCAGAGCAGCTCTGTACTACACTTCTTCCCCTTTCCCTTCCCGATTGCTGGCCCCCCTGTCTGAAAAGCTTTACCACAAACCTAAATAGAAATGGGAATTGTAGAAAATCAGACTGTATAGGACTTCAAGCAGCAGGATCAAGGGCAGGATCACCTTTACCCTTACCATTCCTCATAGTCTAGTCTTAAAGTCTCTGGTGCTGGAGAGTCACCGCCCCACAGGCAGCCTGTTCCTCCTTCCACTGGGCAGGAGGGTGCTTTTTGGGAGGATCCACATCCTTTTTCTGGTGGCCAGCACTACATGCAGGCATATTGTGGTGCAATTAAGACTAACCTGCAGGACTGTGGTCTCCAACAGAAGCCACAGCAGGGAGGACACAGCCTTGAATGGAGACAGTGCTGCAAAAGGACATCCTGGGAGAAAAGCACAGCGTGCGAGGGAAAGCACAGGGCTGGCCTTGATGGATTGGAGATGGTGAAAATTGTGAAATACTCTTAACACTCAGGGTGGGCAGGAGGCCAGCGCGCTGCCAGGAGCCACCAGAGCGGCTGTTGTATCATATCTTGAGATCTTCAGACATGAATCCTGGTCACAAACCGAAAGGTAAAAATAACCCAAAGCTCGTTCATTTCATTATTTTTATTAAACAGTGCTGCACTCAGCAGTTGTACACCAGGCCCCGACCATCCCCTGATCAGCGTACAAACCCTGCAATGTGATGCTGCCATGACAGCAGCCTGCATGAACCATCTCCTTCAGAGAAGCAGTGCCCAGGAGAAACCCAGGCTCAGAGCAGTGTCCCTACACTGCCATCACACCGGCCAAGCTGGGAGGTCACTTACAGCAGGCCTTGTGTACTACAGGATCCCACCCCCATGCTGTTTGACTAGCCAAATCCTGCTCTCAAGACTCTGCGTCCTCCTTTCCAGTCACCTCCCTGTGTTGTTTTGGGGGGGATGTTTAGGGGGATGACCACCACTGAGTCTGCATGAGCTTGACAGGGATGCCTACCAAAGCAGATGAGTTTCTCTGCACTTCAAGCTGTCTTTTGATGAACTTCCAGAAACATGTGACGGCAGCAGGAGGCTGGGCTGTGAGGAACAGGCAGTCTTCCAGGAATAGCTTCTACTCTTTGCTGGAGCTGCCCATCTAGGAGGTTTCTGAGGGTCTGCCTGTGCTGCTGTGGCTAGACTGCCTTGCGTTCAGGCACAAGTGAGCTCGCTGTGTTAAGTGCCAAGTTTGGTTCTCCTGCTTCACTATCGCTGGTGCAGGAATGTGCCAGCTTGGAGGCTGTTCGCGCTGCTCTGCAGCTGCTCACCGGCTCTTAGGTGGCCTGAGGCACTCAGCAACTGGGCCCTTAAAAGATCAAAACCCACGTCCACTCTTGCGCAGGCTGAGGAGCTGCCCTCAAACAGCACAAAGCGGCACGGCTGCATCAGTGACTTTCACTGCGCCCAGTGTTTAGCTCATGCTCAGTGCTAAGGAAGTGGTTTACAGGGTCAGGTCCCTAATTGCTGCAAATTATTGCAGCATCAGCTAAGGACGGAAAAGCAGATTTACCCCTTGCTGCTTGACATGTCAAAGCTATTTAACCTAGGGCAGACTTTCCAGTTGGGTAGATGGGTGGTTGCACATCAAACTACAACAAGCAGTAACAGGGCAAACAAGTGACGTAAATTATCCAGGCTCAGGAAAGCTCATAAAACAAAGCATCTATATAGGTAATAGGTTAAACACTGACAGAACTCAGTGGAATACAGTTCTTTTCCCATGCTGCTGCTGGTGGGCCTGGCACCACCTAACACCTATAATATACATAATTTTAAATAAAGACTGCAAAATAAACTTTCAAGGCTAAACAGAAGAGACCACACCAGCAAGCATGCTTAGCTCACTTCTGGATTGGACTTTTCCATTAGACGATCAATGGACTTTTGCAAGGTTTAGCATAAGATGGCAAATAAACACAAACGCTACAGGATTCCAGTCTGTCACTGGAAAAAATGCAGAAAAGAGCTATACATAGCCTTCGCCTTTAAAGCAGACAGGTGGAAATTCAGGACAAGGCTTTGGCAAGTCAGTTCCAGCTGTGCCACTTGCACTCTGACATTAAAAAAACATATACAAAGACTCCACAGTCCATCACGTGCACTTGTTGTGGAGCAGCTCAGCTACTGAAGTGCCCACTCCCTGGGTGCTCAGAAAGAAACACTTAAAAGCAAATTGCAGGGCAACAGTCTCAGTTTTTCATCTTTTGTTTTCCAAAGGCAACTAAATTCCTGCAACTCTTTGTCATCACAAAAAAAATAATAATTAAATGGCCAAAGTTACATTCAATAGAAAACTTTCTCCCAGGAAATGGGATACAGAAAATAGCAAAACTCTATAGCCAACAAAATACTGTACATTTTCTCCCTGCTCCCACCTGCAGCCTTGCGCTTTTAGGAGACACCAGCAAAATCTACATTCTGTCTTTTAAACTGAAACAATGCAATGAGATGACTAGAAGTATTAGAGACCTCAGCATGCCCTCAGGAGGATGGATTTACGTTCGGTTAGGTGAACAACAATGAGTTTGGAAGAAGGAGAAAGCAGCTTTGAACTGCTTTTCCAAGTGCAGAGGGATTCAGGCAGGAAACTGCTCAGAGTCACAGTTCAAATGCGGGGAACTTGGCCTTGGTTGGCACCAGCAGGTCCGCAAGAAAGTAAATCGTTCCAGCCATTCCTGAGGATAAGAAAACACACTGTGCTTCAGAGAGATTCCCTTTGGGCACCCACTCGATCAACTATCCAGGGGGCAAAGGAGTCATGAAGACAAAGGAAAGGAAAACATTTTCAGAAGGACCTAAATAATTTCCAAGGTCTGAACCCAGGTTTCCCAAGCAACTTAGGTGCTCCAGTGGGGAAAGCATTTTGAAGTTAATCAAATGTTGAAAAGCACCTGCGAAAACACAACGGGCCTTCCCCCCTCCAGCTCCCTCCCTCCTGCTTTACCTGTCCACAGGTTTAACAATCTGGGTACCTTTGCAAAACTTGGGACCCTGGGACATTGCTGCTGCAGGTCCTCACTGCCGCACCTGCCCTTGTTCCTTGGCCTGCAGCAAAGCTAGGGAGACTGACGGTGGCTGAGGAACTGGCTCTTTCAGCAATACCTGCTGATGGCAGATTTTGGGGGGGCCTTTAGCAGGAGCCACAAACTGCCGTAAGAGCCACCAGGGCCTACAAAAGCAGCCCCATTTGTTCCTCACTCACCTTTGGAATGGAACTGGAAAGCCCATGAAGGACTTCAAGCCTTAATCCTTAAAAATCCTTAAAAATGCACAGACAAGAGACTGTCTGAGAAGTCAGGCTAGAAATTACCATAAGGTAGACTTTGGCCTGTACCCATTAAAGAATTCCCCTTGAGACCTGTGTGCAGAATCTGTGCAGGAGGCCCAAGAGGACAAGATGCTCCAGCTAAGACATGAGCCTGTGCTACCAGAAGACTGCTTCTGGGAAAGGGTAAAAACAGCGAATACAATTTCCTTCCCATCCTCTACACTGAGTTTTGCAAAGACTTCAGTGGAGCCTGTATTTGGTTTTCCTTGGTGCTGGGCTGGCTCAGATCCAGGAGCAAAACACAGGCACAGAGATGGAGGCTACCTTCAAAGAGAGAGAATGGCGTGTCTGGAGTCCGGCACCCATGTTGACCATAGCTCAAACACCACTCTGCAAACTGAGAAAAGAGGAATAAAAAGCGTTCAAATTTTGTTAAAGATGGATCTTAAAAAAATACCACCCTCATCCTCACATTAGCCCTTGCAGAGCAAGGCTTCTGCAGGACATTCCTTCTGTACAGGCTGTCAGACAAGTGACACTGCTGAAGGACTATTCTGCTCAGATCTAGCTGCATCTCTGCCACACTAGAAATTAGGTTCCAAAGGCAAAGGTGGTGACATAAAAGGCAGAAGTGCATAATCCCCTCTCCCTTCCTTACACAGACTCTCACCTTGCAGGCCCTGTAGAGGTATTTTGTGCTCTGAGTGAGGTTGTACAGTGCTAGGAAGCCGTAAGCGTTGCCAGCTGTCCCGTGGCACAGCCCGTAGCCTTTCTTCAGCAGCCCATGCTGCCAGATCACTTCTGCACACTGCAGGGCGTCATTGAGGTATTGCTGTTCCCCAAAGACCTGCAGAGACAAGAAATACTTGCTCTTGCTGAGGCAATTTCCTCCACACAAAGAGCATCTCTGTGTGAGTGGGGAGGCTTGGGTTAATTAGTTTCTCTCCTGTTGAAGTCTTAGTGCTGTGACTTTGCTGTCTACTTTGAAGGAGAATGGTTTTGATATGATGAATGGGGATGTATGACCGTTACTTCGCATACAACTAGCTGTCACCATCAGTCACCTGCAGCAGGATACCCCATGCAGCTGATGGGTATTTTCAGAAATAATTTTTTAAAAGGCTAATTTCCGTTTCGGTCAGTGGTCCCTATGAGGTGATTGCATTGTAACAAGCCATCCTACTCTCAGGCAGGCGGAGGGACGCAACAGAGTCTTCTCTATGATGAAGTTCCACATTTAGGGGTCCCCAAAGGGGTTTTGCAAGATTTCTGGTACCTTGTAGGCCTGGACAAGCATGTAGATAACACCTGGTGCCCCATGGCACCAGTGGACGAGTAGGTCTCTGGTGTCATCGACGCATGGAGGGTAATTGCCAGATGGGAACTTGAGCTGGCAGACATAGTCCACACTGGGTTTGACTGTGTTGTGCAGTTTTACTTGGCTCACTCCAAGGCCAGGCTAAGAAAGAAAAAGCGTTAAACCAGGGCGAATTACCATTTCTGCCTCTCCCTAAGAGGCCTAAGATCTACCTGAAAGGCGGAAACAAAGCCAACTATGGCCACGTCCCCTCTCGCTCCTTGTAAACGAAATAATTTCTTTGGTCCAGGCTTTCACACACCACAAACACCCACTTGGCCCCAGGCTGCTCTGCCCTTTGGCAGGGACTTATTTCCAGTCATACCCTTGCAGCCTCAGAAACAAACGCTGACGTGTCACCCGTCTCTCTAAGCAAGAGGGCTTGCTGCTGCTTTTCCTGAAGATGAGTAGGAATATTTTCAGGTACCCAGAGCTAGAGCAAAGAGATAAACTGTCTAAAATCAATATTAAGGATGAATACCAGGAATGATTCCTAGCACCTAGAACGTCTCAGCTCTGAGCCACTGGGCCAGCCCAGCTGGCAAGCTGTGACACTGCATTTTCACAGGTGTTTCTGGGTAATTGCAAGGGGGTGACTTCACTGCTGACCTCAGACAGAAGCAAGGGAGTGGCTTCAGTGTCCTCTTCCAATGGCACTGCCCGACATGAAATCTGTGCAGTTCTAATTTCCCATGGCAGACTGCAATGAGCACTCTCATCTAAGGATTACACTGTTCCCAGGTTGATGACTTGAAAATTAAAAATCAATACTTGTGCTGTAAAACCATTAGAGATAAAAGTCCAATGTTCTCCTCTCCAAATTTCCCTTGTTGGCTTCCCCCAAGGCTTTTTATGCATCATGCTTGGCTGACCCAGGCTCCTTGTACTTCATACGCCAGAGAAGCATGAAGCCCATGTAGTATTTTATGGGAGACTTACACTTAAAATTATTATACATATATGAAATATTAATATATATAGAATATTAAAAATTATTAGACATTCAAGGCCAGGCTGGATGAGGCTCTGAGCAACCTGATCTAGTTGATGATGTCCCTGCTCACTGCAGGGGGGTTGGACTAGATGGCCTTTAAAGGTCCCTTCCAACCCAACACATTCTGTGATTCTATGATTTCAAACATCAGCCTGGGAAGAAGCTCGGGGATTTGGTGCAAATTTGGGCTCACAGCACACTGCTATCTCCCCTGCTCCAAACAAGCAGTTCTGTACTCCTGGGCAATAATCACCTCGCATCCTCCTCTTGCCAAATCTCCTTCTGCTTAAAAAACCACCAACCACCCCTTCCCCTCTGAGTCACAGACAAGGGTTATATTCACAGCAACTCCCCTTATCCTGTATATGGGCTTGAACTTTGAAGGTCCTGAAGGAAAGACGAAGCACTTGAAACCTGGTGGCTTTTCTTCCGCCTGCTGTGAGAGTTGGGTCTAATAAAAGATATCATCTATTTCTATGAACACTGCTATGTTAAAATAATCTGCGTTGCCCAGCGGGTGCCCTTAATGCTTTGAAAATGCAATGTTATTTATTGCTGCTATTTTTCTAAGAGCTTAAGCATTGTGAATTTATACACAAAGAGACCCACATAGGGGAATTATGGCCCTCACTGCAGAGCTGGGGAAGGGAATATTCCCAGAGCTCCAGTGAGTTGTGCAAATTTGTGAGAAAGACAGCATCAAAGCAAAGGGGCACTGCAGGTCCCACCCTCGTCCTGCCCTGCCTACTTCAGGCACTGCAGAACTTAGCTGCTTTATCAAAGGAAGAAGGCCCACTTCTGTCACAGTTAGATATAGGCCCTGGTTTGGAAACAAAGGCATTTCCCACTTTCTCACTACGAACACAATCTCTTGCACCGTGCTTTTCTTGCGGAGATTCTCGCTCTGTAGTGATCTGAGATTGCTCCAAGTAACCACCTCAAAAAATGCAGGAAGCCCACGGATACCAACAAATGGGAATACTTTATAAGCAATTAACGCAAGCGGGGGAAGCTCAGACCCAGCTGACCTACAGGGCTTCATTATGTGAAACTGCTGGTATAATGCGGCTCGCATTTCTCTACCGATCTCCACGGACGTGGGAAATTCAAGCTCACAGACTTGGAGAAAACCTTTAGAAGTGGGGATATGTGATCAAACACAGGAGTAAGTCCACAAGACAAGGGATCTTGCCCAGCTTGACATCACCAAGAAACAATTCAAATCATAGAGTAGAGTAAAGTAGAGTAGAGTAGAGTAGAGTAGAGTAGAGTAGAGTAGAGTAGAGTAGAGTAGAGTAGAGTAGAATAGAATAGAATAGAATA
The DNA here is from genome assembly GCA_013398915.1 of Dromas ardeola. Lineage (NCBI taxonomy): Eukaryota > Metazoa > Chordata > Aves > Charadriiformes > Dromadidae > Dromas > Dromas ardeola. The sequence goes on along the minus strand of VYZM01013898.1, from coordinate 580,244 downwards.
GAATAGAATAGAATAGAATAGAATAGAATAGAATAGAATAGAATAGAATAGAATAGAATGTTGCTCCTTGTTCAAAGAAACATGAAAGAGCTGCTAAAGGCCCCTCCCCTCCAGTGCCTCTTACCTGCATGAGATAGTAGTAAATGCCAGCCAAACCATGGGCAGCCCCTACATAGTACTCCTGGTACCACTCATACATCAGTGGGCTCCTTGCCGTAAAGTTCCTCCTTTTGGCCAAGCTCTCTCCTGAGGCTACAACCGCTTCACAGACCTGCGGATGGGAGCAGATGCAGGTGAGGGAAATGCTGCTGTCTTGGACACAGCACAGTGAGTAACCTGACACAGAACCTGAGAGCAGAGGGAAAAGCGTGGGTGAGGGAGCAAAGCGTATGCCAATTCAGTACTGCCTAGGCATTTATACATTTATATATATACGGTGGGAGAGCGCGTGGTGCTTTGTGCCTTTGGAAGAAGAGCAGCAGGGATACCACGATGTGGTTTCTCCCTTGTTGCCAGAGTTCTCTACATCTAGCATTGATTTTTACCTGCCCAAAGTTAAGCTGCATGGGAGGAGACAGCTGACGAAGCAGCAGAAGCCACAGTACCTGCTGAATGTGACTTAGAGGGATCTTTTCCTCTCCGAAGTGCTTGTTCACAAATACCAGTGCATAGAGATAGCCCATGCGCCCGTACAGCAGTTCATCTGGCACTCGTGGGTCAAGCTTGTGTAGATGGAGCAAACTACAAAAAAAAATTCACATGGGGGAGATCAGAGGACCCTCAAAGCCACATAACCAAGCAGTGAGATGATTTCTTCCTTCATGCTGCCCGCACCCCGGCAGATGTCAGGCCAGTCTCTGGGTCTCAGCATTCCAGCTATGCAAGGCGCAGAATCCCTCTTTCCCCTCTGCTTTTTGTTTGGGTTATTGCTTTCGTCTGCTCAGCTCTTTACAATGCAGTTATACCATGTGCTTGGTTTTGAGCACCAGCTCTGGGAAAGCTACTTGTGGGGAAACGTGGGATATAGGAAACGGTCAGCATAAAGTTGCTGACTGCTCAGGAAAGGCTGCCCACCATTACCTCCCTGTGATGCCGTCAGCACAGCACACCCTCTGCCAAAAATGACTATTTTCAAACTGAACTGGTATCTGTTTAATTTGTCTGCTCAAGGAATGCTAGAAAGTCAAACTAGCGCTGATGGTATGTGGAAAAATCTCAGAAGTCCTGATTGAAAAGCTCCTTTCTCTCCATGCCTGCAAGTGGCCAGGGCACACTGTTAGTGGAGAAAGAAGTGCCTCCATGAGCTAAAAATCTAGGTAAGATGTGGGGAGAAGCAGCTGGAAATGTTGTTTAACATCAAGGCACACGTAAGAAATCTTCTCTAGGGAGAGGTGACCAGTAGTGAGGGCAGCTCAGCAGCGCACGAGTGCTGCGGGCTGTTTGTGATGCAACCCCACACGGAGCACAGCTCGGCTGGCACCAGGCTTTAGCCCACAAGTGCAGAGCAAGAGGTCTGCTAGAGTCAGGTATTCTCTTTGCCATTTTTCTAATATCGTGTTGCAAAGTTGGTGATATTCCTGTAGCACTAACAGAGACTGACAGCTCTTCACACTGGTGCTTTGTAGCCCAATTCACTCTCGACGCCTCTTTGTTTTGCCTCTCATCACAAGCAGGGATGTGACTTGTTTTGGCTTTATTTCTCTTTTCACCCCGAGACAGCAATCTGAAAAATGTCATCACTTTTAAAATACCAGCATAAGTGGCTTCACAGCTGTTCCCTCAGCTGCTTCCTGCTGTGGCTGCAACAGGGAGAGGGTGAAGAAACCAGCCAGGAGAGCTGTGTTATGTGCAAGGCTTCCCTATCACAGCAGCGTGAGGAGCAGAAAAGGTGCCTTGGCAGCCTTTGCTCCTGGGCAGAACAATGTGTCGCAAAGGAAAGAAGCAACCAAATGTCCAGAGCACCCTCAGAGCAGAGAGAGGATGCTGGGCTGTGACTCCCCACGGCAGGAAGCTTTCCCTTGGCGCTGGACTCAAAGTGAGCAGGGATATTGAAGGAGAAAGGAAAGAGCAGTGACTCAAGGTGGACTGGCCCCGTCTCCTTATGTACCACTTGAGATATGTATTGCTCCAAGGGGGAGATTTCTTACAGATTAAACCCAAGAGACAGACTTTATATCCACAACTCGGAGTCCCTCTCCAAGTAGGGGTCCCTCTCTCAGCTGCGTGGGCTGAAAGGAAAGCCCTGCTGCCTCCTCATGTCCCCTGCCCCAAATACAAAGAAAGGAGATGAAGAGGAAGGTTTCCAAGGAGGAAAGCAGTGTTTTGACACATGGATTCTGCCCAGCAGCAGGCGGGCCAGAAGAGAAGCTGGCTGGTGATGTTGTTCAGCTCTGAGATGTCAGGGAAGTGTCGGGTGCAATAGAAGGAATGGATGGGTGGATAAACAGTAATACCCACAGTGGGAATATTCTGAGGTCTGGATGGGAAATCTTTTCGTGGGGAAATCAGGAGCGGCTGCAGCTACTATTCTTGCTCCTTATGCATTACTGCTTCTACCTGTAGCTGCTTTCCCAGCCAGGATAATCAGGGAGGAAGCGTGCCAGTGGTTTCTGTTGTTTTTGAGATGTGGGGCAGGGCTACATGGGCGTGCGTGTGGCAAGGCATGCCTGGGGTGCTGCTGGACTGATTACGTGCAGAATGCATTTCTCAGGTGCGAGGGGGTAAATCGAGGTCCCTGAAAGGAGACGCTACTCCTGCTCACATATCAGCCTATTACCTCAACTGTCAAAAATGAGTACTTTCTGGACAGAGGAAAAGCAAAGCAGCTGTGGAGCAAAATGGGATTTTTGTATACCACTGGCTCTAAAAGCAAACCTTTGACCTTCTGAATTGGTGGGAGATGGCAGGGAAAAGAAGACTCCTGGAACACAGCTCAGATTTTCACAGGCTCTTGGAAAATGGGCTGCCCTGAAATGTTAAGTTTCTCCAGAGCATAAAAGCACGTTTCTTGGTCGTGAACTCGTTTAGGCTAAGAGCAAGGAGCTAAGAAAAAGCAAGTTTCTGTCTCTTCCACTGCAGGTAAAACCAGGCTGAGGGATTCTCTCCTCGGGCTCTGTAAAGATGAGGTGCTTTAAAAGACTGAGAACAAAACAGAGAGAGGACCCCCTTCTCCACAGCTGTAACAGAGTGCACTTTCTATGCACTTGCACTGCATAACTTAGCAACCGTTCTGTAACTAAACAGCATACTCAAAACCCACTTCAGAGTTTTGATTAAGGGAGTTATTTCTCAAAGAAATACTCTCTTTTTAGAGGTAGCATGGTCAGGCTAACCGCTCTGGGAATTGGTGGCAGAGTAAGGACAGTATAACTGTTCCTTCGAGAAATCCACATTTTTCTTTTCTCCTCCTCTCAGATGTATGAACAAACCAATTTCCAAGGCTCTGCCTTTATTATGCCATTAGATGGCAGTGCAGAATTAATCATGGGTTTCCATTCTGCCACAAAACTGTAGGCAGAACAGGAGGAATACGGGGAGGGGAGAGCTACAGCAAAACACGAATTAGGGATTTTTCACAACTTGGGGCTTATGCGTTGACCACAACTGGCCAGTACTGTTTGACAGACTAGTTCCCTTTTTGTTGGCAAATACATTAATCATAGTGAGATCCACCACTTCGACACAGCATCAAGCAAAAACCTAAACCCCTGATTATTTCAAGAATAAAAAAAGAGAGTTCTGTCCTCAGACTGACCGTATCCACATAAACCAGAAGCTATTCTTAGTTAAGGGAGTGTGAACTTGGTGTCCAAACCATACAGGCACCTTTGACTCCCACCCACGGCTTTTTTAATTGATATTATGCATCACTTGCTCATGGCTGTTTAAGGGCACTCAGTGTTGCTACGAAGTGTCAGGAGTTTTGTCTTGGTTTTGTGCTGACCATGCGTAAATGGAAACTGTTTACAGGGCTGTTTCTCACCTTCTCAAAACTGATCTCCCTTAAGCAAGCAAAGCTTGCAACTGCATCTCCTTAACTTTTTCCCTTCTGCTCCCACATGCTGATCTGACTGTAGGACTGCTTGTTTGTCCTTTTCTTAAGTACCCAACAAAAATACATTTGAAAACAGTTGAGGAAAGGCAGGAAATAGAAATAAATGAATCATAACCATCTGCATTCAGCAGTTGAAAGGGATGCTGTCAATCTCAGGTTTAAGTCAAAGTCAGATAACAAATAGCAAGTGGAAGTGAGTGACAAAATTAATATAATAATCCTGCCACATTTCTCCTTTTCATCAAAATGGCTGTAAAGCTAAATTTAAGGATTCTGAAAAAATAGCAAACCTCACCTTCTGCTTTTTTGGTTTTTTTTTGCTAATTTTGGCATTTTTTTCTTGCTGTGTTTATCGGAATTATTTTTAAGATGGCAATACCAGCAGAACAACATCCTTGCTCCCCAGCCTGCAGGCTGCCAGGCAGCCGTCTTTGTCCTTAAGAGAGCGCTTTCCCCAGGGCCGAACAAGTTTGCACTGCCTTGCTAAGTTACTGGATTATCTCTCACATAAGACTGCAAAAAAATGTATTCAGGCTTGGCAGGGAGCGCCCGGTACAAGCCCAGACCAGCTCTTGAGCAAGAGGACCATTAGGTCAAAGACATAACCAAGCGTTTTACCGAGTGATGCAGTCTTCTGACTGCTTCTGGTTCTGCAGTTTGTGGTAGACGACAGCCGCCACTGCCAGGGGCCCAGCATCTCCACACAAGAAAGTGATGGATCGTCTCGTCAGACAGCTCAGGCTCTTCTTCACGTACTCGTGGGCCACCTGAAGGTAGGCTGGGTCTCCGTACACATCATACAGGTGCAAATACAGCAAAGCAATGCCTGCAAAAGGAACATAAAGGTTGCTCCCACCAGAAAAGTTTACCCTTCCTGCTATGTGCCCTGGCTGTCTTAACAAACCTAAAACAATGTCCCTCAGCCTCATCTAGGGCATAAGCCTTCTAGACAGCCTTCTCAGGCACGTCCAGGGGCATAACCCATAACTGCAGCATCCACAGCTTCTTTTCCTGCTTTGTGACCTCCTTGTACCTGATGCTGCTCACGAATGGACTGCAGGTCAAGACAAAGAGCAGTGGCTGATCCAGGAGGTCCTGGAGGACAGCAGAGCTCTGGAGACACAGGTTACATACAATTTTAGTGGCAAGGAGCAAAAGATGAGACTTAGACAAACCCACCTAAATCTATCAACTATACCTGGGATTGTTGCTAAACAGGGAGGGGAAAAAAAAACAAACCACAATAATTTTTGAACAAAATGGTACTTATGGCAGAGCAGTGCTGAGTTGTTACCCTATCTCATTAATTTTTTCCCATGCCAAGAGGTAAAGGGCTGGGTCACTTAGCTTGGATTGGATTTTGACACGTTATCAGCGCTGAGAAGCATCACCCTTAAGACATCCTACTTGGGTCTTTGTTTTGTTTTGTTTTATTTTTGTCTTCTCTCCCAGTGGGAAGCACCAGCAAGGTTGTTACAGCTTCCTGGACATCATCTCCTGCTGCTGACCAGGTCCCAAGCCCTACACCAGGGACTGGTGCACCCTAGAAAAGAAAGGGGCTGCCCGACTGTCCTCTGCAGCGTATAATTTATAAGATCAGCCCTTATCTGAAACATAAGCAGCTACCAGGAATGCTGGAAAAGGCTGCATGGTCCTCCCTGGAGGTTTTCAATGGGCTGGCCACCTACAGAAACAACTCCCCTACTAAGAAGCTACATCAATTGCTGTCCTGTGCCTCCGTCTGCCCTGTATTCATCCAGCTCTCAAAGCTTTTAGTAGGTAACTGAGGAGTCCTAGTAAGTCTGTGTCTGAAAGGTCTGCCACAGTTGAACCACCCTTCTGATCTGGAAGGCATCCTCAAACATGCACCAAAGAAAGCTACTGGCCTACACCACTCTGAGAAAAGCTTACTTCTCCCCTTACCGGTAACCGTTTCTAAGACGACTCAGGTCCTGCGTTTAAGCCTACATTAATAGAGCCAATCTCTGCAGATTTTGATGTAGTAAAGTGAAGGGGGCAAGCATGCTGCAAAATTACTTTCCATGGTACGGAGGACAATTTTAAATTTAGATCGTTTTCTCAATTTGCATGGGCAATCTCCAAACCTTCGTGCTACAGACAATTCAGTTCCACATGTATGTTAAGGGCAAATTTCCATTTCCTGCTGAAGTTAATAACCTTGTCCTCTCTTTAAGCAGCTCAGTGTTAGTATTTCCAGAGAGAGTTCAGACGTACGGTGCCATCACTCAAGTCTATGAGGATGCGGATATGAAGCCCTTCTTTAAAGGGGAACCCTGCTCTTCCAGATAGCAAATGTCAAGTGACTATCCTTGATTTATTTAGCACCTAGCAGAGTTTCTAGACTTTAATAGGCCTGATAGCTGTCTGAGCACAACTTGCACTCTTGACTTACCTGCTTTAACACAACTTTTTGCTTTGTAAGTAGCTTCTGTTCCCACTGCCATCATTCCACCCTGATTATGTACATAACTACCACGCTAAGACCACTGTTAGGATTGATTCTTAGAAAGTTAATGTCTCAGCATTGTTTTCCTCTGACTTCTTTGCTTCTCCTCTTTTAAAACATTTCTCACTCCCTTTCCTCCAAGGCCCAAGCATCTTTGGAAAAGACTCCAAAAAAACACTGACTCATACTAAAGGATGGAAGGGATGAGTTGCTTCCCCAAATCATTCACTTTCCCTTTTTCTTTAAACTCTAAAGGCCTTACAAACTGAATCTAAAGCCAGTTTTCTCAACTCATTCCTGATGGAATTCATACTCCCAACCTGATCAGAAAGGCACAATGCAGTGCTGCCTTCAGCACGCTGCTCGCTCTGTTGCTATCTGTGAGCCCGAAAGTAGGGAAGGCCAGCAGAGGTGGGCAGACCCGTACATAGAGAGGCAATGTTTACAGATGTATAGAGATACAAAATGCAGTCGCCCGGGCGGTGCTTTCCGTCAGAGATTTCTTTTGAGGAGGGCTGAGAAGCAGACTTAAATGTACATAGTAGAAATGAATTGTTGGCACAGGTTGGCTAGTGCTGATGGCCCTAACTTTAGCAACCATTGCTTTCAATAGCGCAGGCATCGCTGGAGATACCAGAAAAGTTCTCGCTCGAGAGCTAAAGCACTGCAGCAGGCTGAAAGAATCTCTCATCCATGTGACCATTCTGTTGATCAAAGAGAAGAAAAGCTGTGCCTCAGATTCCCTGCAAGTTTAGACTTGCACTACCATTGCAAACAGTTCTGCTGGTGGGAGAAGAGCAGTAGTGAAACAAAGCTTCCCCTTCACGCTGAACAGAGTGGACAAAAGTGAGAGGAAGCACCGCTCGGTGTCAGCTCTGCTGCAGTGCCCTTGCTGACAGCACCAGCAGGGAAGCGCAATAGACTGTTCTGAACATGCCTCCGTGTCCACCAGGAGCTGAGCTGTGATGCGGTCCTTTCACAAAGGACAGTAGGTTGCCACAAGAGGAGATTTCTTGACCTAATCTGGACCAGTTCCAAACCTGCCACCTACAGTAATAAAGAGCTCGGAGATCTTGCGTTGACCCAGGGAAGTCAGCCAGCCAGCACCTTCAAAGCAGGATGTCAAACACAGAGGGAAGAAGCCGAAACCTATCTCTGCACATAGTGATGAAGGCTGATGGTTTCTAGTGAGAAACCTGATGTCATTTTAATGAGTCAGGCATGGGGTAAAAGCTACAGAGGGGGTGGCATAGCTTTACTGCCCAGTTCAAAGCATAATATGCATCTTTTCTGGTGCAGACGTGTGGGATGTTATCTTGTGCTCATAAATGGTATGCCAGTGCCATGCTGAACAGGACAGTGAGACACCCCTTCTCCAGAGGGCTGTATCATCCTATGTTCACAACTGTATGCAGATCAACAGGTGCATTTTTCTGCAGCTTGGCTTCCTAGTGCACATTTCTCAGGATGCCTCAACTTCTCCAGCCTTAAAAGCTTGGTAACAAAGCTCCTTTTGTAAAACAAAGCTTTCTTTTTGTAAAGCAAAAAGCCGGCCTAGCCCAGACCAAAGCTACCCGTTACCCCATCACAGAATCCTACAACAGGTTAGGCTAGAAGGGGTCCGTGGAGGTGATTTGATCCAACCCTCTGAAGGTAAGGACAACTTCAATTTTACATCCCATTGCTCTGAGCCTTGTTCAGTCAAATACTGACTCTCTCCAAGAACAGAGGTTTCACAAAAACTAACCACCAAGCACTTGGCAGGAATGTGGTTTATGTGGGTGACACAAGGCACTCTATTCTCCCTCATCAAATGCAGCCTCACTGCCTCTTATTCTGTAGGGATTATCTGAGGATTTCTGTTTTTCTGAACAGAACACTCTTAAGAAGATGCAAGTTCTCTGAGTTTTGACGTTAAAACTAAGATACTGCACTAAAGTGGATGAAAGGTGTTTTTCCAGAAGCTTTCCTGAACTGGTACGGTCATAACTTCTATGCATGCTTACGTGGCATTTCTTTCATCTGGCATGTCTTTTGAAGAGTCCTTTCAAAAGGCAACTCAGCCCTGCTCCTCGCCGCCACTCACCAAGAGGCCAGCCAAAAGCTCTGGGTGGGCCCGGCCAGCTGGACTCACCGGGCTGTTTCAGAGGCCCTCCAGCTCTGAAGGCCATGACTGTGACATTGCTAGAGAAGGGAATGCTCGCATGGGAAACAAATTCCAAAGGCACTGCCATAAGGCAGAGGAAGGGAGATCTCTCCCTTATATACTGTTTCAGGTGGCAGATCACCCTGTAATGTTGGAAGGACACAACAGCCCAGGAAGCTCCGGACTCAAGAGCTTCCTAGCTTCTGGGGTCAGCTAAGAGGTGACAGGAGTGAAGTCAGTCTCCTTCCATTCCCTTTCCATCCTCTATGCTCCCAGTCAAGGTAGCCTTTGGAGCAAGCGGTCTTGCACTATGAGAAATACCAACACACATGTACGTACTCTTCAGCATCCTCATGCTAATCTATTTGAAAATGGATGAGGCAGTTGTACTTCTGCCAGGATTTGAACTGCTTCCAATTCAGAATTAGCTTACGGCAGTTTACCTTCCCTCAGTCAACACTCTGATACCAATGAAACAGATTAAGACCACAAAGGCTCTTACAGCAGTCTAGCTAAACTGATTAAAAGACAAAACAGAACACAACAGCGGAGCCTGGTCTATATCCAGGCACGTACCAGGTGTTGCCTACGGGACCCTGATCTCTATGGGGAACGGAATGAAACTGTAACAAGCCAATTCAAACGTGTTTTGAGGGCATTCAGCCGCACGCTGGATAATCTTGATCCAAAGTGTGTTTTCACTGCCTCTGAGCTGAAAATGTGAGCCCTTCCCTCCGTCTGCTCCAGCTTCAGGTGCCGAGAAGCTGTGGCTTCCCTGGCACAAATGCAGGCCGGGGGATCGGGGTTCTGTCAAGTGTGTTGGGAAAGAAACAGGCACTGAAGTAAAATGCCAGCATATGCTGTGTATTACTGAGTGTAATGTAGTACACTCAAGTACGTTACATTTCACGCAGAGTTTGCGCTAGGAGAGCCCCATTTCAAATCTCTCTTATTAGCGGCCACAAGAGTGCGGGTTGGTTTAAGACTGCTGGGCAATGATTTACATGAGAAGATACTCAACAAGCCTTTTCTACATAAGCAATTACAGGAGAAAGCTGCTCTTGGCCCAATTAATTTTGTCTCTGGAAACCGGCACTGAATAAATTAATATAGCTAGAATTAGAAAAGAAGGGAGGGTGACAAAGATACAGTGTAATATCTGCAAACTTCACTTCGCTGGCTGTGACCTGCAGGAGATCTGTCCATGGGTTTTTTCTAATCCTATTAGCCAAGGCGAGAAGGTTGCGTGCCCAATGAGGAATGATGCCTGGGAGAAAAAGAGAAGAATCCCTCTTGAGAAACTTCCTTCCAAATAAAAACGAAATTAAATCCTACCAGAGCTCTCAACCACCATTTCACAGCTGCAGTCCCTTTCCAACATGAAGCTCCTTAAGGCCACCCTAAGGAAGGGAACATGGTCTCTTACCTTCTCCCCACGGATTTTCAGAGTACTCCTAACATCAGCTAATTGACGTCCTGCTTTATCTCCTGAGTTATTCTGGCCAGAGGTGAGCTCTACCATCGTGCCAAGCAGCACCCTCATGACTGAAGAGCATCTTTACATATAGAATGCTTTTCATCTGAGGAGATCTCAGAGCAGGCTCACACAGACTGAAACACTGACCCTGGCTCCCAAGGTGAAATCAGCCAGCACTGAACAAAAACGCGTATGTTCACACGCGGCAGCAGCAGAGTGCTGCCAGGCAGCAACTGATGAAATCAATGTTCTCCCACGCTGGAGTGTAATACTGGCATCCGAGCATTTCTTATGAACTGCTCTAGAGTGCTCTCAGTGCTTGTCTTCCTTACTAAAATTTTTAGGCAGGCATTTCTGGTATCGCAGTCATCAAGCTGCAGCGTTAGTTTAGCACCAACACAATGAACACCATTCTCCCAAGCAAGCTGTTGGCATCGTGTTCCGTATAGCATCCAAGCATAAACCAGCCCCACCCAGATTATAATGCAGAAAGTGACATTTGGGATTGTAGTGTATTGCCAAAAAAAAAAAAAAAGCAGCGGCAAAAAAATCTTGCAGCAAGCATGAGATTAGTTGCAACTACCCCAGGGCCCCTCCCTGGAGCCCGGCAGGGTGCAGAAGGCAGGAAAGCTGACAAAGCACACAGCGGGAGCCAAGGATGAGGCGGGAGGGAAAGGTGTGTCCTCCCTGGCTCCAGTGCGTAGGAAAAGGGAGGGGAAGGCAGGGCATGCTCCCAAGGAAGAAAAACCAGGTGGAAAATGCAGAACAGGAGAAAACAAACTCCTGGAAGCTTTGCACACAAGGGTTAGTGTGAGGAAGGCTTCCATCCTTCATTATACTCACATTTGCATTTCTGCTCCTTCCAGCAGGTACTGGAGCAGAACTAGCCCTGGCTAAGTGGAGGGGCACTACCTGGGGAACAGGAATGGAGCAACCTGCCAATCAGACAACGTCGTAAGATGAAATTCAGCCCAAACAGAAGAGACAGACATTATCTCAGGCCATAAGCTCACCACTGCCGTATGCAAGGCCTCTGCATGCATCTGCCTACTTCCCGGAGCACCGGTTCACTTGTCACCATCCCCAACACGGCCAGATTTGGAGCCGGTCCCTTCAATGGTTCCCATGTTTGCCCTCACGCAGGTGTTGGCCTTCTCGGTTGTGTAAGTTTGGCACTATTAACCAAGAGAAAACCCAATCCTGCCCTGCAACGCCATGGTCTTCCCTCTGCAGCTTCAAACCTGCTTCAAAAACAGGGAATCCCAAGAACGACAGCCCCTTGTTTTAATGGATTAAAACATGCAGAAGAAGCACCGTTCTTGACATGGATCTACTGTGATTGTTCAAACAGCCAAAAAACCCCACGGTCTGCCTTGGCCTGACCTAGAAGTCCGCTCTGGAGGTCCCACCGGCCACCCTACCTGCCCAGCCGGTGTATGCAGTACAGTCCTGGGGGTCGGCAGACTTGAGGCCCCTCTCCATCTGCTGGAGCAACTCCCTGATTTTGTTGTTCAGCCGCTGCGTGAATTCCGGGGTCAGCTGCGGAGAACAGAAAAGAGCAAACCACCGCGGCGTGAGGGAAAGGCCGACAGGCAAGGCAGACCGGGGCCGTTGGCCAAGATGGAAGTAACCCGGAGGGTGCAGAACCGGGGAACCGGGGCTAGAAACCCTTTGGTACCTCAGGATCAGGCTGGGCTCCTGCCTGCCCAGCCTGCCTTTGCGGCCGGGGCGGGAGCGGGTCCTTCCCGGG
>VYZM01013898.1:544481-568322 GCA_013398915.1 Dromas ardeola | reverse complement strand
TCCCCGGGAAGGGCCCGCTCCCGCCCCGGCCGCCTCACCCCGACCCCACTCACCCTCCCGGCAGCATCGAAGTAGCCGGTGGCCAAGGACTTATCGTAGTCCGCGAAGGGGTTGGGAAGAGCCCGCTGCGCCATCATGGTGCCGCCGTTCTCGCTCCGCCCCGGAAGGCGGCGGGTGTGGGTGTTACCGGCGCGCTGCTCCCCCTCCGGGCGCTGCGGGGTGCGGTGAGGGCTTAAGGGCCGCTGGAAGCGGGCGCCCCGGCGCTTGCAGGCTCTTTTCGGCTGGTTAGGGAGGTTCTTAAGGATTTAGCGTCCCTTACAGCTGCCTTTGGGGGGGTTTAGGGGCCCCTTTTTTGCTGACCCCGTGGGGTTTAAGGACCCGTTGCAGCTGGTTTGGGGTGGGGGTTTAGGGGCCCCTGTGCAGTTTGAGGTCTCCTGGCAGCTGACCCTGTGGGGTTTAGGGCCCCTTACAGTTGGGGTTTAGGGGGCCCATTTTTGCATGTTCTTGTGGGGTTTAGGGACCCACTGCAGCCAGCTCTGGTGGGGTTTAGGGAGCTCACGGGTCCCCTGGCAGCTGACCCTGTGGGGCTCAGCCCTGATGGGTTTAGGGGCCCCTTGTGGCTGGCCCTGTGGTGTTCAGGGGCACTGTGGGGTTTAGGTGTCCCCCATGGCTGGCTCTGCATGCTTTAGGGAGCCCTGTGGGGTCTTAGGGTCCCTGACAGCTGCCTTGGGGGGTATAGGGACCTCTTTTTTGGCTGACCCTGTGGGGTTTAGGGAGCCCTGTGGGGTTTAGGGCCCCTTACAGTGGGCCCTGTGGGGTTTAAGAGCCCCATCCAGTTTGGTTATGCTGGCGCTGTGGGACTTGCAGGCCCTGTGGGGTTTCGGGCCCCCTGCAGCTGGCGCTGGGGATTTTGAGGTCTTGTGGGGGTGGGTACCAGGCAGTGGGTGCTGTGGGGCTGGTGGCCCCCTGGGTGTGGTGTGCAGGTGGTGGGGGGCGGTCAGTCGAAGGAGCACGTGTTGAGTCCTGCTGCCCTCCAGCAGCGGTAGTTCCTCGCTGGGGGAGGGAGAGGGGCTCTTCCTCGCTGTCCCCTGCTGAGCTGCTGCCTCTCACCCGTGCTTGCTGAGCCAAGGCCTCCTCGTGAACGGACGGTAGGTCTCCACAACTTGTAGGCCTGAGCAGTGCTTTTCATCCCACATGCCATATAGCTGCGATGCCCTGGTGTTGAGTGTCTCCCTGCAGTTGTCCTGTGGTGTGCCCCTGTGCAGCCAGCCATGTGCAGTGTACCTTTGGCTGCGGGGTAGCATTCATTGGGCCTAGTTGTCCTTGAGTGCTGTATCTCTGAATCCAGGCCTTGCTGCCTTTCCGCCTGGTGTAACACTGTGCCCAGCTCCCCCTTCCAGACCCCGTAGGCCTGAGATGGGCTGTGACATCCCTGCTTGGGGTCTGGCTGGCTGAAGTGCACAACAGGCGCAGCTCTGGGGCTCTGCAGGCCTGCCTGTGCGTCTCTCGGGGAGGCACAAACGAACGTGGCTGAGCTTGAAGCTCTTGGTGGCTTGTAGAGTTCTAAGTGCAGTGGCGCTGCCCCTTCTAGGAGCTGAATCCATCTGGGTGGGTTTAAGAGAAACAGCTGCTAGAAGAATTTACCTTTTGCTGGTGATCGAGAACACCCATGGGTGTACATTAGGTTGCTGCATTCATCCTTGGGCCAATCGTATAATATAAGGGATTCTGGTTTTCCATCCATGTGTCCATTCTTTATTACAAACTGTAAAATCAGCGCTCAAATAAAAGAAAAAAAAATTATGGCAGGAGATGGTAAGAGAGAAAAGAGGGAATCCCAATTGTGTTTGCTTTCAGTTCCTTTTTCACTCAGCTGTTCCTTGGTTAGTGAATTTCAATCATGTCAACGTTGCCTTGTATTCAAGGCAGGGAGACAAACTGTGGCTTTAGTATTCAGAGAGGCAGCTCTAGCATCAGCAAAAATAACGTGGGGTCTTCTGCTTATGGCCAAACTCACAGCCCTCTGTTATGGTCTTCCCTTTCATCTGCAGGTCAAAACAATATTCTCCTTCCCCCAGGCACAGTTCAGTGTTAATTTCCAGCATAAGGCACACCATTTCAGCTTCCGAGTCTTTCTTTTGTTTTTGATTCCTCCCATATTATGTTTTTTTTCCCCATACCACTTAAAGACAAAGATGTTTCTCCTATATTATCCTGCCTGTTCTGCTCACCCACCCTGCCAAGGAGTTATGTTTCAGTGTGTTATTTTCTAAATAGTCATGGTCACTCAGGCTTTGATGGACCTGTTGCTGCCCAGGATAAATCCGGAGTATCTCACTGTGGCTGTCACCCGGAGCCCAGGTGAGCGACTCATGATTTGTCCTTAGTAACCTGCCCATGCAGAATGGGGAAGGAAATGAGGCTGAGAGGGACGCTGCTCCTGTGTTCTCATTGCAATCCCTGTTACTTTGGGGGTGTTTGGGGGTGGGGGCTTGTTTGTTTACCTGAAAAGGGTGATGCTAGATTCACTGAAAACAAAAAAAGTGATTAAAGCAAATCTGTTCAGAACACATCTAGAGATGAATTTTGTGTGGAAGCAGCTATCAGAGTAGGCGAAGAAAATGGTGAGAAAACAGGCTCCAGTAGCCTTCCTGGCAGTCCCATCACAGTTAGCCCTAGAAAAATCTGTTTCTGAAGTGACTCACGATCAGTGGTTGAAAAGGCATTCCAAAATCTTTCTACCTGTGAGAAAAGAACAGTGTGTAATATTTTCTGCTCCACAGCGTTGTCTAAAAGACAAATCCTTACCGAATTTTTGGCTGTTGGTGGTCCCTACTGAACTGGTAGCATGTCTGTGGGTCCTGTAGTTACATGGATAAAATTGATGTTTCACAGTCCTCCCTGGAGAAAACCTCAGGATGCCTGGGTGTCTGCTCCCTCCTCCTTCCAGTGAGGATGTGAATCCTGAATCTCTGGCAGGTGTTACAGCTGCCTACAGACTACTTGGCATCCTGCCTGAGGACTTACTGAAACACCTCCTACCTGAGAGGAGATGCCTCCTCCTGGGGTCACCATCCTTCACTGGCTGGAGGTGTCCGTCAGTTCTGTAATCTCACCTACCACTAATCTCCAGTCAGCGGGTGCCCAAATTGGGCAGTGTCGATGGTCGACTTGCAAGTGGCCTTTCCAAAATGGTGGTTTGGCATCTGCCCCTCTCCATAGCCTCCTCTCAGGGTCAGATTGAGCTCAGACAGTGGCCTCCATGCTGTGGACCAGATGGGCTTGGCATGGTAATCCCATAATAATAAATGTGAGTGTTGCTTGTTCTGCCTTTGTGACTGCATGCTGCATGTGAGGGAGGGCAGTGAGCAAGGATAAGGTGTCCTTCGTAGCCTTGTCAGATGGAAAAGGGGATTTGGGAGGCTGTGTGTGGAAATGCTCCACGGAGCATGGTCATCCTTACTGCCTGTGAGAATGTCTTGGAAAACTGTACAGGCAAAGCACGTGGGCGGTGGGAGAGGTTTCGCCTGCTGAAAAATCGCCCCTTGGCGCGTTCACAGAACTACTGCAATACAAAATCTTGTGGACAGTAAAGAGATGTAATCCAAGTTGTGGCATTTATCTCCCCATCTCTGCATTCTTTTGTTTCTTTTTTGTGTTGGCTGCTTTGTGTTAAAGCTTCAGACAGTACAGAGTAAAAGTGAGGAGCTTCCCAGCTGTATTTTTTAGCCTCTTGCACATTATTTATTCAGCAGCAGCATGGTTAAAGATACTACATATTTAGGATTGATGTCCAAAGTGTCCTAAGACATACGAAAGATCAAAGTCAAAGATGTCCTTTTCCTCTTTTAATATAACAATTTCAAATATCAGCTGTTGTGTCAGCTGTAATGCTATGTATAAAACAGTGATAATTCTAGAAACTTTGCTATTCTTTAATATTAGAGCCACGGCTTACTGTATTTGATCTCAGTAAAAACTCAAACCTATGTTAAGAGATTGAAGATGTTAGTGCCATTCTGAAGCTAAGTAGACTTGTTTTTGGAAGGTAAAGGAAGTGTTACATTTCGGCATTATGACAGTAAAATTTTTCATTTTAGAAGGATATCCAGAAGAGGGGAAAAGCATCTTATTTTATTGGATTCTTTTTTCCAATTTGCAGTAAGCATGATTGCAGATGGCATTGGTTGTTTTTCTTTTAGCTGCTTCTATGAAGAGATCAAAGCCTGACTATTGGCCACAGAAGCTGAACTAAGCTAGTTGATTATATTGATAGTATAGGGCACAGCTCACTGATACCCTGCCTGCATTTGTTGTGGTGGCCAGGTGTTAAGCTAAGAATTCACTAAAAGCCAGTCCTGACTCTACACAGGCAGTGGTGGGTTTTGTTGAGCTACCGATTGCCATTCAGATCTCAGAGATGTGGTAGGTGGCTCTGTGAAAACACCAGCTCGCTGCTCACTAGCAGGCAAAAGAAAGTCGGTTGTTACTAGGACGGGAAAAGAGCACAAAACTAAGAATGCCGTTATTTATGTCCGTGGCTCACCTGCATCTCAGATACCATGCGTGATTCTGATCTCATCTCAAACAGGATAGCAGAACTAGAACGAGTACAAGTTGCAGAACTGATCAGGCCACAGAAAAGCTCATCAACTGTGTGGAATGAGTTATGTGCAGGGACTAAGTCGGCTAGGCTAGGGCTTTCAGGCTGGAAAAGGGACATCTAAAGAGGGCTCTAGTAGATGTCTGTAAAGTCTTGAACAGTGTTCACTAATGTGAACGGGGAAGATGATACACTGGCTTTCAAAGCTAGCAGACATCAACTGGAATGACGGTAGCAACATTCAAAGGCGAAGGAGATTATTCATATAGTTAAACTGTGACAGGTTGTCAAGTAAAAAGACATCACTACTTGTGCACGGGAGGTGCCTGGGCCACCGACTTCTGGGAGTTACAAGACTGTGACAGGGGACATTGCATGGGTTTGCTAGTATACTGCCCGAGCATCACTGAAAGGTGGGATTGACGAATTTCGTCTGGTACTATGTGTTTATATGTTGCTTTATGACATGTTAGCCTGGGTAGAGCAGTTAATAGCCTAAACGGTTTTGTAATGATCTGTCTCTGTGTGCAGTTGCATCCCACTTAAGCTACCCGCTACCAACCTAATTGCAGTGTAGCTGGGACTTGTGCTGCTGTGGCGTGCTTTGCCCTGCTCTTTTGGGGCTCAGCCACTAGATGCCCCTGTCCCACAGGCGAGGAGCTGGAGGAGAGCTGCACACAGAGAAGACAGCCCTGCGCTGCTCAGCGCGGCGCCTGTGGCCCTTTTCTGTCCTCAGTAATGAGATCAGTGGTCTGTGCATCAGGCCAGAACTCTTTGGAGATACGCACCTAGCAATCCTCTGTGACGTTTTGCCATTTTCTCCTCTTTGTGGACCGTAAGGTATCGACCTCCAATGCAATGGGAATCCATCCTTTCTTTGCAAATGAAAGAGAGAGGTTGGAGAGCAGAGCTGATTGAGAGTAGGAGATCAGTAGGGCTACCTGTGGGCAGGAGCAAAGAAAACCAGAGAGGAAACTGCTGAGAGGTGGATGAAGTGCTCTGTTTTGGTGATGAGGTTATCTGGAAGACAGTAGGGTTTGTTGAGCTTTGATAGATTTTGATCCCTGGACAAGACTGACATCAGGTCAGATTTCTTTTGCTTTGCTGTAATGACAGTTCTGTGTAGGGCACTTGGATCCCTAATGCTGTCTTTAAAGTTCAGTCTGAGGACTGGATGTGATCGCCAGTGAAAACATGATGTGGGTATGGCTGATTGCTCGCCCTGACCCTTGTATTTGACATCTGTCTGCCCCTGCGTTCACCTTTGCACGTCTACAGGATGAGCAGTGTACAAGCGTGACTGTTGACTTGCTTGCTTAGCTATGTGAACAGTTTGGGGTGGCAGTGACCAGGGTCTTTGTGACACTGAGCAATAAAATTAGGCTTTACAGGTAATCTAAGGACTCTGAGGGGCACTGAAAGGACCCTGTTGTTTCATCTGCTACCCTATGAAGGTACCTTTTATCCCTTCCTTATAACGGATTCTGCTATTGCTCAGAGTTTGCAAATGGTTTTTTTCGGGAAACTGTTGGGTGAGGACCTTCAGTCTTGAGTGTCTATACAATCGGCAATTGGGACACTCAGGCAGCATTGCAAGGTCTGTTCTGATCCAGCAATGCTTTGGCATGTGTGCCAGTATCTTGATATTCATTCTCCACATCCATCTTTATAGTAATAGATTTGTCTAGATGTGTTGTGGTCAGTAAATACGTGCTGTCAGGTCCCAGGTTTACCATTCTGGTAGGTTTCAGGTATCTGCTGTTTCTCAGAGCACCCATCACTCTCTGCAGCTCTCTGAAGATCACTCCTCCGGCATTCCCCATTGAGATCACTCACCTCGATTCCTGTCCCCTGCCCCTGCCAAGCTCGCTGCTGACTGTTGTGTTTCTGTGGCTCTTCCCATCACTGGAGAGGGAGGTGGTGGCTGGCTCTGAGGAGGAACTTCTTCAGAGCTTCTTGTCTTCTTCGGGGAAACCCAGTAGAGATCAGTCCATTTCATGACTGCTGTGGCCAGCATTTTCAGACTTCAGATCCCAAAGGGAAGGCAGCAGGTGAGGACGGAGCTATTCCCATTCTGATACAAAGCAAGTCAGAGCCGGTAGTGCACAGTCTGCTACTGCCCGGAGATTGGTTGTGATAAAATCTGTGGCTCAGTTTCAGCCCAGAATGTTTCCTCGCAACTGGTATCCTAGAAGTCACCTGTAGCTTACAGATCTTCTACCTCCTGCAGGTAGAGTCAGAGTGTCACACACCTACAAGAGGCAGGTATTCATTAGCATCACCTAACACAGTCCCTGTGCTAGTAATAGCTGTAATTAACAGTGTCAGTACACAGAAGCCCCGAGACAGCTTCGAAATAAACTACTTTAAATCCTGCCCCCTATAAATGTCTGATGCCACCTAATGAACCTAATTTCCCATAGATTTCTGCCTCCTGTTGAATACTCCAGAGGCTAATAAGCTGTGAACTTCAGTTGAACTCTTCTTCTCCTGGTTCAGATGTTCAGAATGGCTCTTTGCAAAGGCTTCCAGTGCCTGGTATCCCCCAGTGCTGCCGGGTGTTTCTTGGAGTGAAGCTGGGCTCGGAGTTACCTTGAGCGCAGAGGAGGATGGAGAGAGTCACATCGTCCTTTCTGACACATGTTTAATTGTGTTGACAGTTTTATGACTGAACAGGGACTAGAGCGTTAACAGTCATTAACATACGCATGCTAGAAATGGTGGTAAAAATCTTTGTAGGTGGTGGGTATCTCAATAGGCAGGTGCGGTGAAGCTTCTCTTCCTTGGCTGTGGTGCTGGGTTTGGTGCTGCCGTGTGCAGCCCTGAGGCTTATGCATAACACAAAAAGAAAAGAGATCAGCAGGGCTTTTCCCAGGTGACCCTCATACAGCTCTGCTGGGGCTGGACCGCACTGTGCCCAGGGACAGAGCTGCCCCGGAGTAAAGCACTGCAGAAATGCAGGCTTGGATGTGCACCTGACCTTAGAGATTGCTGTTTCATACCTCGGATGTGTCCGTAACTCTGCATTGTTTGTTTTTTTTTTTCCTTCAAAAAAAGCAAGCTGTTGTGCTGAGGCTTTTGGAGGGAGGACTCATCCTGGCTGGCCCAGGGCCAGCACAGCTGGCTGTCACTCGGCCACAAGCCATGCTAGCAGTGCCAGGAGACAGCGCCACGCTTTCTTCTCCAGAGAGTGACATCTCTTGATGGGTCGCTGCCTGGAACACAGGAACAGAGCTTGCTGTGTGCTCTCCTTGTGTTTTGTATATTTTGCCATGTTTTTGTTTTCAGAAGGGCTTTTTAAAGCTTAGCCCTTAAGGATTGAAAATATTTTGCCAACTTACAATGTTGCTCAAAGCAAAGGGGCAGTTTCCTTGCTACAGTCTCAACCTTATGGCTTCCCACCTTGCAAGAATAATGTTTCATCTCAGTTCGCTTTCTTGTGACTTATGATGCAGATCAAAGGAAAAGAAATTAATTGCTCACAGTATAGGTGTACATATTATACTGAAGATATTCCTCCTCTAGGACCCTGTTCTGCAATTTACTCACTTCTAATTTCTCACTTTCTAATTTTCCCTTTCAAGGAGTTATCAAACCAGTGTACAATGCAAACAAGAAGAAACCTGGTGCACAAGGAGGGAGCCTTCCCAAAGAAGGCTCTTGGGGGGGTGCGGATTTCTGGCACTTAAAATGTCTGCCAGTCTGCAGATTATCGTGTGCTCACTTGGCTAGATTAGTTGATGTTTCCAGTTTGAATGACTAAAGAGACATTGATGTGGCCCTTGCCACAGGCCTATCGGAGAGGCAAGAGAAAAAACAAGTGTGAAACCAGAAATTCCTTCATTTGGTCAGCAGCGGTGCTGTGCTTAAGCCATGAGGTTCATGAGCTTCTATTTTGAGTTTATCTTGTGCTGAATGGATTCTGAACACGGGCAAAGCAGCCACGGGTTTGGCTGTGAAGGACTGCATAGGCTTATGCTAAATGGCACAGATGTGGCTTCAGTGCCTATGTAATCTTCAGCCTTGGCGCAATATGATGAAGTGTCCCGTGTGTATTATTTTAGGCACGTGGAGGGTAGCAAAAGGGTGTGCGTAACACCACAGCATGTCCAGCATGGTGAGTTTGGAAGCTGATGACTGTCAAAACATAAAGAATTTCTCATTCCTTATTGGGCTTGGATGATTTTTGGTTATTATTTATTTGCCCTCTGAAGAAGCCTAAAAAGGGTTGTGTCGTGACTTTTCCAGGGGGATGCAAGCAGTGAAAGGATGAAATTCATCTCAGTTCCCCTTGTGATCCTTTGCAAATTTGGAGTATATATTAGCTGACTGGCAGGATGGATGGAAATGCTGTTCAGGAGATTTACTAGAGAGCACTGTGGCTAATGTCATCAAAATGGGTGCCGTCCCAACGGAAGGAACACAGTACCTTGAAACAGAGATTTATCACATCTTTAGCTGCATCTCATGGAACCCATTTCCCTGGAAAACGGGCAGAACTGGCAATAGAAGGCAGTCTGAATTGCCCTAGCTGCAGCTATAGTCACAGTTGATACTAGGCTGGTGCTTAAACACAGGTCTCCGTATTTCTTCCAAAATCTTCTAGCTTTTATTTTTTTCCTGGGGGCTCTTGCTACTGAAGCGGCAAGAACCTCCTACCTCTCCCACCCAGTTATTGAATCTTCTTGTGCCTATGAAATTACAGTCCATCTGTTGTAGGAAGATGATAATGAGAGGATGGTGGTAAACAGAAAACTGGAAGCCTTCACAGCATACCAGCACTGCTGTTCTACCTGCTGGATTGCGGGTATTAGGGTCAAAGCTCTAATGAAAAGAGTGTATTTTGCCAGGATGAGGTGTTGTGGTAAGGGTCAGGAGAGGAGGAGGGCTAGAGCAGTGCCAGAAATTTGTATGTGTAAAGGTTTTAAGCTTCGTGTGAATTAACAGAATAAAAGGGTTGAGTCTTTTCCAAAGTCATGGCTTGAGACCAATTTCTTCTGCTGTTGATGCTTGAAATCGGACCCATGCTGCCCAAAATGAGCTTCCAAATTCTTCAAAGCACACCCCTGAGCGTGCCGCAGCTGCAGGGAGATAGCTAGGGGCAGAAGGGGAGGAGAGAGAGAATGAGGTTGTCTGGAAAGGTTAAATGTGCTTGCAGGCGTGCATGGCTGGCTGACTCCCCGACTGGAACAGGAGCGAGGTAATGTAAAGCACTCTTCTGCGGATGATGTCCCTAACAACATTTCCATCCACCCTGCCTACCAGCTGATACGCTCTTTCCGCTCTATCCTTGCTAAATACTGTGTGCTTAGTTCAAACGGTGCTTTCTGTTTCTGTGACTTCTTGCTGCTGGGGCAGAGTGTGTGAGGCTCAGACAGCAGCAGGTCGTATCCTGGTTACCCATGGCCCTTCTGCATTGCTTGGAAGAATTCAGCGGTGCTTCTTTACAAAGCTGTCTCTTGATAAGGTTTCTCACCCCTAGGAGTCTGGGGTTGTTTTTTTTTTTCTTTCTTTTTTCTGCACGTTTCAGATGCTAACGCTTCAAAGAGTTACCTCCTCCCTTGCTTCAGCTTCCATGCATCAGCTTTGGTGGTGCTGTTCTGGAGACTGAGAGACTCCTGTGTAAAAATGGACACATCTGATTTCTGGGCAGCTGGCTGAGATGGGGATTATGCTTGTAAGAAGCCTGTGTTACAGGGAGTGGATGCAGTAGTACGCAGTTGTTCAGACAAAGCAGCACTTCAATGTATTTTTGTTCCATGTTTGAACAACCTGCGCTAGACTTGTACCAGAGTTTCACAGACAACATGTCAGCTTAGCATGGATGATAACATCCAGTGATCTTGGATGCCTGACTGTATGGATACATGCTTTTTAAGTGCTCCCGATTCTGAGGGCTCTGTATTTTTCAAGCCTTATTTCCTCCCTCAAGTCATAAATATCAAACTGAAGCTCTTGGCAGGGGGTTGGAACTAGATGACATTTAAGGTCCACCCCAAACCGTTCTGTGATTCTTCTTGACCATGTGGCCTATATAAGACAACTCCTCATCTTTGCTGTGATAAGCACGTGCTGTTGTTGAGACCTCTGTGATCAGAGTAATGAAATGAAAACTTTCCAGTTGTATGTAGCTCTTGTGGATTTTTATCAGGTTAATGCCGTTTCATTGCACTGGATGTGGGAGTTTATGATTGCTCTCGTTATAATGGATTGTGGTGTGATGGAATCCATAGGAAGTGGAAATAAATGACTGGAATTTTTTATTTTTTTTATGGCAGTGGATAAAGATGGAAAAACTGAGTATTTAAATTACTTTAATCTGTACAGGAAAGTGAATGAACTACCTTTGTGCTACTCTCCTTTACAATTTGATTGCTCATTTTAGTAAATCTGATAATATTGTAACCACATCTGTTCATGAAGTTAACTATTTGAACACTGAAGCCTGTGTTTAGAGCTCTTAGTTGAAGTAGGCATAAACACCCCCCCCCCCCATATGTTTGATATATTCAGGCCCCAGCTTTGACTCCTGTGGGGCTAAGCCAAGCAAATCCATGGATGTGGGTGTTGTGTGTTTTTCTGGTAGTACTGAGCCCCGTTGACACTGTCCCGACTGTGGCTGTGCAAGGAACTCCAGACCAGCCGGTTCAGAGGAGTGTTGGAGGAGCATTGGCCAGACGGGCCTTTTTGGTGTCTCCAGCTCCGTGGTTAGTCACTGTGCTCGCGGGGGGGAGGTCTGGATGCTTAGAGGAAGAAGGAAAAGCATCTTGTGTTGCCTTGGCTTTATCAATGTGAACTGGAGCTCCCTAATTTTCCTCAGTGATCGTCTGCTTTGTCTTTCCCAAAGCTGAATGAGACAAAATGGTTCAGTATTTAAGATCCTGCCTTCTTCAAATGAACGCAAAACTAGGACGCAAAACTACTGCCTTTGGATACGTAGCGATTTCTTCCCATGGGGTGGTTAATTCAAACCCTGCTGAACAGAGTGTCAGAGTGAAATTAGTGATGGGGACATCCCAATACAGAACATCCTCAGGGAAGGGGCGGCCTAACTGCACCCAAAGGCTATGGCGCTGGTCCCACTCACGCGTCTGCCGGGGTTGTGTGCCACAGACTCTCTTTAAGGCCACTGCCCTCTGTGGGGAGGAGCCTGTTCCTGGGGGTTGTGCTAAGGAAGATGCTAGTGTAAAGGGCTGTATTTGTTGAAGTACAGCAGTATGTATTGCTGGGCATAAAACTGTATCAAGTGACTCTCACATCCCCATGGAGCATGATATAGTCTTATAATTAACTCACTCATAAAGTTTCCTCGCTGTTATAAAAATTCTAGCTGAATAGACAGCGTTGGAGTTCTCTGGGGTTGAAGTCCTGAACAGTTACCCGACAGCATCAATTACTTCTTCAAACTTCTTTGCTTTCCTGCTCTAAAAGTGTTTTTCAGTTAGTCAAAATCCTGTCCCTTCTTCCCCTTCCCAACTCGGTGACATTGCAGATCCATATAGCAAGAATTTGCGGTGATATTTAAAGAGAGATGTCCATCCTCAGGCATGTATCTGCCTAATGCATATCTATCTGTAAGTTAAAGCAAATGCTCCACTGCATAGCTCAGCGTACAACAGCCAAAGCTTTTTATCTTTTTCCTCCTCCAGGGTAACCACGGGAAGGAGAGAAAAAAAAAAAAGTAGGAGTGAGGAGGAAAAAAAAAAAAAGACAAACAGATTTTGCAAATCCTTCCAATCTGGAGCACTAGGCATGAAGCAACAAGGAAAATGCTGATGGACCAGGGATGCTGTATATATGGTTAGAGACCAAGGCCGTGTTAAGTAACTCCTATGAAATGTTAACCCCCTCTCCCACCAAAACCAGGAATATCTAGCACTGCATAGCCTGGTGCTAAAGGGTAAGAAACTAGGCTAGAGATAAATGTTGCGCATTTCCTTTTCAAAGAGTAAATATATTTATACCAAAGGGAAGATTGATTCACTTCATTCTGTTGAAGTTAGGGAAGATGTTTCCTGTAGAAAACTTTCTGTATCTTCTCATATAGAATACGTCCGTTGGAAGGGACCTAAAATGATCATCCAGTCCAACTGCCTGACCACTTCAGGGCTGATCAAAAGTTAAAGCATATTATTAAGGGCATTGTCCAAATGCCTTTTAAACGCTGACAGGCTTGGGGCATAGACCACCCCTCTAGGAAGCCTGTTCCAGTGTTTGACCACCCTCTCGGTAAAGAAATGCGTCCTAATGTCAAATCTGAACCTTCCCTGATGCAGCTTTGGGAATTATTAGCCCATAAGCTAATTGTGGGGACTCATCATGTGTTCCACCATTTCAGTGGAGCTGCTGTCTTCCTCCAAATGAGCCTAGCTTTAACCTGACCCAGTAACGTGCTGGGAACAATGAGCCAGTTTCATTTGGGTTTTTTTGTAGCCCAGGGAACGGACAGCTGTCCTACCAGTGGCAGTTTTTCAGAGTGCCTAGCTGTGAGGGCCTGTTGTTCTAGGAAATATATGTCTATAATATGCTCTTGTGATCTGGTGCTTCTTTCTTCTGATGGTTGCTTTTTTTCTCTACTCAATTCCATACTTCCCTTCTGGGACTTCCTGGTCATGGATCTGAGATCCCAGACTACAGGGTGGTGTGTGAAGGGTCTGGCCAAGATCCTCTGTAGGTGTTCACCAAGAAGGTTGGATCAAATGGTCTGTCCCTGGTCAAAATATCCATGAAAACAATTTGGTCGTAGAAGTTTTGATCTTAGCCAAGTTATATTTGACTGGGAGGAATGGACTATGAAGTCAAAGAAAAATAACAGAACTGCCCAGTGAACGCAGTACGTGCCTGTGCGAATGCACATACAGTTTTATATGCATAAATTACCAGCTGAGGGACAGCTTATGTTGTAGCCTTCATTCTGATAAAAGCCTGTTTATTTATAGTCTAATCAAGGGCAAGTCAGTTTTGTTCTCCTTTGCTATAACAAACACACTGGGGTATGATAACCTATCAAATATTCACCCATGATAGAACTGCCACAGTTCTACAGGAAGCCAAGGAACTGCCACAGGAAGCAAGCGTAAGAGGAATCTCGAGCGAATGTAGCTAATCTTGCATTGTAAGGTCATCTTAATTTTAAACTGTGTAATTTTAAACGTGTAGCATGTGGGAGACAGTGTTTGTGCAGCCCTTCTGATTTGGTTTTATTTTGTAAAGCCAGTTTGGCCCTTTTGAGGGCTTGTTCCCCTGGGAACAAGCCAGTGAAACGTACGAGCCTCTGGAATCACAAGGGAAAAGGGATGATTCCTAATCCTGGCCGCCATTTGTAAAAATGTCTTTGTAGAAAATGTCAGGGAATGAGAAGTCTTGCTGCCTTCAAACATCTTCCAATAAATAGAGTTCAGCTCTGGACTGAAGTCAGACACGGCAGACACCCGTTGGGCAGCTCTGGGGCTCCTGGGGCCAGGCGCCCTCGGTGGCATCGACATGGAAGTGAGAGTCTGGCGGAGGGGTGGTGCTCGGTCTGGCACCGGGGGCAAGCTGCTCTGTGTGTAGCCATCGTTACCCCTCGGCAACGCTCTTCTGGCGGCACTCAGTTTTAGCTCGCTAAGGTTTTCTGAAGTTGGCCTTTTGGAATAATGTCAGTCTCTTTCAGGTTCTGCAAGGGTTTTCTGTATTTCTTCCAAGTCAGCTGATCTAAGAGGAGCTGCTAATCCCAGTGGCAGTGGAATTTGACCCATTTTCAAGACGTTGCTTCTTTTTCTCTTGCTGAAGATAAGAGCCTTATCTTTGTCAAGTTTGGGTGAAGCATGGGCTCCGCATCCCAGACAGCAGATGAGTGTACCCTGGGCTGCTCAAGCCTTAAAGAAAAGTTTAATCTCCTTGAAAATGGATTTTCTCTAACCTGGGAATAGATACGTAACAGTCTTGTTGTCAAGCACTATATAAACTTTTCTGGTCAAAAGGCTGTCTTGATTACTGCTTCTACACAAAATTCGGAAAAGAAGGGAGGTGCCAAGGTAGACAATTCAGAATTAACAAGAAATTAGCCTTTTTTTTTTTTTTTTTTTTAAAGCTGTCTTTCACATGGCTTTGGTTTGAGATTTTCAATTATTTTGTTAACGGTATTTTTTTCCTTTTACAAACTGAAAAGTCTTTATTAGCTTTTAAAACTACCATATAAGATGTTAACTGAAACTGTCACAGGGCTTGTTGATTGATCGTTAACACTTTTGTATCCTGAATCCCTTTGGTATTTGCTACCGCCACTGGATGCCTTGGTTGTTTTGAGGCATGTTTCCTTCATTTTATGAAACTGTGCACTGGGTGTGAGGGTCTGGTGCCACAGCTAAGGATTTTCCTTGCAGAACTAAATTACTCGTAGCTGTCAGCTAGACTGAAGTAATATTTTTGAAGAAAAGTGAAATTGCATCTCAGTTTGGTTCTGATGCTTTTTGACATTTCAATTAAAATACCAAAATGAAAGACGTCTTTTTTTTTAACTGAAATTTGCTTTTTGTTCGGGTTTTGAAAACAAAAAAAACAGAAGGTAAATTTGAATTTAAGAGAACAAAAATACGTTTCTCTAACAAAAAAACCCCGAAATTCTGCAGTAGTTCAAATAACTACTTGCAGTATTTTGTAAAATCAGATTTTGAGCAACTGTTTAAAACATTTCTTTATAGTTTTTTGTTTGTTTGGACTCCCAAACAAAAAGTGACATTCAGTCAGAATTAGGGAGGTGTTTCAAGTTATAGTCGCTGTGTTTTCCATCCGAAAGTATGAATGTATCCATGTTTTCTTCAGAGTGGGCTTTTGTCAGCCAAAGGCCCATGAGGAGAAGAGGCTGCATTTTGCACTGTATCTCAGGCCCTCACCAGCGTGAGGTCTGCACTTCTTATTCAAAGAACACTTGCACGTTGTGTTTTCCATTAATTTATGTTGGCTCAGGGCTCAGATCTGAGAATTCTCCTTCACCCAGACGTGTAAGTTTTCTGTGAGCAAGGACTCACACACACACACACAAAAAATTAATAAAAATAATGGCACAACAATTCTTTTGTTCATTCTTACTTTTTGTTGTGTTCCTGCAAGTGAGTAGTAATGGGGGAAACTGTTTAGGGTGAAGTCTAGTTTACTAGGACTGTTGTCACATCCATTCTATGCTTTGCTGCAATTGGAATAGGAGGATGAAAGCTCACAGTTTTATCCAAATGGATTCAGGTCTGTGATAGAATAATTACTAAAAGAAAAGTCAGCAATCAGCAATGCTTGGCTCTTTGGATAACAACCAGTCTCTCCATCTCTGGGGAATCGAGCAGGTGGATCTTTAATAAGGTTTATTTGGCTTGTCACTAAGTCAGGCAAGCAAAGAAAGCGGTTATCAATGTTTATGCCACATGAAGGCACTCTGAAACAATAAGAGAGCATACAGGCTGCTGACTGACTCAAAATTTGAGACTGAAAGGGAAGAGGAATCGCTATGGCCAAACTTTGGTCTTTTTTCCATCTCTCTATATATCTGTAATATAACTCTGTCAAGGTACCGGTTGGCAGGAGCTGTCAGATCCCAGGTGTTGCAGAACGGATTAGCCATTCCTCAAACCATGCGTCATACTAACCTGTGTGTCTTGTTCTGCTGGGTTTCATGGACTTCCCCAGTTGTGCGTGTGTGTCTGTGGATGTGCAGCGTGGATCATGGCATGTGGATTCCCAACTGGAGGGACGTGCCAGACTTGCCTTCCAAGCAGCTGCACGCATGGAGGAGATCTGATGCTTCCACAAAACTTGTATCTCCATGCATGAGTTCTAGAGAGTCAATCTGTGCCGGCAGAATGGACACAGCCAGTGTTTCTAGCTGTCCAGAAATTCTGAATGAATGTACAAAACCATCAGTTTCTGCTAACGCAGAGTTTCTGTCTGGAAAAATATAGGATCTGGCTAGACTTGAATTTGCTATAATTTGAAATGTAACTCTTTAAAATTTGTCTTCTGTGCTGAGGTCTTAAATTTTTTTATTACATCTACAAACCTTTTTTGCTTCATATATGAAAGCTGAAGTTCTCTAATAATGAACTGCTACTGTTTGGCTGGACCTCAGGAAGAACGAAAAATGTCAGGGTGTACAATCATGTGAGTTGGTAAGGGTGAATCAAAATGCATCACCCAATTCTGAAGACCGTATTTTGACCTTTCCCATTAAAATTTAAAATACCCTTTTCCCCCGGACCTACTTTAAAATAGAACAAACTCGGGGTGGGGTGGGGGGGAACCCACATTCTGGCTGTGGCTTAAATAACAGAATTCTGGAAAGCGGAGGGGTAAGGCTTGCACTTGATTCTTGCTCTGTTCAGTTTCTCTACACGTACTCAAGTGAAGATCAGCCTTAGTTTTGAAATCCTTGGCTTGTCGCACTTTGCATCACAATTACCGTGTTTTCTAAACATCGTGGGGTTTGCTTGAAATGCTTCATTTGATCTGAGATTGGCTCAAAGCAGCAGATCTGAAAGCGTAACTGGGCTTGATTTCTATCCTGCAGCAATCCAAGAGGATGAGGTGATGGAGGATGCCTGGATGCTGTTAATTCATTTGCATGTGAACAAGATAACTTCAGTTTATTCCCCCCCACATACTGCAAAAACAGTAAGGTAAGCTCTCTGAGGTAATGGGGTTGATAGACCTGTTAGCAATATGCTGTGAACAAAAACTGTTATCTAGCTCAAACTTACCGTTATATCCACTGCAATGATCTTGCTTGATAAACTAACACCTGATTAGCAATTGTGGGGCAAATCTTAATATTTTTCCAGGTGCTTTCAACACTCTTACTATAAGCTCCTTGGGAAGGAAGTGGAGCTCGCCTTCAAATGGAAGACAGGGTTTGCAAGTCACTTTGAGGGCTTTTCAGCTGGCTGCAGGGATGGAGGAGAGTCTTTGTCTTCTTCCCTGTCGCAGCAGAGAATATCAGTTTTGCTGGCACCTTCAACTGTTCTGCTTTTCCACTCGGTGTTTTTGAAAGGTGTTGTAGTTGGGGTAAGACAGGGTGGTCAGAAATCAGACACAACCTGACAGATGGCAGGAGAGATTTCCAAAAGCATCTGAAGGACACCTGGGGAAAAAACTCTTCTCTGATCTCAGCTACAAAGAGAGTCCAAGCAATTCATCTGGGGTGCTTGTTACGCTGATCCCAATCCAGGGGAGGCTTGTGCTGCTGGAGCTCCACTGAGCTGGAGCTGGGGACTCGCACTGACGTGAGTCTGGGCCAACGTGCCCACAAATTGGCCCAGATCTCTTGTCTTTTGAGTAAGAACGGAACTACCTTGTGCTTTTTACAGACAACTTGAAAATGAAAAATCCTGCATAGCTTGGTTGCTTATAGCAGAGCTTTCCAGCTGTGACAAGCGGCTTTGGGAGATTCCATTTTGGGGTGTCAGTCCTGGGGCACCTAAGCGGGGCCTCAAGTGCTCTGAGCACTTCTCTTCTGAAAATCAAGCAGTTTGTGTTAAGCCTCTGAAAATGTAGACACAGCTTTCATTGAATATCTTGGCCCTGGGGATTTATAAAGCCACAGACCACTGATTTTGTTTGATTTTTATGGTACAGTGGGACTGCGTGATGAATTTCATTTCTGGTGGCTTTCACGTGTAAACAGTAAGAAAAACCTCCTCATTTTAATGGACACTTTGCTCCCCTAGTCCTGCTCCCTCTCTGTGTATGATATGGTATGAATGAATATGAAACAAAAGGCAGCCTGCCTTTCTCTAAACAGCTGTGCCAGCTCTGAGGCCATGGTAAGGAAGCCTAAGATGTGAGTACTTCCCCCCTTTCCCCCCAGTGTTTGAACTGTTCTTGTCTGAGTGAATCTTCTGCCTTCAAGGCTTTACATTCCTCATTTATCTGATACTGTCCTTTCTCCAGAGCCCCTGCCCAAACTTTCTTCCCTGAAGGCACCATACAATTGCAAATTTTAAGGCAGGTTTTAAGCTCAGGCAGGGTGGTTGCATCTCCATAAAGCCATTGGTGTCTGCTCTCTTTTTTCCACTCTTCCATGTCTGGTTTCTTTTTCCATATTGATTCCCTGTTTCGTAGTGATTCTGCCTCTTCTGAAGATCTTTATGTTAAGCAAAGCACATACTTAAGATCTGTCCAGACCACAGAAGGCTTGTTTGTATGTTGACAGATTTTTCTAAACTGAGGCTTCTCTCTGGAATACCTGATATATTTTCTGGCCTTAAACAGTCAACAGTTCATCACCTCTTTTTAGCACATTGGCAGTGAGACTAATAGCTCATATTTTTTTCCCTGGTTTTGGCGGAGGGAAGTTCCCTCATGATGGTGGAAGCTTTGAAAAGGAAAGTGGCTCTTACACTGGAGGAACAACCTTCCTAATCTGAGAAGGTCTGGGGTGGGCTTAATCCTTGATCAATTTTGATAAGAAAACATGGATGAAAAAAGGGAAGACAACAGGGTCAAATCTATAGCAGTAGTCAATGGGGCATCCTTGCTGTGGGGGTGATGAAGGAAAGTAGGTCTTTGCCTACTGTTCCCCCATAGAGCATTTCATTCTTAATATACAGCTGCCACATGAGATGTGCGTACGTACTGCAGATCCCTGACAAACAGAATCCAGTTCATGATGTGCTTATGCAGCTGTTTTCACCTGCCAAAAGATGCCACTCTGCCAAATGGCGTGGTCCTTTTTCTGCTCACTCCTGTCCCCCTGTGTATGTGTTCTGGTGGTGAAAGGGTTAGTTTTTAGCTGGATCATCTGCCTCATTCTGCAGCCACATTGAAACCATTGAAATGCAGGTGGTGGAAGGGGGTAGTTAGGAATTGGCAGTTAGGGGGCTGAAACTGGCAGTGTGAATTGGTTCTGGTTCAAACACGTGTATACCCAGGACCAGAGTAACTTCCAGATGTTGGTAGCGAGTAAAACAGAGCGCAGAATTTGCCCTTCAATATAGCTGTAACAAAGGGTAGTGCTTGTCACCTTCCGAACGCTATGTATAGCATTTGTGGCAGTGTAAGGCTGACATAATGTGAAATGTGACTTTGGAAGAAAGCTGGCTTCTGAATTTCCTGTTTGTTTGTATATTAAGATGACCTTTCTAGTCCAAGGTATAGGTCTTTGCCGTTCATTCGCTTATAAGTGTGCCTTTGCTTTCTGTACATCTCCTCTCCTACATGTATCTCCAACCTGGATCACTACAGGCTAGAGCCAAGCGAACAGAGGAATAGCTAACTAAAACATTTCCCAGTTCCCTGGTTTTTTTTTTTGTTTGCAAAAAGTGAAATCCATGTCTCTCAAGCTCCTTCTGTGAATCAGAATGATTGTCAGCTATCTTCTTGTAGGAAAAATGGTTATGTCTTTCCTAAACCACACTCCAGTTACCAGGGAACTTCAGTGGCTTGCTTCTCCCAGCCCTGCACACTTGCAAAGCTCCTGTGAAAGCAGTGAACTCTTCTACACCCCGCCTGTCTTCCACCTCAGCCTGTCTCTTCCAGTCGTCTGGATTCAGACCTTTCCCGTGTCTCTCTCATCCCAGTCTGCAGTAAGCTCTCCACAGAGGGTACCCAAACCCATCGCACTCTCTTCTCTGTCTTTTGTTACGTGCGTGATGATTCAACATGGTGCTATAATGAGCTGTGCGGGAAATACTTTCATTTGATACTGGCGTCAATTTAGATTAATCTCAAACCACTGTATACAAAGAAGTCTTGATTATTACTGGCGGTGATTAGAAAAGGTCACCTAAATCTTTTACAGCAGTCTATGTCCAGCTGCTAAAAAATAAGTCTGTATATTTCTTTTTTTCTTACTCTGAGCTAATTGAGGCTTTGATCACCTGGGGTTCAAAAGACGCCTCATCATTTTAGTTCTTGAAGAATAATAATGCGCATGCTTCTCCCACAGCTTTTGTCTTCATTAGGCATTTTCAGGCCTGGCTAATGAGGAACATGATTCTTTTTGAAGACTATAGTATAGGGTTATAGGGAATATGTGATAGTTACAAAGGTCTGTAGTCAGTTAGGAAATAGCATATGGAACATTTCACCTTATTTCAGCTGTTGTCCATTGAAATTTTACCGAAAGATGTTTTTCTCTTGCAGCCATTTATTTTTCCTGGTGATGTCCTTTTCATTCATATGGGGAGGGACAGCACTGTGGGACCTGTGCTAGGGCTTCTAGGGACTGTGTACTCTCCAAACATAGAATAAAAAGCCTATGGCTTTCCACAGAGTTTGGTCTTCCCACTTTACTTCTTTTAGTAGAAGCCTGCTTGTAGCAGTCGCAGGCTGTCCCACTAGCTAACCTGCGGGCCCTAGATCACACGGTGGAGAGCACTCAGAAGCATCCGACTGTCTTAATTTGCCCAGCCCACGTGCTGTTAGAACAAGTGGTGCTGTTCCTTGTCTCTTACTGAAATGTAGAGTTTGTTTCAGAGCATGAGGACTGTCTCGTTGCTGTGGGTGTGATTTCTCTAGCAGGTTTTGCTGGGCAGAGCTAGTGTCTGGCCTGTGATACAACCCCTACAGCAGTGCTCAGAGACCGACTGAAGAGAAGTGTTGCAAGGGTGCCTAGGCAAGCACCCCTCCAAGGAGGGTGGGAGGAGGTGGGGCTGCACCAGAGCCTTTTCATGACAGAATAAATGGGAAGGTGTAGGGCAGCACCGTACAGTCAGTCTGGCGCACCCGCTGTGTCTCGGTTGTCTTCCCTTGTAATCTGCAAGAGTATATCGGCTGTGCCAAATCTTGAAGAAATACATACAAGCAGATTTTTGTTTTGTCTTGTTTTCTTTAAACTTTAGTTACTGATCAGCAACTTTCAAGATGACAAGAATTTTGACAGCTTGCAAAGTGGTGAAGACTTTGAAAGGCAGATTGGAGTTTTGCAATGCGTCTGCTGATCGCCGGAGTTTCTCAAGGACTGGTACCAGACTGTTGAGCACCAAGGTAACAGTAACTGAGCTACTGTGGTTTAGTAGATGTGTTTGGCATGCTGGGAGATAGCTTGCTGCAGATAACAGGGCTTACCTAGACACATAAAATTGAACCAAAGGAGATCTGTCTGAACCCTAAGCAAGGGGGTTGCTTGGCTAAATGGTTTTATTAGCTAAGCAAACACATAGTCTGGAATGGAAATTATAGGGTAAATTGCACCAGAAGGTGGAAGTTCAGGGTTTCAGTTAATTATTAGGTGGTATTTTCTTTAGAAACACCCCACCCTTCTATAGGACTGATAGCTAACCGAGCAGATCTTTCAGTCCATATAAGCATGAATCAGCTAGATATTTAAAAACATGCCTCGCTTGAAGCATGTGATTAATCCTATTGGATCCACAGAGGATCCATTTTCCATGTACTGAAAACCACGATGGCTCTGAGATTAATAAGAGAGGTAGAAAACTCTTTGTGAATGCATCAGCGGATCAGCTCTTTGTTTACTGGGGCTGGAAGCCCTTAGTTCACTTCCCCAACTTTCCTCTGCTCTGTTTCAAGAGCTGCGTTTGACCGGCTGTGCTCGTGTAACTGGGCAGAGCATGGTGGTGAAATGGGACTTTCTGGGTGAGTTCTGTAGCACTTGCAGTGTTTTGTCATTGTGCACTTTGCATTGAAAAGGGACCCTTGTCTGTGTATCCTGTTGAATCAACAGTGTAATAGTATCAGCAACTGGGGGAGTGATGTTTCAGCGGGTGGTGGGGAAGAGCTCTTAGAGACTTGGGCTGGGGGTACCCGGTGGATAGCTTTGTGTCAGAGTGTGGAAGCCAACTGTAGTTGTGAGACAAGTGACCGAGTAATGACTTATGGCTGGGTTTAGTGTTGCAGCCTTCATTGGGGGTAACAGATATTTGTAAGAAGTTTGAAGAAAGAGTGAAATGTGAAGTAATTAAGGTGTGTGGGCTAATGGCAGTGTAGGTAATGATCCCATTCTCCCCTTATTGCAGGCTTAAATGAGCGTTTAGTTGCCTTTTATTGCTTTTTCTCAGTGGGCTATTTTAGGGAGCATAATAAAATACAATGAAAACATGTTTCTAACCTATGTATAAGCTAAGTAAAGTATTAGAGAGCATGAGGGAGAGGTGGTAGTTTTAGTAGAGTGCCTAATAATTCTCCCAAGACTATTTTCTGTCCAGTTAAACACAGTATGCATGGGGAAGCACCATCGTAGGTGCACACTCTGAGATGTGGGGACTTACAGGTCTGTATTTCCCTATTGCATCCCATCCTTCAGTTCTAAAGGAGAGATGGAGCAGCCATGGGTGAAAGAGGGGCACAGAGGGCAGATGGGAGAGCCCTGTGGGCTCTCTGTAGGGGTACTTGGCATCACTGGTTTTGGGGTAATCAAGCTTCTTTATAATTCAGGAATGGGCAGAGAGACTGCAGCTCAAAGCTTGTATCTTTTCATGCTCATCTGAGGCCAATGTAGTTAAATGGGGATGTAAAGAGTAGTACAAGCAATAAATAGGTGGCTTGTAACAGTATAGCTGGCTCAGTAAGGAGAGGATTGGGAGAGCTATAAAAACCACCAGGAGTAAGCTAAAAATACAGTTAGAAATGAGAGGGAAAGGAGGAAAATTTTTGAGCATTGGCTTTAGAAACTATTTCAGCTTACTGTAAAAGGGCTCTTCAAATACATTTTGAGGCAGGTGGAAAGTAACTGAGAAAATGACTGCATGGGAAGCAGAGAGATGGGTGAGGAGCTGAAAGATCAGTCACAAGCTACCCCACTCCTCTCCCTCTGGAGGTGACAGGGAGGGGGAGGTGAAACTAGGCCTGTTCCCCCAGAGATGGGGGGAACGTAGTGAGCTGCTGCTGCGGGGGAGAAGATGTGCTCATTGACTTCTGCTAGCTGCCTCACCCCTCTTCCTTTGGCTTTTGTCATGAGCAAATATTTGTGTCACTGTTGTGAACAGCCTTAAGAAGAGTCCAGGTTGTAGGAGCTGTGACTTTTCCACCGTGGTACCTGTGTTGTGTTTCTGGCTTTGCATTCTCCTTGGCTTGTACGGTAAAGGAACTGATCCGAAGCTTCTCCCTAAAGTTAGCCTAAGTGTGAATCTTCTTTGCTATATCCCAAGATACTGGCCTGGCTTTTGATTCATTTTTTTATTCCTGCTCTTTCTTCTTTTAATTTTAGCCAGAAGTAAATGTACTAAAATAAAATTATATATATTAAAAAAAAAAAGATTGTCAAAGGAAGTCTTGACTGTTAGCAATGTCCAGATAGATTTTTTTTTTTTTTT
>VYZM01013898.1:464597-544451 GCA_013398915.1 Dromas ardeola | reverse complement strand
TTTTTTTTTTTTTAGCCTGTGATGGCATAGCACTCACAAGAAGAGACATTTTTCTATCAAAGAGAAAACTCTTCCTTTGTTGCTGTTTTTTTGGTCTTGAGAGAGTGGTTGTAGCACAGTCCTGGCACCAGCTTTCTACTGTAAAAGAAATCTGGTGGCTTTTGGCTTCTGCACTTCTCATATGTTGGCTGTTACATAGCCAGCCAGATCTGTGTGCCGAGAAGTGCGGCAGAGGCTGTTGTGCAGCATGGAATCATGGCCTGCCTTAGAAAGACCATTTATCATCTTCTTACTGGAGGGAAATAAACTGGCCTGCACTGAACCTGAGTCCCAGCTGTGTCTCTGCCATACATAGGTGCCCATCCTGGCTTCAGTACTCAGCATGCTCATAGTCCTCCAGCGCTCCAGTCCAAACCAGCGCTCAGGGTTCAACGTGGCCTTGCCAAGACAAACTGAGGGGTTTCTTTGGAGGGGAAAAACTTGCCTGCTTTGACTGGTTACTCTGCGAGACAAATAGAAAAGAGGAAAAATTACCTGTTCACTTTCCAGTACAGGGGTTTATAGCAGGCGTACTTTAAAAAACAAATTCTACTGCGGATCTTTTGAGATTTTGCAGATCTTTATCATCTGTCCTGTAGATGGGAAGGGCTGCTACAGCAGGGACCTAACTGGAAATAAATTAATTTGGTTTTTTACTTTTTCTCTCTTTTTTTTTTGTTTTTAACTGCTACAGTGCTTTGTTTAAGTCATGTGGGAAGTGCTTAGTGAAGTGGGACCTGAAGTAGTTAACTCTCTAAGTTGCTTTGACAAAATGCACAAAATCTAGCAATACCGCAGCAACAGCGTGACCTTCTCCATTAGCCATCTCCATCCTCAAAGCTGTTCAAGAGCCACGCAGCCTCTCTGGAGCACAGGGAGCTCTGCTAAAGGTAAAGCTACTGGTGTGTAGGAAGGAGAAATCAGGTTGCAAACGGTGTGTCTCACACTGGGGGTGTGTGCAGAAGAAACATTTTAGTTGAGGCTACAACAGAGATTTATCCGAGACTACATAGGGATGCTTCTGAGAAGGGTGGAGACAAAAGGACCTCACGGAAGCTCTGGGGATTTTGTTTATTTCTTTCTTGCTTGTTTTTTTTTTTTTTTAAAGTGAAAATCTCTCCCAACTAATCCCTGATTGAGCCAACTGGCCTTCTTTATAGCCTGTAAATCACTTTTCACATTAAAAACAAAACTGAAAAGACAAGGTAGGCTGTCAGCTTAGGGACATGGTAACACCTCTGCTGGAAATGTAAGCAAGAATAATTGCTTCTAGAATGCTCAACAAACAAACCAACCACTTAATTAAGAATAATAAATCAAGTAAGGGAGGGAAACATTTGAGCATCTATCCCTTGCTCTAGCTGAACTGGCAGGCAGGTTATGGTTGCTCGGAGACATTCTTCTGCATTGCTCGAACACTGTGTAGGGGCTCTAATAGTACAATGGGGACTGCTGTTCAACAGAAATTATTTCTGTGCTGGTCTGGTGTGCAGAAGGGCAGGTGGTCTGTGGTGGGAGGAAAGACATGCAGATTCCTGTCAAGTACTATAGAATCATAGAATCATTTAGGCTGGAAAGGACCTTTAAGATCATTGAGTCCAACCAGTAACCTAGCACTGCCAAGACCACTTCTAAACCATGCCCCTAAGAGCCACATCTACATGTCTCTTAAATACCTTCAGGGATGGTGTCTCAACCACTTCCCTGGGCAGCCTCACTATAGTGGGGGTGAAGCTCTGAAGGTCACAGTGATTGCTCTGGATTTTGGCCCCCAGGAATTAGATGGATGTTAACTTTTCTGGTCATTCCACAGTTGTGGACTTTGCCTGGAGGATTCTCGCAGGCTGTGTTTGCAGTTGAGACTCCGATTCAGGAGATTGCCCCAGCGTGTTCCAACGAGTGGTAGGACTTGCTTGCACTGGAGTTAATATTTGGGTGGACTCAAATGTGTGGCCTGCTGGGGGAAAGGATCCATCTCTCGAAACCAAGGCTGAGAGAAACGGCTTCCTACAGTCAGTCTCCCATGTCAGCAGCGTGGGCTGGGTTTTCAGCAGGCTTCAGAAAGGGCAGAGGTCCTGTCCAAAGCCCAGTCTGAGGCACCCGAGCGACCTCTGTGCTCTGTAACAGTTTGAGTGTGTGGCAGCTTTCTGTAATGACGGGCTTAGTGAGATTAGGAATCTGATCAAACTGTAATTTTTGTTTGGGCTAAATCTAGGGGATTTAGCCACAAAAACTATATTTATAACTGAAGGGGGGAGGACTTTGCTGTTGCTGACTATCCCATCCAATGGTGTGGCAAGGTTCAGAAAATGATGGCTAAACCTTCTGAGAATGACTGGATGTTCGACATTAATGAGGAAAAAATGCAAAGCTAAAGCATCCCAGATGCACAGAATTCAATTACTTGGCAGTGCAGTTTGATTTTTAGTGTATTTTGCAGTACATTAGTAATTGATCTGTGCAGTATTCGTAACTGCAGAGGAGCTCTAGATGAATGTTTGCCATGATTGTTACAAAATGTTCAATGCTGGGAATGAAATTTCTCCTTTCTCTGACTGTTCATCTGATTTACGGCTAATGGAAAGTAGCTCTCCTGCTCCTTTCTACAGCAAATTGATCTTGATTCTTCTTTAAAAAAAATCCAGTAGGAGGAATTGTTCTGTAAAAAAAACAATATTGAAGTTAAATCATGGTGAGAGCTGCTGCCTGGTGGGACAAGCTTGGCACATCTCCTGTGGCACGGGGCATTGGGGTTTTTGCACTGGTTGTTGCTCTGTGGCTGCAGCTCTGTGCCCAGGAGGCAGCTGGGCTTGCCTTCTAGAAGTGGAAGTTTCTCGGGCCCCAAAAGATTCATCGTCCAAATTCTTTTAAGCCCAGAAATTTGTTGGCAAATCTATTTTCAGCTTTGCTTTCCCTGTCTCTTTCCCTGCATGTTATCGGTGATCCTACTGCCTGATGGAATCTCCCAACTCGTTGTCATTTCTGTTGCGCATATGCTCGTTTTTTTTTTTTGGCAGAAGCTGGAGTTCCCAGGTGGTTTCCCATCCAGTTCCTAGACATGCTAAGAAAGGTTTAGTTTCCAAATGAGGCAAAAGAGGGGGTGTTTAGTCTGGTATGTGCGAAGACCCAGCTGTGCCACGGAATCTCTTAATGACTTTTGCAAAAGTCACTCTCTATGTCCCGTTTTCCTCAGCTGTAAAATAGTGATCAATCCTGTAAGGCATCCCACAGTTAGCATGGGACTCAGCTGGGCTCAGCACTCTCTGGAAGAGGTGCAGTTTTATGGGAAGTTTTCCTCTAGGCTGCTTGTTCCATATCTACCTCTTCCAGGACAATTTATACCTATCCTTGAGGCAACTGATACCACGAATGTCTGTCTGATCCACGAGTTTCTCTCTTCTTGTGTCCTACAGTGGAATGGACTGGTATACTGAATTTTGCCATCTGACACCAGTCCAACTAAGCATACACTTACTTTTAGGGGCTTAGCTGTACGGTTACAACAGCAGTTGAGCAGCTATCAAAGGTGACAGCTGGATGAGAGCTGGCACACTCAGCAGTGAGCCTTGAGCAAACACTGAGGACAGAGGCCATCCTTTCCCTGCAGAGTCACGATATTGGTTCATTGCAAGACACAATGCGGGGCAGAAATGAACAAAGTGATATGGAAGGAGCCAGGGTGATCCCACAATAATAGCAGCACAGGCTCTGCTTGTGGCGAGGTTTGCCAGCTGCCTTGCCCTCATTAGGAGCACAATGTTTCCTAAGTGTTAGAAAGAAAAAGAGCATCAGGAGACTAGTAAAAGAGACAGTATCTTGGCAGCTGGGAATGGGAGAGGGGCAAGAATACTTACAGCATGAGGTGGGTGTCCCAGGTGTTACCTGTGTAAACATCAAGCCTTTTTCTGCTGTGTTTGAGTCTCTTCATGTGCCTTTCTCTAGGCGCAGACAGCGAACTTGGTGCTGGAAGATGGGACGAAGATGAAGGGCTATTCTTTTGGCTATCCGTCCTCCACAGCAGGGGAAGTCATATTCAACACTGGTCTTTCTGGGTAAGGCAAAAGCAAATGAGACGTAAGCACCAAAACTTCTCTGGGAGCTTGTTGAAGTGTGAAAGCAGCTTTTTCCAAGCTCGTGGGGTCCTGATCCAAACATGTAGTGTTCTGTATGAGAGAACACCGTAGTCCAAGGACACAGAGAGATACTGTTAGTGAAGAGACTTCAGACAGTCCTCTTGTGTCTTAGCATTTGTGGTGATGAGCAACTTTAGACTGATACAACTAACCATGATAGTGAGGTATGTAGGGATCTGATCACTTCCCATTGAAATGCAGCTATTGCTGAGTCAGAGCAGAGGAGCTCTTTGTTCTCCCTCCAGTGCCCTGATCAAATATAGAGGTTTGAAGCATGTGCAGCCCTCTGGGTAACGGAACTTGGCTTCTGTGTGCAAAATTTTTAAATCCCAAGGTTCCCAAGTTGGTCACCTTATGACTCATCCTTTATGACATTTATTAGCTCATACCACAGTTAAGGATGCATTTAAACTCTGAGGGAAGGATCAGATTCATGCCTAACCTAGCATGACCCTGTCCTCTTGAGCGGTAGAAGTCAGTGGCTGGCTTAGAATGGCAGCCAAATGCTGCCAGTGCATTTGTTGAACTGCTTGAGCAGAGTAAATCTGCCCAGCGCAATGAGGCTTTGGGCTAGGAGAGGGACATGTCCCTGGGAAGGTGAGACAGCTCTGAGGTTGTTGGTGCTTGAGCTTTTTCTGCAGTCATTCATAGCTGTCTTTGCCCAGCTGCCTTGCATTCCCCAAATTCTGCTCTCCTTTGGAGAAACCAGTACTAACAGGATGAGTTTTTAAATTATCTCATTGGTGAGAATGTTAAATTGCTGCAGAGGGGAATCTGTTTGCAAAGTTTTGCATTAGGAGGCAATTATTTAAGTATTTTGACAGCACTAATTACTGGCTGTGTTAATATACCTGCCAACAAGCAACTGTTTAATATGGATCAGAATGATGGAGGGCACCAGAGTTCTCTTCTTGGTGATAGGTTATGGGCAATGAATCTTGTCACATCACAAAACTCAAGGAGGACCTGATGGATTAATTTCCTCTCCACATGTTACTGTGGCAGCAGAAGCTGTATTTGCTCATTTTCTAGTGACTTGGAGAGGATGCCTGTGAAAGAGAGATCTCTTCTGTGCTGGGGCGCATATGGACGTGGAGGGAACGTTCAAAATGTAAGGTGGTATCTTCAGAGCAATCTCCAGGAATAAGACCTTGATTGATTCAGCGAAGAGGAAAATAAAAGTGTGCAGAATTGTTGCAGATGGTAAAAGTGAGATTTTCTACCAGTGCAGGGATTGCTGTCCAGTGAAAGAAGCCCTGTAGCTCTGCCTAGTGCTCCTGAGCAGAGATCAAAACCTTGAGTATCCAAAGGAACCCAGCTACCTCTTTTCATTGACACAGTACGAGACTAAGTGAAGGAGGAGCCTGGGGCTGGGGCCTTTTACAGACCGTCTGGACACATAGCAATTTGTCAGTAAAGGGAGCAAGAGGCTAGGACGGGGCTGGTTTTGCCATGGCTGCTGTTAAGCCTCAGACCACTGCTTTCTGTAAGTGGATGTTTCTAGACGCTGAGCGGGGTCAGCATGGGCTCTGTGCTGGGATGGTGAATGTGCTGCTCTGCACCCCGTCTCCTCATCTGGTCTCCCGCATTCTGGTTCATGTCATAGAATGGCAAGGCAAAACACTTGATGTGCGTACAGCTTTCAGGCTTGAAGTAGCTAAAGCTGACTGAAATGTTGTCATATTACTCTAGAATAGAGGGCAGAGCGCACTGTTTTGGGAGTGGAATGTTGAATTTTCATTAGAAAAGCATGAGGATGAACTTTTCAGAAACATTTGCTCAAAAAACCCATCCTAGTATTGCAGCCATCTGTTTGGTATAGGAAACAAAAAGGAAGAGAGGAGATTTCCAATTAAGAAAGAAGAAGAATTACAAGCCATAAAATGTTCCCATGTTTGAAACAGCTCAGTAAATGCATTTGCCTCCAATAAGTCTGTGTGTATTTCCCATGATATTCCAGAGAGAGAACTGATTGACGGAATTTACTGAAATCAGGCAGGCCGTTGGGCAGGCACAGCAAGGATTGGACCTTACAGCATCTTTGGAGCTCGTGCTCCCATCTGCTGCTCTCTGCTCCACAAGGCTTCGTGCCTGCTTACAGGGCCCTGCGTCTCAGCGCAGAGCTGGGCCTTCCTACCCCAGCCAAACCCAATGGCTCTGTCCTTGCTTGCTGATTACAAATAACACGCAAAGGTTAATTACATTAGCTTTGTCATTAACAAAGAGTCTTTTGGAAGCATAACCGATGGACTCAGAAGGAGAGAGCAATGGCAAATGCGCGCATGCCACGCACTTACTGCAGTTCTGTGATCACACCACGCTTTGTGTGGTTGTTTACCTGCAGCAGGCAGTGTAGGTTGGAACAGCAGGAGAGGCTTACCTGAAAATATTTCATGGCCATTGTTCATTTGACATGTCATTTCTCAGAGCTGGCTGGTGTGCTGCGTTGTCTATATCTTCCTGCAACCATTCCAAGTTTTGTGAAGAGTTTTCCAATGTCTGACAATTAATCTTCTGGCAGTAAGTCTGATGTTCCATAAAAATGTCTCTTGTGACTTGCTGGTATCTGGTAGATGGCTGGAGTTGCCAATTACGTATTATTTAAACAATGATGGCAACAATAAATTATATTTTGTATAGGGCAGATTCATCCCGAAGTGTCTTTATGCATTTGGCTAACTATCTGTTAGGATAACTTCATCTGTTGCTAAATTACAGCTGCCTTTGGGTTGAAAGACAGCAATTGTTTAATGGATTGCTGCGACTGTATGCTACATACAGTATAAGGGAGAACGTGAAGGACTGCATGTTAGTTTAGCTGAAGAACGGGAGCATGGGCATGTAGACGGTGTTCACTCTGTCCCCCTCTTTGGGGTTGAAAGTGAGACCGGAAAGTGATACTTTGCGAAATCCTAGGTTCGATCCTCCACTGCAGAAGAATGTTCCACCATGCTTTTAGATCTATCTTTGCTGAGGAGGGTATTCAGGCAGGTGCTTGAACGAAGTTACCATTCCTGGGGCTTCTGCCTGGGCTAAAGATGTAAGGACGTGCTTTGGGGCCTTGTGACCAGGGTGGACTGCTGGATCCCAAAGCATCGCCGCCTTCTGAGGTACACAAGCCAACTTCCAAGCACTTAGGAGTCTTGTCAGGTGAAATGTGTGGTGTCCTGTGGGTGGGAACCGGGAGATGGCCTAGAAGGGAGGCCAGGCCCTTGCTGGGAGAAGCCGTAGGAGCGGTACTGTGGCAGGGTTTGACAGAGCAGGGAGGAGAGAAGACCCCAGAGCAGTAGTAAGGAATCGCAAGGATGATTCATAGCTGCTTCTCTGATCCCCAGACAAAAAGATAGGCATAGATTTGTCCACCTGCTCCCCCACGGAAAGGGCAGTTACAACCCTGAACATCTCAAAACCTGCAAGCTCCAGACTCTGGGAGTGACCAAGTCTGGGCAAACAGCTCTGTTGTCTGTTGGCTTTTCAGTTTGAGCTTTCTGTTGCCACTGAGAGGAGTAAATTCTTACACTGCGTGAAGGGAAGGAGACAGCAATGACGAAGCACTGCCCACATGGGGTGCCCAGGGAATGACCAAGCCCCAGTGGTTATCTATGTGTCAAATGATATGCCGTCCACTTACTGCAGCTCTGTGATAGGTCTGTGCTTTGTGTGTTGTTTACCTTATGTTAAATCACATGGAGTCTGAGTTTTTTAATAGCTCCTGTGCTTTTCTTAAACAAAACACGAGAAGCCAAAGCCTTTCCTTCTTCTCAGTGTCAAACGTTTAATCACAGATGGCAAAGTTGGGGCAGATTCCCAGGTGTGTTCACTTTTATACTGAGCACACTTTCACATCAATACCATTTCTGTCTTTTTGTCATATGGGAATTCAGACCTGTCTTGTTTTCACTGGCTCTTTTGATTTCCTTTCAACTCTGGACCAATGTACTTTTCTTCTGTTGCTTCTTCATCTAGATACACCGAAGCCTTGACAGAC
The DNA here is from genome assembly GCA_013398915.1 of Dromas ardeola. Lineage (NCBI taxonomy): Eukaryota > Metazoa > Chordata > Aves > Charadriiformes > Dromadidae > Dromas > Dromas ardeola. Next base: position 536,291 of record VYZM01013898.1, on the reverse strand, counting down.
CCCAGCTACAAAGGACAGATTCTTACACTGGCTAACCCCATCGTTGGGAATGGTGGAGTACCTGACACAGCCGCTTTGGACGAAATGGGCCTCAGGAGATTTCTGGAGTCTGACGGGATCAAGGTAACAGTGGGAGATGCAGAGCTGATCAAAGGGTGATGCTAGCAGCCTGAGTGTGTGTGTTTGTGTGAGAGTTTACTGGCACCCTCATGGAAGTTAGAAGGAATCAGTGATACTCAGCGTTTCTTTTTCTTCTTCTGGATACTGTCTTTTGGAGGAATGGTGGCAGGAGATAATCCATCTTGCTTTGTGTACGAGGCCGTGTGCTGTCTGAAAGCAGCGTGTTTCCCATCAGTGATACACATGCTACAGTTTTTGTGAACTGCTGTCCTGGATGGCTCTTTTTCTGCATTCGCTTCTGCCTCGTATTTATCTGTGTTTGCCCAGGAATGGTTGCCAGTGGGAATGAGAAGTTTCTGTGTGCGGAGACTTTTCTCCGTATGCCTGTACGACCACAAACAGGAGAGGTGGCAGCTGCATGGAGGCCAGATGTACTAGTGCAGGAACATCCCCTGTGGTGACAGGGGATGTTGAGTAGCAGCAGGGCTGTGCCCGTGCAGCGGTGGCAGTACTGAAAAATGAAACAAACCCATGTACTTGCAGAACCAGTGAGATGCTTTGGCTGTCCTGAGGTGAAATGACTCCTTTATAAGCTATCTAACTCCACCGGAAAATGGAGTTGACTTTTGAAATGAAATGCCACTTAAAAGTGGAAAGCTTTCTTAAACAAAAAAAGTGAATCAAAATAAAACATTTTGTCTTGTCTTAAATTTCCATTTTCTTTCTAAGGAGAAGTGTTTTCTCATGAGTTCAATGCAATTTTTAGTTACCTGGAAGCCTCATTATTCTGTGAGTTTCCTAACTAAAATGGCCCAGGCACAATCATGAGAGCACTGAAGTCTGTACCCCTTTGCCAGGTACTGTTCTGTGCACTCTCCCTGTGAAGACTCAGGTTTGTTACCGTTTCATTGTATGAGAGCAGCCACACAGTGTCTGCCTAACCTGGTGTCCTGTCTGCGGTATGGTTTGCAGCGGAGGAGTAGTGAAAACTCAGAAGTACAGGGCAAGTACTGAGTGATCCTTGGGTGCAAAATGACGTTTCTTCTCTCGGCAGGTCTCAGGGTTGCTAGTGCTGGATTACAGCAGGGAGCACAGCCACTGGCAGGCTGCTGGGAGCCTGGGAGAGTGGTTGAAGGAGGAACAGGTGAGCAATCTAGGGGTAACTACATTATGAGAACGGACCTGTGTGTATGGGAACAGGGGAAAGAACGGCTGGCTTTGAACCTGTAACCACTCTTCTCCTCAGATGCCCTCACCGGTCTGTACTGGGCTCATCCTATGTTCCTTAGTTCTCTGATTCTTCATCAGTTTCTCTTTTTCAGGGTGCAGTGCTATTTGCAAGACCTGTCCAGAAGGAATGTTAATTAAATGGGGATGTTTGGTTCTCCATAAAAATGATACACATTAGATTATAGTCTGTTCTCTCATCACACATTTCTGTAGTGCTGCTCCTAGTGGTTGCCACGGTTGTAGCCTCCAGAGATGTTAGCTGCCAGAACCCCGCTGGCTTGAAGCTGTGGGAGTCAGGGATGTGTTAGTAAACTGTCACTGACTTGTGACAGGGAGGGTTAGGAGCTCATAAGTAAGGCAAAATGGGGCTCAGAAATGAGACAGATATTTGCCACACGAGCTTTTTCGTTTGTGCTTTTTAGTGCAGAAACTAGATTTGAAGAGCTAAGCTATTTCTGAGTGGGAACAGGGAGGAGATGCAAAGAACTGGAGGCGAGGCAGCCTTGGCCATAGTGCTGCTAAGAGCCAGAGCTCCTTAAACGAGGACGTGTTCTCAGCAAAGTGGTCTGGCTGCTTTCTTCCTCTGGCTTAGCTGCTTGTTCTCTAACTTATCCGTCTCTTGTGATTTCTTCAGGTGCCTGCACTGTATGGGATTGACACCAGAATGCTCTCCAAATTAATTCGTGACAAGGTATGATCAGCTCCCCTTGATCCGAGTTGCTTTAACCTCGCTGTTGCTGGGCTCTTTTGCTAACAGTGCAGCAGACCTGGGGTATCAGTGCTACTGGTGGGCTGCCTTAACCTCAGGTGCAGCTCAGGTCCCTGGGCTCTTCCAAAGGCTCTGTGTCTTCTGTACAGCTGCGGCAATGCTCTGATCCCAGGGAGCCCCCTCTCCTTGGATTAGCTCTGGCTTTCCTCTTCTACGTAAGTGAACCAACAGGAGCTGATGTAAATTAAAGGCCTCAGGTGGACGTGTCAGACGTAACAGGTGGTAGTGTCAACTACATGTTGCCTTAGATAGTAACAGTCACAGAGAGCAGCAACTCTGTGAGATATTGTGGATAATAGCTCACAGGCAGCACCATCTTGGGTCAGTGGAAATTCTCCTGCTCCTTAGAGACAAAAGAATGCCTACAATAACTTAACATGGATTCCTAACTCAGGCTGATTTTCTTTGGCTGAAGCCTGTTATTATTTTTAATAGTCATTACTTTTCTCTGGTTTCCAAGCGCCGACAATCGAAGGACACCAGCAGGATTATGTTACCGAGTGGAGGTTAATGTCAAGGTACATTTCACACTTGCTAAAATGGTGATCAAAGCCAGTCTGAATGTGAATGTGCCTTGGAGGCTTTTCTTTTGTAATGGATTATTTGAAGCTGCCCTTTTCTTTAGGTGATCAGTTTGCAGTCTGCAGTCCAAGCCCACACCCCCTTTCATTCCGCAGAGCAAAATATGAACGACCCAGCTTGAATAGAGGAATATTTGTAGAAATGAATTTTTATGGGAAGATAGGGTGTTGTCCTGCTCTTATTGACAGCAGACAAGTGCAGCTTAATACAATAGAAAATGGCAACACATTTTCTGCTTTCTGGAGACATACTGTTTAATGGATCAGCGTTCCTTTCATGAAAAGTAAACACGCTTTCAATGTTTATCCTGTAACTTAGCAGTGTATATTAGTAATGTCCATTATACTGGGACTCTGAGTGGTATTGGTTTATGGCTTTTAAAATTGTGCATAATGTAGCCTCCCAGTCTTCTCAGGTTGAAAAAAGCAGCTTAGTATTTCACTCCATGTCAGTTTATAAATTGGGGGTGAGAACAGGGCTTCATTATGATGAAGGCAGCAATGAGCAGTGACTTGCTAAACTGGACTCTAAAGGTAAATGCAGGGCACCATTTGGCTGAATAATCTGGGAGCCACGTAAGACACGGGGCTCCTGTTTGAGAGCAATGGGTTTAGGGCTTTTTCGTCAGCCTTTCTGGCACTGACTGCATGGTGGCACTCAGCAGTTTCTGTGCTTCCCAAGAACCTGACTTGTTTAAGATGATGTGACCTCTTCAGCTCTGCTCCACACAAAGCAGCCTGGAGTACCTTTTGGTGTAAGGTGCTACTCGAGAGAGGATGTCAGCTGCTGCTAAGAGCAAACCCCTGTCTTTAAAACTTATCCTTAGTAGTGCGCATGGCAGTGCAAGATGCTGGCTCGCTCTTGCCCTGGGAAAATGGCAAGGATAGTTCAGTTATGGCCAACCATGAAAGTGTCTCAGGGAAGTATTGCTAAACCCAATGAGCAATGCTGGTGTGCATACTGGTCTGATATCCACAGGGCGGCCTGAGTTTAACGTGATTTATCATGAAAGTGTTATGGATTAAAAGTTTCAACAAAGCATCGACTTCCTCTGGTTTTGCTTTCCCCTTGAAAAAGTTCTTGAAATCCTTGAAAAGTCCTGTATTGCCCACCCTGTCCCCACGCTGAGAAGAGGTTAACCCTAGGTTAATCCCACTTATTCCAGGAGCGGGGCAAAGCCAAAACAGGGATTTTTTCCACTGAGAACTTTAATGAGCAGAAGATGGAGAAGGATATGCTGCTGGCAGAGCAAGAGTGTCCTAGCTTCTGCGAGGTAGTAAGAGCACTAAGAGCAGAGCTTGCTGGAGGTGATTTTTTTATTTAACAGCTTATTCAGAAAAGAGCCGTGCTGGCCTGCCTCCTGCATAGCTTTGCCTTACCCCAGCTCTGCTGCCTTGTAGCTGGCCACAGGAGGTGACTGAAGACCTCACAGGGGGTTTCCAAAACCAAAAAGCTTCAAACTGCTTTGTGGATTACTCCCAGATCTACACAGCTGTTATCTGGGGATCTGAATTCTGATCCCCTTGGAAGGCAACCCGTTTTACTGTCACTAGACAGCTTGCCAAACTGCCTATTAACAAATTTTACTGCTGACAATGCCTTTCCCCTGAATGAAGGATTTTAAACAGATTTTTGATACCGTGGTAGGCTCATAAACTTCTGAAGATGCTCGAAGTGGTTATAAGCTGCCAAGAAACCATCTCTAAACAGCTGTTCCAGTTGCTGTGCCTGTCAGCACCTTGTCCCAGTGTTCATAGCTTCCCTTTTGCTCATCCTTTGTTGTTTATTGGTGTATTTCCACAGGGCACGGTACTTGGGAAGATTGAATTTGAAGGTCAACCCGTGGAGTTTGCAGACCCAAATAAGCAAAACTTAATTGCAGAAGTTTCAACAAAGGTGAGAAGTTATTCTGTAGTCCCAGGGCTGTACGCTCCAGGTAGTAACTGCTCCCCATTTGCTCTGGGAATTGTCCAGGCTTTCTATACAAACTGTTTGGGCACCTTTTCTAAAGAAAACACCTTTCCAGACCTTTGAAGGACTGTCATCTCAACATCAGCCTCATAGAATCCCCGTGGCACCTTAGGTGCACTGTTGAAGGTGTAAAATTAGCTGTGTTGAGCGGTATGTAGTCTGAATAGTAGTCTGATCAGAGGATTGTGTGTGACAAAGGCAGGACTGAAGAAATATTGAGGATATAGTTAGATTTAGCATATGGTGGACACTTTCAAACATAAGAAGAATTAGTAAAAAGAATGGTTGCTTTCCTTAAATAAATATCAGGAAAGCTCACAATAACGTTTGATAATCTGTGTTCAGGCATGATTTTGTTGAGGTGATTTCAGAAGATATTTACAGATTTCCAAAAGAGACCAATTTAGGAATCCTCTGGATCTAACGTTACTGGCATTAGCTGCTTTGTTTGTAGATGTGTACAGAACAGCAGTTAAGTTTGTACTCTTAGCTGGGCATGCAAACTATGTTCAACCACAAGCTGAGGGGAACATTAAAAATGACAAGCATGTGGCAAACCAGGCCCATATTAAAAATAGGAACTATTCTTTTTCCAATGCAAGGGCTAATGTGTTAAATTGTGGACCCTTTGGGGATTTAATTGTGGGACAGAGAGTGCCTTGAGTGCTTAATCCCATGGACTGATGTGAGAACTGAGTGTATGAGTCCCTTTTACAAATTCCATGCTTCCTATGGTGTTTGCAGCTCCTTCAAGATCAGTGAGGCTGTGGAAGAGCTCTGCAAATAGTTGCTTGTCTACTGTTCTGCACACAGGCTGGTGTGTTGGTGTGATGGGTGCGAAGTAGTCCTGAGTAGACTGCTCAGTGAGCAAGTGGGACTTTGAAGCGCAGTCTCCAGCCAGGCTTGGATTTACAGTAGTAACTGGTTACTTGGCAGACCATTGGAATACATAGGCCACCAACTGGTGCCAGTGCCTCCGCTGTATTTTGAGTCAGGGCCTTGTCGCTACACAGAAGGATGGCAGTTGCTTACTGAGGTTGTGATCTGTGGTTGCAAGATGCAGGTGGAGCCATTTTGAGCAGTAATTCAGAAGTAGGTAAGGTTGCTGATGCTAAACTCTGCAATTACTAAGGCAGAATTACTGTAAAGATGCTGCAAATAGCTTCTAAAAGGGAGATATAATAAGATTAACGGAGCTTTGGTGGTTTCATTATGTTTATAACTTCATTTTATAGGCTTAAAAAGCAACATCACAAATAAAGCTGAAAATGCAGTAAGCTGTTCAATGTTGGTAATTACTGGACATGATCATCTATCTGTTGCCAAAGAGCTATTTTCATGTAAATCAGGATACAGTAAGATCAGGAATCTGCTTATCAGTTGTACATTAGGAGTGATTGATTTTTTTATTATTATTTCCCCCCTTCTCCCCCTTCCCACCCTTCTTCAGATGCTAGTGGAATAGACTTTGTTTGCTAACACTGCCTGTACAGGGCAGGGAATGTAGAAAACTGACAGTATTTTGCAGGAACTTTTGTCAGAGATGGATTTTGGTGCGTGTGATACTCAGAGTCCCAAAGCAGATGAGAGGTATTTAACCCACTTGAAGCTAAAAGGTCCCTTCTATCTGCACATACAGCCCCACATGCCCTTGTTGTTCTCAGCACCGTTGCCAGCAGGAGTTTCTGCTCTCCCTGACTGCTGGCTCACAGCCTTCCCACATCATCCTTTCAGACTGGGAGAGTGTCTTATAGGCTGTGCAGTGAACAGATGAGGGAAATCCCCTGGCTTTAGAAGGAATATATGTTAGCAGCTCTGTGATCCAGTTCCCAGTATGGTTTCTGTCTAGACATAGTCTTGGCCAGATGCAGCGGTCAGTGCTCTGCAGTACAGCAGAATAATAAGTGGGAGAAGGGTTGTGAAGACAGCAGCACCTAAAAGTCCTGCTGCTGAAGGAAATGGTGTAACAAATCATAGCCTAATAATTGGACAGGGAAGAGTTTTGAGTGAGGTAACTAAAGTACCTCAAAGCAGTAAGTACCGCAGAGCAACTCTCTCTGGTCATTAGAACAGCCAAGGAGAACTTCTGAGGGAGATCGTTGCTTCATAATGTTTTGCAGATTTTTAAGTATGGATGTTGTGAGGAACTGAGAGATCTCCAAAAGCCCTTTTAAAAAGGAGGGTGAGTTTTTCTTAAGGGAATCTGGCACACTAAGACAGTAAGATAGTTTCTGTGAGCACTGGGCACCCTTCTTGAGATTTTTGAAACCCACTTCTCAGAAGCCTGAAGGACAGCAGTTAGAAGACCCATACACTTCCTGTGCAGTGATGCAGTTCCACCATGGACTGTGGAATTAGAATCCACTTGTGTTGGTGACTGTGAAGATATTATTAGATTTGGTGTCAAGCACAGCTTCATATCAGAAGTCTTAGGTGATCTAACAAGACCCGTTTTCAATATGATTTCCATTCTGCTCATTCTCAAAAAAGGATTGTGGGGTACTTTGCCATCTGATTGTTCAGTGTGAACTACGAGATACGTTCCGATACAAAAATCTCCTTTCAACGTTACACAGCAGGAACTGCACAACAGCGGTAACACGAGTGGCTCTGTGCTGAGCCACGTCCTCAAAGGTGGATTGGGGACCACTGGTGGTTCATGTGTTGCAGCTTGAACCCTTGTAATGAAGGGAGGTGGCTCCTTGCACCCCATCACTTTCATCCTTGCTCCTGATGTAGCAGTACGTCACTCCTGATGATGATCAGAGCTGTCCTTACAAAGGATGTGCTCTTGCATCCTAAAAATCTCTTCATCTTAATCTTTGAGAAGATAAAAGTTAAAACAAGAACTGAGTTAGGATAACACAGAGGGAGGAGTTGTAATATTCTGCTAATAAACTTCATCTTGAGTTCCCTGTAGAGGGGTTATTTTTCCTTCTGGCTGGTCATAATCCTCCTATGAAAAGATTCAGTTCATCATCCAGCATCGGGCATATTGGGCATGGATTTTAGCATTTTTTCATAAAGGGGACCAGCTGTGAAATATGAATGCCAGGGAAGCTGATTGAAAGGGAGTTTACAAAAAAAAAAAGACTTTTTTTTTTTTTTGGTGGTGTATTGCACAAGAAAAAAGCCACTTTGGATAAAGTACACTTACCAATATCAGCTTTCAGAAGCTGACCATAACTGAAGGTAAGCACAGAGTTTGTTTTTAGAAGGAAGAAGGCTGCTGTATGTGCTTATCGATGAATAACATCCCAGCCTGGTGCTACCTGCAGTCATGTAACAAGTGAAATAATTCGGCAAGCTTCAGAAAGAAGCTGTCCATAAATAACCTTGCACGAGTGCTCCGGCTGTCTGTCAGTATGTCTGCACGTGGCAGCATCAAGGCCCGTATGACATAAGGTGGTTTGACTTCACTGTCTTCCATGCTGGTTGCGACCACTAGGTAAGTGGGTGTGCAAAGCATAGTGGTACAGATTTGGGACTGGTGACTCTTTACTTTGTGGAGTGGGGAAAGGAACAGCAGCTGGAAAAGGAGGAGAAGCATTTGATATATAAACCTGACAGGTCCGTAAGAACATAGGCCATTGGCAGTGGCCTGCGTGGCCTGGTCTGTACTGCTGTGGTGCGCTAAGGTCAGGCATGGGATATCTCCAGCTGTGCAGTGCTTTGGTCTTACTGGGACTGGAGGGTCAGGCTGGCGTTTAATGCGACGGACCTGTAGCCGGTGTGAAGTAGCCTTGCTCCACTGGCATCAGCAGGATAACTTCACTTCAGCTGAAAATCAGTCACCGTGTTTCTGGCATTTCTCTTGGGCTGCAATAATCTGTGAGAACTGGCTTGCTGCTTCACTGCTAATGAGGTGAAATACAGGAAAAAAGCTTGTCATTAGCTATGGAAACAAGTAATTTCTTAGGGATTGCTGTTGCTGCTGGAATCAACAGTATATAAAAGAGAGTTGGAACTTCACTTTCACAGAAAAATGAAGGAAGCGCTAATGTCTGCGGTACTTCTGGAGATTTCCATGTAAATTGATTTTTAAGTACCAGTTGCTGGGTGTTGGTGAAAAGTTGTTCTGCTCCTCTTCCCTGTGTTTTGGGGGCAGGGGTGATCTGTCATTTATGGCATGGTCTGTCTTTTTATAGGAAGTCAAGGTTTATGGCAGAGGGAACCCAGTTAAAGTTGTAGCTGTTGACTGTGGGTTGAAGCACAATGTTATCCGTCTGCTGGTAAAGGTAGGTCAGTGCTTGATGTCCTTCATCTCTTGTTTTGCTTTGGTAAAAGTCTCGCCTGAATTCACTAGCCTCCCTTCCACCTGGACACATCCATTCTAGTAGCAGTTTCCCCCCTAAAATGAGGTACAATGTTTAGGATGATTTTTATGGACTGTGAGGTGTTTTCTGAACATGGTACACTGTATTGAGGGTGTAAGGAAGAGGACCTGTGCATCAACCTCTCAGCCATGAGAAGAATTCCTAGAATGTGAGCTTGAAAAAGACAAGGCACAGTCTCTCTAAAGAACGACCGAGGAAGGTCAACCCAACATTGTAAAAAATAAATAAACGGGGGGAAAAAAGTCCAAAGTAAGAGTGGTGAATGGCTGACACAAGTCCAGAGAAGTTGTGGAATGCTCGTCCTTGAAGATACTGAAAACTCAGCTGACCAATGCTCTCAGGAACCTGCGCTAAAGTTGAAGTTACCCCTACTTTGAGCAGGGAGTGGACCAGATGATGTCCTGAGGTCCCTCCAGCCTGAGTAATACTTTAATTCTATGATTCTGTGAAAATCTTTTCCTGTAGTTAGCACAGTGGTGTTGCAGTCCTTGCTTCTCTGGGCACACAGGAGGAACGAATGTGGTGTCTTCTCATTCTCTAGGTGTACAAGGTTTCCCTGTTTTTGTTTCTTAGTTAACGTGGATGTTCATCCCATTTTTGATGTGCAGAACTATTGCTGGCATGTCATAGAACGAGGCTGTGAAGCCTTATTTTAGCAGTTAGGATGAATGCATCGTGTAAAAGTGAACATATTTTACGTGTGTGCATACACACTTATTTTGCGTTCCATTACTAAGTTTTAATCTCATTAGTGAATTTCAGACAAACTTAAAAAATACTGAGATGGCTCAAAGAGACCAAGTCTACCAGTTTTGTGAAATTAACCCGGGCAGATAGTGGAGAGAAGCCTCGTTACTGTCCTTGGCAAAGGAATGACTGAAATCCAAACTCAGCCTCTGGGACATGAGAGTGTGGGAACAACCTCCTGACAAATTCATGTGTTCCTCTCCTCCCCTCATTTCTTGTTCCCTTGACTTTTTCCCAGCGAGGTGCAGAAGTGCATTTGGTTCCATGGGATCATGATTTCACCAGCATGGAATATGATGGGCTTATAATTTCTGGAGGTCCGGGAGATCCCATGAATGCTCAGGAGGTGATTCAGAATGTCAGAAAGGTACAGTGCAATAGCCATGCGCCGATTATTCGTGTTTATTTTTCTCTTTAAGTGCCTGAAATCTAAACGGTTGCACTAACATATTATGGACCAAATGTCGTTCAGTCATTTCAGCTGCCTGGGATATTCCTCATCTTGGTCCACTGGAAGTTATCTCCAGACGGGTATTTACAATAAGGCTACACAGACCTTGGTGAACAATACATAGTAACCATGATTACCACAATTACCTTACTGGTGTCTTAAAGTACCCTGTGCTCCTTTAGGACCTCTGTGACCTTATGAAAGAACAGCCCTGATCTCACAGTGCTCCCATTTGAAATAATGTCACGCACTAGACAGCTATGGTGCAGTGTCGTTGCTTAGTCCCCTCGAGTAGACCGAGACACCCAGTTGTGCTCTGAGGTTTCCCTCTGACGCAGAGGAGAGGAGGAAACTTTCCTTTATAGGCTGTTGCCACCCTTGCATCCGGCTTTTTCCCAAGTCTGTGTGGCTGCTGTGAGGGAACTAGCATGGTTCATGCTGGAATTGCTGAACAGAGACACTCCAGTATCTCTAGAAAAGCTTTTTTGTTTCAGGTCCTGGAGAGTAATCGCCCAGAGCCCTTGTTTGGAATTAGCATGGGGAGTCTAATCACTGGAATAGCAGCCGGAGCTACTTCCTATAGGATGCAGATGGCCAACAGGTGCGGCAGCTCTTCTGCGTCCCGGGCTCAGATAGACCAGCTCAGCGCTGCAAAAGGCCACAAAGCGGCAGTGCTTTGCTTCTCAACTGCCTTGTCGGGAGCTAGCGTGGCAGTAACATTACTTCTTCATTCCAGCCATTCTCCTTGTCTTTAATTTAAACTGCCACGTCATGCATTGCTTTTTTTGAGGGTGTTTTGAGAGTATGTGATGTAATTGATCCTCATCAAACTGAAAGATAGCAAAGTTTCTCCTAGGGTTTAGCATTTTGAGATTGGCTGCCAGTATTGAACAGTTACTACTGAACTGCTACGTATAGCCCCACAGTTTTCAGCTCCTCCTAATTGCGGCATTTGGACACATCTAGCGCTTCTGTCCCCTGTTCTCTGATCCCTTCTTTTTCAGAGGACAGAACCAGCCTGTCCTGAATGCAGTGAATGGACAGGCTGTCATCACTGCTCAGAACCACAGTTATGCCCTCGACAGCTCTACCCTCCCGCCTGGCTGGAAACCTCTCTTTGTGAATGCCAATGATCAGACGAATGAGGTGAGCTCATGCTTTCCAGATACCTGCACGTAGTGAGTGAAGGCTCTGTCTCACTGTATTTCACCTCCTGGAAGCTTGCTATCAGATTACAATTAATTATCAGGACTAAACTTGATGATCTACTTTACCTGGGGCCCTGCCTTACACCCCAAAAGAGGGTGAACCATTACCACTGTTCTCCATGCTAGCCCAAAGTGTAGGATGGCAACAGTGACCTTGTGATTTCCCGTGAACGGCTGCGTTACTAACGTCTGTGATTTCCCTGCTGTTAGTGGTGCACACTCAATTACCGTTGTCTTAGGGCTTGTGCCGCAGACGTGCTAGCCTGTGACACTGTTTTGTTGTGTTGGTTTTGTGTTGCCCACACAGAAAAGGAATATTATTGCAGTCTAATTTAGTCTGTTATTGCAAATAGAATTCCAAGGACTGAAGTCATGATTCAGAGGGAGGCAGTTACCTCAAGAAAACAACTTACGGGACCTAAGGTAGAGGTCTCATGTCAAGTGACATCCATGTAGGGAAAAAAAATATTTAAAAATGCCTGGCCTCTGGTAGTTCACAGCTGAACACAGCAAAGCATGGGAAGGAAAACAATACCCCATATTTGCTCAGCTCAGTTTTGACAAGGTCAGACAGACACTGAGACAGAGCTCAGGTTTTGTAATTACCCATTTTAAATCTTGTCGATCAGGCCCAGTGTTGTACAAGTCAGTGGACTGTCTCCACGATGCTTCTTGTCCACGCACAGCTCAGTGGGCATTGGAGTGGTAGCAGAAAAGCAAGAGGCTCAGTGTCCCAGATGAGTCATTGGTTGAAGACTGGGAATGAAATAGAAGTGAATTTGTCAGCCCCTAGAAACACCCCAGCCCTTGGGCCTTCAGTGCTTACAGGGGTAAGGTGTGGCGTTCTGTTCTTTTGCCCGCTGGCAAGGAGGCATCTAAGACGGTTGTTTTTATTCCTGCAGGGAATTATGCATGAGACCAGACCGATTTTCACCGCACAGTTCTACCCAGACGCAAATCCAGGGCCAAGAGACACAGAGGTATTGTATGAGAATTGATCTGGGCTTGCTTTCAGATGGCGTAGGGAGTGCAGATATGTATCAGCTACAGTGGCGAGTCTTTATGTTGCTGATGGTCCTAAATCTTGGTTTTGGGATCCTAACAGAGGGCCTGGTTACGCATAAGCTTGTGTCTGCTTAGCTTGATCCACAGCTAATTACAATCAGCAGCAAGGCATCTATTGACTTCTGTGTGCTTTGGATCAATGATTCCATTCATACAACGTGTATGCTTTGAGTCCTGGTGGGATTATTTGTGTCTTGGAAGTTACTGAAGTGCTTAAGCCTTTGCAGGATCGGGCTCAAATCTCTTGTACCTGGGGTGATTGCAAAAGGAAAAGGATTTTATCTTAAGGGAAAAAAATACTAGCCAGATGCTTTGTAATAAAATCATTAACTTTCTAATACATTTTAGTTCCACTTTCAAATTTTATAATTACTGTAGAGTTATGTAAATGGATTCACACTTCTTCACTCTGGTTCTCCTTAGTGAAATGAAATTTTAATCCCCCATCTGTGACTTCGCACAAATTCCATAACAACTGGTTGCGTAGTCAGAGAGTATGACTAAGCAGCAACAGGGGATGTGGAAGGCAGAGGAGACATGTCTGAACATAAATAAACTGTTTAGCATTTCTTGAGGGAGGAAGATGGAAGAATACATAGAAGCGCTTATTTTAATCTTAATTTGATGATGTTGATTAAACCTGCAAGTAAATCTCTTGATATCAAGAAGTTTCCTGGCAATCTGATTGACTAGTGAATCTCAGAGAACTGAAAGCACCCCTCAGCTGTGTCTTTTCCAAGGCTGTGCACTCCCACCGCTGGGACGGGTCTGATCAAATAGTGCCTCTCCTGCGAGGCTCACAGGAGCCATCCATACGTCTTCCCTAGGGGACTCCCCGCAGGCAGCTGCATGAGGAGAGAAGCTGTGCAAGCGTGGGGTCAAGCGAGGAGCCTGTCCTGCTCTCTGCAGCGCCTGTGTGCCAGCGGTGGTCGCGCTGCCGCCCCTGCCTGGTCCGGCTGGAGAGCTTTTCTCACAGCTGATGTGGGATCTCCTCTGGAAGGACAATAGTGATTTAGCACGACTGATGTCTGTATGTACCTGTTCAGGTCCCAGCTCTGTAGCAGGCTCCATCCCAGATGGTTCCCCTGAGCTAGTTAAGCGTATGGCCTTCTGTATTTTAGCTTTTAATGCGAGCTCATTCATTACACTGCCAGCCATACACAAGCAGAACACACAGACGTGACTGATACGTGTTTTCTTCCTGGTACGACCTCACTTTCTTGAATGCAGCTTTGTCAGATATGTCAAAGTTGTTAAATAAATTTCAAATAATGATCCTATCTTCTTTGGTGGTGTAAATCTGCCTTCTGAAGGCAGCAGAGCAGAGTTGATAGCTTGAGCTCACAAATGGCCTGTTTTTTCCTCCTTTGCTTCATATTTATTTAATTCCACTTCATTAAATACATGTGTTTATTTTTCCTAGTTCCTGTTTGATTCCTTTATTTCACTGATTAAGAGGGGGAAAGGCACTACCATTTCTTCAGTCCTGCCCAAGGCTGGAGCAGCAGCCTCCAGAGTGGAGGTGAGTGTAGAGGTCCTCGTTCCTCGTGCCTGTTGGTGACGCAAGGAGCTAGTTAATTCCTGCGGAACCCGGGGCACAAAATGGCACAAAAAGCTGACCATGGAAGTCAAAGGAGGCTTCCCTTACAAAAGCCTGTTAGCTGCCTGTCTCACGGTCATCGGTTGTCTCTTCTGTTATTAACTCCCTTTTCTTTGAGAAAGTTTTAAGATCTGATGTTTCATGTACTTCTCCTTTGTAGTTCTCCCAGGCAGGGTACTCTCATAGCCGTGTATGAGGTGCCCTGGGATAATCTGACCATGAGATTTTGTGCTAGCAGCATAATGTTGATGCTCTGTTGCTTAGCAAATAAGTCTGAAATTCCTAGTGTGGGCTGAATTTCATACAGCTCTGCTATCTTAGAAGGCAGCTGGACTTCATGGGCAGCCAAAGCAAGGCATGGTTGTCTATACGCACTTGATGCAATTAACACGTTTGTTGTATACCCTATGCATAAATCATGTGTTTCTCTAACCAGAGATAGATGGGAGAAGTCCACTAGAAATGTTCTTAGAAGTAAAACTGCAGTGGTTTTGGAGGTGACTCTTCTTCTCTTTTTAGAACTTATGTTTTGTAATTTGGGGATGTTTAGCGCTGCACAGTCTGTTATTTCAACATCCACTACCACGGGACTGATTTTTTTCGTGCTGTTTGACACTTCTAGGTCTCCAAAGTTCTCATTCTAGGATCTGGGGGTCTGTCGATTGGCCAGGCAGGGGAATTTGATTACTCTGGATCCCAGGCTGTGAAAGCCATGAAGGTGAGAGGATACTCTGCAAATACTAACCTAATGCGATTTACTTTCCCGTCTCACAGCTACCTGTGGTTATCCAACTATGGTATCACTGGGGCGGGGAGGCTGGTGAGAATAAATCACTGTCGGCATTTAGGAAATTTAGGCATTTTCTTGTTTGTGAATTTGTGGTTGAGTGATGCAAGTTAGCCACTCTCAATTATCTTCCGAAGAGAGACATTCTCAAGGTTTCCATTGCAGTCTGTTATCCGTGATGTGTGACTGTCACTCCAGGCTTGTCATATTGACTGAAATGAAGAGGAGGAATATGGTCAGCTACACCTGAGCTGAAATTACTGGAACTTTTGTGGTATGCCAACACACTGCAAGGTAGACAAATAATATCAACAGCTGAATGGTCAGCTGTTGTCAAGTCTGTTACGCAAAAGATTTTGAACCCCTTATTGAGGCAGTTTTTCTGAATGGTATTTATTTTAAATAGGATTAACTTTTAAAAGTTCATGTATGCCAAGTTTTGTTTCCAGAATAGATTCATGATCTTGAAAGGAATGAATGAAAAGTCATTCCTTTGGATGAATTTTGTCTAGTAAACTTATTACCTGTTTCTGATGTTCCCTTTCTGAAGACTGGAGAGCTGTATTATTCTGAAGCAAGCAAAAATGCATGTGTACCTCTGAACATGTCTGAGAAATGCATGCATTTAAAACCGTGCTTGTGCTGAAGGATCCTGCGCAGTGCACTCGCATGGTGGGTTTTGGGGTACAATTCCCTAATTGAAAACTACCGAGTTTGGGGTCATTTGTCTAAATCCAAAATAAATTCCATAAGTATTTTATCTCTTGTCTTCCTTCCCTGTTCCACACATTTCCAAGGAAAGTGTGCTTCAGAGAAAAAAAAATCCAACTTTTCACGGGGAAAAAAGGTCAGCAGAAATTTACAGCCAGTCTTTAAGGCTCTAGTTTAAGTTATCAAAGGAAGGAGAAGAAATGTTATCCAGTACCTGAACTGAGCAGTCAGAGCTCTGAGCGAGAATCCCACTGCTCCAGGTGAGCTATATGTTTGTTCCCCCAAACCAGTGGGTCAAGCAATCACAAATTTTAAACAAACACAGAAAAACCCACGACATTTTCATGCTTATTGTGAACTGGGGAAAAATAGCAATTTCTATACTGGTCCCAGCAACACATCCATAGCATTTGCTCGAGGAATGGCTGTCTCAGGCTGCAAACCTTTTTCCTGTTTCTTTTTATGCTTTTTTTTAGTATCATCACAGTTTCTGTTTTTAACGAGTTGTCATTGTTGTTTCTTAACCTCCACAACTTCCATATAGCAAATCTTTCTCTTAAAATGTATTTTGCATCTATGGTTAGTGTTGTTTGCATATGACTTGTTTGTTTGTAGAAGTTTATTGCCTTACAAGAAGGTGATAGAGATTAGAACGAGTGCCTGTAAAAATGAGGCCACAGCCTTTGCACTTCCCAGTCCACCTTTTCGACAAAGCAGTAGTACGTTGTTCTTTATCTGCTTGTGGCTGACGTGCTTTTTTTAAGCTTGGCCACATCCTGGTCTCATCATTATTAGCAAAACTTTGTTGGCTTCCTCATTCCACACTAATATTTCAAGAGTGAGGAGAGCTGATCTGCCCAGCTCTGACTCAGCCTTTTCTGTTATTGAGCAAACTATAGTGAATTTCTGTCTGTAGCCAGGAGGGTGGCAAAGCTCCCGTTGGTATAGCAGGAAACAGATACACTTCATTATCACTCCATCTCAATTTCTCATGTGTGACAGAGAAGAAACAGCGTGAAGTTTTGGCTAACCTTTGTCTTGTGTATAGAGGCAGAGTTGGTCTTTTAGTGTGTGCAATATCAAACAATAAGGTTATGGGACAAGATTTTTTTTAAGTGATAACACCAGGAAAATTGAAGTATCTTTATGGAAAGTGAAAACAAAAAATGTATTCATGTACTGTTACTAGTTGGTGCAAAAATCTGAG
Source organism: Dromas ardeola (assembly GCA_013398915.1). Taxonomy (NCBI): domain Eukaryota; kingdom Metazoa; phylum Chordata; class Aves; order Charadriiformes; family Dromadidae; genus Dromas; species Dromas ardeola. The sequence continues at coordinate 519,506 of VYZM01013898.1, read as the reverse complement.
AACTACCTGGACACTCATGATTAAAGACCTACTGCTTGGCAAGAAAATCTTTTTTGCTTTGTCACTTTTAGTCTGCTTTCCAAGAGAAGACAGACATGATTATGCTGGAGTTTGTTCCTGTCCCCGCTATGTAATTCATAAATGTTTAAAAAAATTTAACCAAATTTTTCAATCGGGTGGGAATCTCCATTCCCCCAGGATTCACAGAGAGGCAGAGGCACAAAAGTAAGGAACTAGCGTTAGCTCAGTCTGGTACGAGGTACCAGAAATCCCTTATGGGACAGTACATAAGGAACCAGGCTTTTTCAACCCTGCTGTTGGCGACTTGTTTGTTGAATTCCATCTCTCCTTGCTGCTGCTGTTTGCTCTGTTTCCACATGTGCCTCTTTTTAATGCAGATTTTCATTTTTCAGGAAGAAAACGTGAAAATTGTCCTGATGAATCCCAATATCGCTTCAGTGCAGACCAATGAGACTGGCTTAAAGCAGGCTGATGCTGTCTACTTCCTGCCCATCACTCCACAGTTTGTCACAGAGGTCATCAAGGTGGAGCGTCCTGATGGACTAATTCTGGGCATGGGTGGCCAGACTGCTCTCAACTGTGGTGAGTACACTACAGGCGCCTTGGCGTTCCTTGAAGGCAAAATCATGGTTTTTACTACAAGTTCAGCAGACTTTATTTGCGCAGACATGCAAGACCCATGTGCCTGGTACCTTGCCCAGGTACTAAGGAACACAGGCAGAGATGCTCACCATGGGGGAGCGAGTAATTGCTAAGCTGGGAATGTAACATCTGAGTCCTCATTTTGGTTCTTAAAAGTAATTTGTATATCCTGCTTTTCAGCTTAAATCTTAGTTATCATAGTTGGATTGGGGATATCCAGACCACCTTGAGGCAGAGATCAAATGAAAAAGTTAGCTTCATTTAGCGTCTTGCAGCAGTGTCCACCTGCACTGCTTTGTCTTGTGTTGCAGATGATGGCCAAGCAGTAGCCTTACTAATATCCCAAGCTTCATAGATTTGAGGACAGAAACTTTCATGTTATGGTTTTGAGTTCTAATATTGGCTACAAATAACAAAATTAGCTGTTGATGGAGCCAGACCAGTTGTCAGCTAGTCAGATATCTTCTGAAGACTACTTTCTTCAGTCCTCAAAACTGTGGCTGTGCTTACTCTGCAGGAGTGGAACTCTTCAAGCAAGGGGTCCTGCAGGAGTATGGTGTGAAAGTCCTAGGTACATCGGTTGAATCCATCATGGCTACCGAGGACAGAAAGCTTTTTTCCGATAAACTGACTGAGCTAAATGAAAAGATTGCTCCTAGCTTTGCAGTGGAATCGGTAAATCAGACAATTTTGAAGATGTGATTACTGTTACTGTTGCCCATTTGAGTTATTAAAAAAACCTCTAGCTTTGTTGAGTGAAAGCTGAACAGAACTGTTGATACTGTAGCTTCTGTGCTTTCATCAGCACTCCACAGTGTTTGATGCTGGTTCACCATGATTTAAAATGAGGGAAAATGCAATTAAGCACTCAGAAAGCCTAAGCTAATTTATCTATTGACAAGAAAAGTAAATTTGGTTGGGGTGACTTCTGTGCTGCAGTGCAAAAATATATAACATTTCAGCGGCTACTTTTTTAAAAAAAAAAATCAATGTAGACTTAGGATTTCAGGTCCTCAAAATCAGCAGTGCTGAAATCCTTCTTGAGGACGGGAATGTGAAAACAAAAAACTGGTTCAGTGGGAAGGCCTGTTTGACTCTGGGGGAAACCAAACAGGTCTTAAACCAGGATGTCTTGTCGGAGGTGCTAAAGTCTGTGAAGACAGACCAGGTAAGGACATTGTCCATGGAAAGTCATCAAGGAAGTCCACACATAACTAAGAGAAGTCGTCACCTCCTTGAGTCCGTGTTCCAGTTTTCTGCTGTTTGGCAGAAAAAAGAAGCAATGTTACAAAGCCAACTCTTATTCTTTTCATTTTATCTTCAGACAGCTTAGTGTCTTACTGATGGGGTTGCCAGTTAACCATGTAACCAGAGTTGAAGACTGTATTCATCTTGATTGTTATCATATCTCTGAAATGTATTCCCCTCTCCTTTAAGATTGAAGATGCTCTGAAGGCAGCTGAAAAGATTAGCTACCCAGTCATGATACGTTCTGCTTACGCCCTTGGTGGTCTGGGGTCAGGCATATGCCCTGATAAGGAAAGTTTGCTGGACCTTGGTACGAAGGTACGTCTGCAATTGCAAGCTCTGGGAATAGAGCTGAACATCTGATTTTCTTAGATATTCGTCTAATAGTCACAGACACTGGAATTGTACATACCCTACCTTTCATCTTAGCTGTAAAATGTTTTCCTGATTCCTTCTAATGCCTCTTTTCATAATTCCTTCTGACTTGGGTAATGAAAATGGTTAAATGACAGATCTGTTAAATTCACGAGAAACGGGTCAGAATTCAAGCAAGTGTTTCAGCAATTTTGGTCTGAAAAGAAACAATGTGGACTATATTCACCTACTTTCTGGAGTAAACGGCACGTGAAAGATGTCAATGAAGTTGAAACATTTGAAATGCTGAGTGATAATGTAGTATCAGGGACAGAAGAGCTGGGAGGCTTGGGCCTCTGCTGTGTTTCTGTCTAAAGACGGTATTTTTGCTAGGTCAAAATCTCTTGTAGAGATTTAACGGGATGACACTTCATAATTTGACATCCACCAGCTGTCACTGGCTATAAGGAGACTGCTCTTTTTTCTGTAGGAAATCTGGGATTGTTTTTTATAAATTTGCTGTGAAAAGTAAACAGATAATTGGGGAAGACAAAACACAAGCTTTTTTCCTTGGCAAAATACAGAATTTCAGGAAATAAATCTCTGTCGGTTGGTCTCTAAAATTCTTGGGTTTGCCTTTTCCTGATTTGCGGAACCTCTTAATCTTTCACGTATCTCTAGCAAGAAATACTGTTGATGCCAGAAAGAGCTGTCTGTGAAAATGACATTTTTGTGTTCCTCCACCCTGCTGTCATGCAGACAGACTTGGGTCCAGCTTAGTGCTGGACAAACTCCTGCTCGGGCAGTGGCTGTGCAGGGAGGCTCAGGGGACAGGGCTGACGGATGCCGGAGGCGGCAGTGGATGCAGTAACCTCGTCTTATGGATTGATGGCTGAGGCTGGAAACACTTCGCTTGCCCAAGTTCATGCGTGCTCTGTGTTTAGAGAAAGCAGAAATTCACCCAGAAACCCTTGGAATGTGTCTGTCTGAAAGGCATATATCAAAACATTTTTTCAGTAGGAAAACCTCATTTCGATCACCATTTCTTGGTGTTTTTTTTAAAAAAGTCATTTTGAAAATCTCCATTTTCCCCAGAAATCTATAGAACGATAGCATTTTATAAAAATCTCATTTTCTGTAAAATTTTAGTATTGGGCAGTTCACATTTTTAATAAAACTTTCATGTTTCTGAAACTTTGCTTTTTTTCTACTGAAAGTCTGGTTCTGTTCCACTTTCTAGGTAAGTATTTTCATTTTCTCAAAAATGATACTAAAAGACCATCAGCGTTTTGAATGAAGAACAGTATTTCAGAATTTACAGCGTAAAACAATTTCAGTGTTGTTGAATTAACTCGATTTTGGATGCTGGTTTCCACAGCCCAGCAGAAACTCCATTCTTTTCAGTTATGAGGATGATCTGTAGTGATTCTGTGAGCTGGATTTTCAGACGCTGGACTCTGACATGTATACAATTCGGATATCTGAACACCTGTGGGTTCAAGTAATCTGCCCTTGAGTTCACGTCTCCTGAGGCTGCTCATTTTTAGTGAGAGGAGGCAAGAGACAGTAACACAGGATCAGCGTGGATTGTTTGACGAGTGTGGTTGGGCGTTCCCGCTCCACCACGGCAAATGCAGTGCCTGCTCGGGCCGGGTGTGAAGTGCCACTCCTCAAAATATTTTTTTTCTTTTCTTTTTTTTTGTGCGTGTGCAAGTTTGGCAAGTGAGCTAAGGGCAACGTTTGACTAACAGCTTGAGCTAACTGCAGAGGGGACCAGGCTGAAGGCTGATTCATGGGCAGCATTAAAACAAGAAGCTTTGCTAAAGGATGGATTGATAATGTGCCCGTTGCTTTCTAGGTTTTTAAGTGAGAATTGATTAATGGTTTTTATCTGGCAATATTAAGGCCATTTATTCACTTAGATTATGCTCATTTACCAACAGACTGTATTTTTCATTTTTGTCCCCTGTGCTGAGGAGTGCTTTCAAGATCAAGTTTAAGAATAAATCACGAGTCTTGCTTCTGGTTAGTATGCCAACGATAAGCGGCATTATTGGTGCTGTTAATTCCGTGGTGTTTGCTGGCACCCACGCTCCCCATCACTTAGTCATTTAGCTTTCTGCAGAGTTCTCCTATTGAAGTCTGTGGGGCTGCCCACATACGCAAACAAAAGCATGTGTCTGTTGCATGATTGAAACCTTAGATACTTTTATATTCCTCTTTGTTATTTATATGCCACTGCAAGCTCACATAAATATTTTCTGTGCCTTTGAAATTAAGCTAATTCTTTTTCTTTTTTTTTTTTAAAGATAAATATGAAGTACTTGTCATCAGTGCTATGAACTTTGCTTATCTTCATCTTTCAATTTTTGTGTTCGTCTGGGATGTCTGGAGATACACCGCAGTAGTCTTAAACATGGGAACATGTTCTAATAAGGTTTTCTTCTTACTGTTCGTTATCTCTAACATATTCCCAGGCGTTTGCGATGACTAACCAAATTCTGGTGGAAAAGTCAGTTGTTGGCTGGAAGGAGATAGAGTATGAAGTTGTGAGAGATGCTGCTGATAACTGTATTGCTGTCTGCAATATGGAGAACATTGATGCTATGGGAGTCCACACAGGTAGGTTTGGGCACAGGGTGGCTCACTGGAAATGGCTCATCAGCTTTTTTATGCAGTGCCCTTCTGCCTGCTGTTATGGACATAGTTTTTTATTGATGAAGTGGGCTCTAGAAATACTGTTCAAATTTTGGATGGAGCCAGTTGGGATGTGAAACAGATAGTGTTAGGCTAAACTTATCCCTATGATCCCATTTTCCATGAGATTGCCCGGCCTCTCCAACTCTGGGCCTCTCTCTGTGCTTTTCATCAGCTGTGCACCCAAGGGTTTGAATGTCTGTGGTAACTTCGTTACTGGCAAGGGGTAGTAAAGAAAGTGACCTGCAATTTACTGCTGCTGGACTGCTGCTCATTTGCCTTCTTTGCTGCCTTGTGACAAACAGGAGATTCGGTTGTAGTGGCTCCAAGCCAGACACTCTCTAATGAGGAATTTCAGATGCTGAGGGATCGTGCCATCAAAGTTGTGCGACATTTGGGTATTGTGGGAGAGTGTAATATCCAGTTTGCTCTGCATCCAACTTCCCTGGAGTACTACATCATTGAAGTTAACGCCAGACTCTCAAGAAGCTCAGCTTTGGCGTCCAAGGCAACAGGGTAAGATTATTTAAAAAAACCAAACCACCGCAGAACAAACAAAAACTGAGGGGAGAAGAACAGAAAGAGAGAATTTTGCAGTAAGGGACTTGGTCCAGTGTATTATTTAAATATGTGACTTCTGCAAGGAAGAAGATTTCCTGCATCTGCTCTCCATGCAGTTAAGACACGGAGGCTTAATTTGCAGCAAGGGAGACTGAAGCTGGTTGTTAGGAAGAGCTCTGGCGCGGTCAGGGCAGTAACGTGCAGGTTTCTGCGTGGGAAGCCTCTAAGAACAGTTCTTGTCAGCATCTGCTGGGATTGACCCTTGGGGAAACGGTCCTGCTGGGAGATGGAAGAAGCGGTTAGTGAGCCCTCCAGGTCCCTTCCAGCCTGCAGGTGCTGTCACTACAAATGCAAAAACTCCCAGGAGGTGTGGGGGGAGCCTAATAGCTGTCCTTGCAAAGCATGTCCACTGTATCCATATGTTGGCTGCAAATCATCTCTGGGACCCAGAGGACACAGTTATTAATGAGCTGCCTGTCAGATTGATGCAAATGGCGTTGCTAGCTGCCTTTGTTTCGTTGGCTAATCATAAACTAATCAAGATAAGGATGGTCAGAGCAGGCTGTTTAAAAATTGGCTTCTTAATTGTACTTTGCAGATGCTGTTGAGAGGCACAAATTAATCTCTAATTTGCAGTTCTCAACAACTCTTGTGGTTGTTGAAGTGCCATAGCAGGCTGGAGATAAGCCATGATGTGGACGGTGGGTGCTTGGTTGTTTTGTTTTTGGATGACCGACTTAAAGCAAAATGTATCTGTCTGTGTGGTCTCACTGTGGGTGTGACACATATTTAAATGGTGGCTTTGCAGATAATAAAGCAAGTCCCAGACCTAGGTAGCTCCACAATGCGTAGGAAGCTGGAGAGGCCCTGCCGTGTTTGAGCACAGTAACCTTCTCTTGCGTTGAGGAGGGAAAAACACCTCGCATCTGTTTAATTTGATCCACTCCTGGGAGATTTGCAAAAGCAAAGTACTTCCCACTCTGCCATTCTCTACCTTCCCTCTATGGCAGGTATCCATTGGCGTTCGTTGCTGCCAAAATTGCCTTGGGGATCCCCTTGCCAGAAATCAAGAACGTGGTGACAGGAAAAACCTCTGCCTGCTTTGAGCCCAGCCTGGATTACGTTGTTACCAAGATACCCCGCTGGGATTTGGACCGTTTTCGGCATACGTCCAACCGGATAGGAAGCTCCATGAAGAGTGTGGGAGAGGTGAGTGCAAGACTGTTCCCTTCCATCCCATGGCTTGGGAAAATGATTTCTCTTTCTTGAAAGCTCTCAGAATATCTATTTTTGGGCGCCTAATGGCTTTTGAAGATATTTATTCAGCTCAAATGATTTTTATCGAGTACTGTAATTAATTGAAATGAATTAGGAGTGTGTAATCTTGGATATCACAGTGTAGATTCATAAACGGTTTGATTCTTAAGGGAAGAGCCCCACTTTGGATCACCTGAGGTTGGCTTCATTCTTAACACTCACTACAGGACTCTCAGAATTATTTTTTGTTTGGGTTCTGTAGTGGTGGTCAGTTAGAGCATAACTTCAAGAGTTACAGTCTGTTAAGATTTTCAGTGATGCCAATAAGCCACACCTCTCAGTTGTTCCCATAGTTATTTGTCCTCTCTCTTAAAACCGTATGCCAAGTCTCAGCCTACTTCTGCTCTTGAAATCCAAACACAACCTGTAATCTTGCTCTGAAGTTATAACTTCTCTTAGTGATTGAGTCTCTTATATCTGGAACGTCACAGTGTGACTTTTAAACCCTGACTTTAAGGTAAGCATTTTCAGACCATGTTTTAAGAGGAGAGAAGTGAAGCAAATGGGTAAATTACCCACTGAATTAGTTAATTACATATCAGCTACCAAAGCAAAATAATTAATTGTGTATTTTTTCAGTTGCCTTTTTTTCTTAATGCTTTTCAAGTAGCTATTTTATTAAATTATTTTGACACATGAGACCTTCCTAACATCAATTCTGTCTTGCTGAGACAACACACCTTCATCACAACTGAAAGGATTATTTTCCAGTGGCAGTTTTGGCTTTCAATGGCAATGAGGTGCTGTTGGTTTTGGTTTTTTTTTCAGTGAGTTGATGCTTACCGATATGGGGGTTTTTTTGGACTGTTCTGTAGAACTGGAGTTCCTAAATACAGTTGTCCTGGGCACTGTCAGCTGTAAACACTTCCTGGCCATACACATTTGCAGGAGGAAGAATCGAGTCCTTCCAGTGGTCATATGTCACAAAAGCAGAACTGCGTGTGCCCCCCAGCCTTCTCAAGGCAGATATTGGGTAAAGGGAGGGGGGAGATACAGGAAAAGTCAGTGCTGACTGCTGGGGGTGAACTGAAGCAGGGATGGAGAAGGTTTAGAGATGCAGTTTGCAGCTGGGAGAAGCACGCGGCAAAGAGGTTATTCTCCAGGACCTGTGAGTAGAAGAGGGTGTCTTTGAAGCAAAGGGCTTCTTGCTGCTGTGTCTCTATTAGTGTGGCATGGTTGTCTCCCTGGCCCTGAGCTTGAAGCCAGATCACAGCACCAGCTGCATTTTTATTAATTGAACAGTCTGGCCTGGGCTCGCTCTTCCTGAGCTCTGTTGTGCTGGGCAGTGGGCCTGGAGCTGTGAGAAAAGAGAAAACAATGTTATTTTTTTCTTTGACATTTTTCAACATTGTGTTTGAGAAGATTTTTATGCTGTTAGGGTTTCACTGCACTGGGAAATAAAAATGTTGAAATTTGAGAAAGGGCTCTGTTACCTCACAAGATTTCCACAGAGATAGGCTTGTTTTCATATTAGATGTGATGTCAAGATTGAGGGAGGGAAATCCCAGTGCTGCTATGCCAATGAGGAGTAATCCTTTAAGAGAGCCTCACAGGGGAGAGTCGCTGTTAAATGTAATTTAAAGAGGAGGAGCAGATTTCTTCTGAACCTTAGAATTCCCACTGTGAGTTTCTAGCTCTAGCAGGTTGTTAAACAGAAATATCCTGCTATATTACTACACCCATGCTGCTGCATAATGCTTCCCTCTACTACAGTGCTTCAAAGCAGTTTGCAGAGAGCAGTGGCTTCCTGTATTTTACGAACAGGGATACGAAAGCAGTCACTCGTCTGAAACTCTCTGTTGATGATATTGGCAGGGTCAGGCCTGGAAGTGGGACTTCCAAGGCTCTGTCAGCTGTTCCAGTCTTCAAGCCAGCAGGACTGTCTTACGGAGGAGGTCCAAAGGCTGTAATCTTTCTGTATGCCTGTCTTCACGGTTTAAATTTGCACGCCTCTGTTGTTAGGGGATAGCTGGGCAGCAGCTCACCGTAGCTAATGTGGAAGTGCTCTCCGTTACAGGTCATGGCTATTGGACGTACTTTTGAAGAGAGCTTCCAAAAGGCCCTGAGAATGTGTCACCCGTCTGTAGATGGCTTCACTTCACATCTGCCCATGAATAAAGCCTGGCCAGCCATCGTAGATCTCCAGAAGGAACTCTCCGAGCCGTCCAGCACTCGGATATATGCAATAGCCAAGGTAACAAAAGATAGAAAGCCCTTGACCTATGTCCCTTGAGTTAAATCTGCCAGATTGGATCAACTGAGGTGACAGATCCTTCACCTACGTGCTTCCCTGTGTCAAGCACGCTGAGACCACCTTGTGTAGGATCCTTGCTGTTGGAGTACGGATATTCTCTATCACATGTAATTTCCTCTCCAGAACATAATAGCTGGGTGGGTATATGACTTTAATTGTTCCTGCTGACATCTGTATTTTCCTGCATCTTCTGTATTCAGGTAATGTGTTTGGTACAATCTTAGCCAAAGCTCATGGCATTCAGCAGCAGGTGCGTTCCTGTGTCCTGACACTTCAGTTTGTAGCTGAGTGTTGGTGGAGACCTGGATCACTTTCCTTCGCTTGTTCCTATAAGATAGTTGTTTGCTAAATATTGGCTGATGTTCAGCCCTGATCTATGCTAGTGTAAGTGTCAGTCAAAGTTGGCCAGTTTTTTAGATTACCGTTAATTTCTAGGAAGGGAGGAAGGAAAAAATGAAGATCCTTTTGAGAACTGAAACAAAGGATGATAAAGAATGGCAAGCTGCAGTCCGAGAGCACTGTCTTTTTGCAATTGTTGCATTGGTATGGGCTTGAAACTAAAAAAAAAATAACGATAAAGCTCTATGTTAAATTTAGCGTACAGGAAATCCCCTGTTCTTTGAAATAAGCTGAACTTCCTTAGCATCCTGTCACACTGGGCAAATCATCTTTCAAGATGTCTGGGTAACGGGGGCTGTTATTGTAAGGGAAGTTAGGGTGGTCGCCTGTGTATATCACTTGGTAAATGTGGGGTTAGTTACTTCACCAGGTAGGTGCAATTTCACACTTCGGTTTTGCTGCAGCTAGCTTGTCCATCTGTCCATGCCCTCTATGAAGAGGAAGGAACAGCTGTCTTTTATAGCTCCTACTTACCCGTTGGGGGTTTTTAAGAATCTAGACCTTCCTGGCAGGGATCACCCAGTTACGATTCTTTGTGTGGTGGAGTCTTTAAGCCCTTTGTGCTCATGTTTAGAAACATCTCATTACATCCTTCACACGAGTGTGGGGAGCTGAGGTTGTGCTGTAGTTGTAAAAACGTTTTTACGTAGCTGTTCCTCTTATAAATGGCCTGAACAAAAGGCACAAGAAGTTCTATAAACGTGTGGCTTGTCCAGCTGTTGACTCCTGCTTTTCAAGCTGGGGCAGTGCATGTCTTCGTAAGTGTAGAACATCCTTCAGCAGCTGCGCTTGGTCTTTATTAGAGCTTTCTCTTGTAACTGAGAGAAAAATCTTGCTGCTTGTCTCTGACGGGCTCAGAGAGCTTTTATGAAAGGTTAATCTTAGCCCCATATTAACACAGGGGATCTGGGCAGATGAAGGTGAGCTTGGGCCCCACTGAACGCTCTGGGTGTTCCCAGCTGGTGGCATTTTCACTGGGAGCTGTTGAAAAAAGCAAGATCAAAGTCTTAATCCCTCTCTATAAAGAGCTGCTTCTGCCTGACACAGTGCACTAATTCATCCCTGTTAATAACTGAGGCAAGCAATACCGGTGAGAAGTACTCCCGGCAGCTGGGGCTGCCTGCCCGGAAATCTCTTTCCAGCTTGCTGACATTTAAAAGCCAACAGTTAGTCCCCGTTAGCAGTCAGCTTTGTTTGAAACAGGATGGAGCTTCCTTGTATGTCTTCTCCTCCCCCACAAGCCCCAATAGTCAACTCTCCAAGGCTGTTTACTTTTTCTCTCTCCTTTGTCTGTTGGCTGATGAGAACAGTAAGGGTTCAGGGGAAAGGGAAGGGAGCTCAGCTGCCATTCGGAGCTCTTGCTGTTGTAATGGGCCTCCCTGTTGTCACGTAAAAGAAGGAACGAGGGACTGAAGGAAGAAGGGTGCCAGCCCTAGAGACAGCACAGGCAGCTCTGTTGCCTTCCGTTGCTTGGCCCGGAGACCAGGCTTGCTCCCTGTCTGGCGGTGTGAAGGCAGTCCTGTAACCCCCTTGGCTTCCCAGCGTGGGGCCAGTGTCTACTGGATGGGACACTCATGAGAGTGAGCAGGGCTCTGAAGTCACGCTGTCCTGCTGTGGCTCCCTCCCCCTTCTTCCATGGTGCGTTTCAGCTGTTTGAGTAGAGTAAAGCCATCTGAGTGCTGTCCAGGGCCTCTGATCAAATCCTACAGGGATTTTCTGCCCGGAAACCTGATTTGCCCCCGTAGCGTGGTGATTTGGGAGCAAGAACTGTCTACAAACTCATTCTTCTCTCCCAGTCTCCAGATTTACACCACAGGAATGAAGATGGTTTATTGTCTCTACCCCCCCTCTGATTAAGGAGGGGAAGGCATTTGTTTTTTTTGGTTTCCCTTGAAGATCCCTAGGACTCTTAAATACAGTGTCCTACGCAGATTAAGTGTGTGTGGTCGGGCTACCTGTGTGTGTGTGTGTGGCTCAGGGACCATTGACTGAAGGTTGGAGATCCTCAACACATGCAAGTCTGCTCGTGTTTTGTGAAAATAGATGTGCAGAGGAAAGGCCGGCACATGGCCCTCATGCGGCAACGTGACCTTGCCCTCGAAGCACTAAGGAATCGGGACGGGAGGGACCCCTTACCAGTTGCCTCACACCAGTATTATACCCAGGAATGTGTGAGAAGCCCAGCCCTGTGATTGCCTCTGCTCAGGGACCGCTGTGATGGCCCCAGGCTTCTCTTTGCAGGCGTCTGGAAGAGCGGTGGCTGGTGGGTGCCAAGCGCTAGCTGAAGGTTCGGTGTGGAAGTGACCCGTTACTCTAAAGGAGCAAAACGTGCAGTAGAGATTTTCACTGCTGCTTGTGAGCAAGCAGGGTATTCAAGTCAGCAGCTTAATACTTCTCAGGACAGGAGAATAATTGTGAGAGGGAGACCACGGCAAGCTGCCTGGAAATGCCTTAGAAAAGGCAGAAGGTGGCGTCGGTATTTTGCCCGATGAGAGCCGTTACCCGTCCGTTGGCTGTGCAGGTGGTGCCTCCTTGGAGCACAGCGCTGGAGTGACCTGTGCATTTCTCTCAGCCGGCGCAAAGGCTCCTCGTCACCGTGCTGAAGCATGCGGTGACGGTACAGCGTTGTGTTCACAGCCTGGTAACTCGGAGGGATAATGCCGGGGGCCAAGCTCATTCCTGGATTAATGCTGGAGCTTTCTTCAGTGGCGTTGCTCCGGCTTTGTGCCAGGGATGCTGCCCTGCAAGAAAGCAATTAAGCGTGGTAACAAATTAATGAGCCTGATTACTTCAGCTCAGCAAAAACACCGTGCCAGTGTTATCATTATGGTTGATTATAGTTGTTTTATCAGGAGAGTTGTAACTGTACACCACCGGTGAGACCCAGGAAATACCAGTGATAGAAGATACAACTGTGTCATACTGGGGAGTGCTCTGGCATATTCATCTGAGATTTTTCAATACTACAGTGTCCTGTAATCCACTGTGTTATGAATAATAGCTCTGCGGGGTTCCGTTTTATCCTGTGGTTGCAAATAGTTGGATGAAAATAAAAAAAATAAAACTAGCCCGAACAAGGTAATGCAGGGGAATTTGAATGATCTTAACATTAACTTGAGATACTGTAAGAGAAGCTAGAGTTACACCATAGCTGCAAAGTGTCACCCAGGACCAGACTTCCCCTTTCTTCAGAGGTAGTTTCAAGGCTACATGTTTTGATTCAGCCTTGTATTTCAAGGGTAAAACAAGATTTATGCTCCAAAGCAAAGAGTTCCTTCACAGCTGAGAATCAGGACCTTCCTGTTTAACGTTTGCAGCTGGGAGGTTGGCAGCAGGTCTGAGGTTTAGGGAACTTGAGGCGATAAGGGGTGTCGATGGAGGAGTCAGAACTTCAGGCTGAATTTGCCTCTCTGCAGTTAGCTAAGGCGCATATTCAGTGGCCACCAATCCTTGTTGCCATCAGTTTAAGCTTGGCTGCTGGCTCCGTAAAAAAAAAAACAAAACAAACTATCTTTCTCTTGCTCAAACAGAAGCCAGCTTTTGGTACCAAAGCATGAGCAGAAGAGGCTGGTGCCTCCTGACACTGCTTGAGGGGCACGTTTTCTCTTGCTGTGGGAGGCAGGATCCTGTCTCAAAGATGAACCTTTGATTTGTCCAGCATAGTCTACCGTACTTTTTATGCCTTGATATAGTTGCTGCTACCTATTTTCAGGCTAAATCTGTATCTGCGAAGCATGTATTCAAGGGTCTGTTTGGTGCTCTCCTGTTTTTGGCAGGCTTTGGAGAACGAAGTCCCTGTGGATGTTATTCACAAACTCACAGCCATTGACAAGTGGTTCCTGTATAAGATGCGCAGCATTGTGAACATGGAGAAGACCCTAAAGGAAGTGAACAGGTAAGAAAAAACAACAGCCTGGTTCTTCTGGGCATCCTTCTGCTGGGAAACCTGTGATAGACCCTGAGCACAGATGCCGTCAACACGGAGAAGTTTATTTCGGTGCTCAGAGCAAGCAGTATTGTCTTAAAACCAAATTCACTGCCTCACCAGGACAGAGGAAGTTTCTGAGAACACTGTTTTTGGTCAAAGAACTTCTTCGAGTGTTTAGGCATCTCGGCGGTTCTCAGGGATTATGGAAGTTCCAGTTTATTTTGGAAAATCCTCCCTGTATCTTTGAGGCTAAGGCTGGGAACGCGGACGGCCTGCAGTGAGTAACAGCAGGCTGTGCTTGGGTACCTAGGGCAGAGTCAGCCTTCAGACGCAGGACTTGTCCTGACTTACTGCACCGCATTTTTTTCCAGCCCGGCCAATTGATTTTAAGCTTTTCTGCCTTGCTGTGATCATGCAGTATGTGGTGCTTTTGTACTGCGCTTTCAAACATCTATAATTCCAGACATATTTAAATATAAATCTTCTTTCTTCAAGAAGAATGACCATATAAAACTAAGGAGGAAAGAGAGCAGTAAATTAAAGCGCTGGGCCGTATTTCAATTTCAGCCTCTTGCTGACTTAAGCTTTCCCGTCATGGTTTACGAGGTGGGGAGCACCTCCTTGCGGAGTGAGGGCTGGGTGCGGGCTGGTTCTGCGCTGCGGGCCCCGTTGCGTTCTCCCTGACGCAGCACAGGGTGGCACTGGGAGCGCGCCGCGGCCGGGAAGGCGCTGGGGGCTGGTTGTGCATCAGCTGGGATTGCTGCTGTGCGACCAGCTGCACGGTTTTAATTGAGAAGCTTTTGCTCTCCCTTGCCCCCCGGAACAAGCTGGATCTGAAGCTAAACAAAAATAAATGCAGAGGGAGATGTTGAAGAGAAGTAGCTTGATTATTTACAGAAATCTATTGTTTGGCTGCGCAAGTTTTTGCCCTCTAACATCCGTGTCATGTTGAATTTGTCTCAAATGCCTTAAATATATCTCTGTGCAGCTCCTGAGGAAGAAAAACAATATATCCAGAGTCAGTTTTATTTCCTTGCTGTTGGATTGGCGTACTGTGGAATGATGCACTTGGGATGCCAGAGGCTGGCCCCATCCTCGGCTGGTATTAATCCAGCGTCGCTCCACAGAGGCTGATCGTGCCAGACTTTCCTGTATCACTGAGGTCTTGTCACGGTTTTGGCCGGATTGGCCAATCAGAACGACAGGTGGCCCTCCCCCCCACCTCTCTTCAGAGAGAAGAGGAAGACATAAGGAGATTTACGAGTTTAGAAAAAGAACTAAACTACTTTAATGAAAATAATAATAAATAAGGAAATAAGAAATAATAAGAAAATTAAAAAAAAAAGTATACAGTATATACAAAACCGTATCCAGCTCCCAGGATGACGATCGCGTCACCAGCAGACACAGGGAAAGTCCCAGACTGGAGTCAGCGACGGACAGGAGCTGAATTCCGGAACTAGAGTCAGGAGTGCTCGGATCGTGATCGAAGGCAGACAAACAGACAGGGTCCTCCTCAGATGTTGGCCATTGAAGAAAACGTGAGCCAGAGCCCCCTTGCCCCTTTGATCCCTCAGGTCTTATACTGAGCGTGATGCATATGGGATGGAATACCCTGTTGGTCAGTTTTGGGTCGCCTGTCCTGTCCGCTCCTCCCTATAGGTGTGACCCCTCTACGCTTCTCCGCCTCCGACCCTCTAACGGGGCAAACAGCGAAGTTAGCTGACCTTGGTTGTTACAGCAATAAGTATAAGCAAGAGCCTCTGTGCATACCATTCCTTGGTATAATCAGGTCTTATCACTCTGAGAGTGAACAGTTTCTGAACAATATGCTGTTAATTTCAGACTTTAGTCAGTTAGAAGAGGCCCAGCTAAAAAGTAAAATTACAAATCAGAAAATTAGTTCTGTTTTACCTCAAACCAGGACAGGTCTCTTTCCCTTTCTCCACTGTGGGTGGCAGGTGATAACACTACTAGTGTGTGATCAGTAGCTGGTACCATTCCACAAAGTTTTCCGTCCTTGTGGTGACTAGGCAGCAGACTGTGTAGCCGGCCTGCTGCAGCAAGCCCTTTTGCAGCATCCGACCTTGCATTTGTGTCAGACACAACTAATGTTGTGTCCCATGTAAGTGGATTCATGCAGTTCAGCTCAGATTGCAGGTGGTATAAATTAACTTAGTCTCATTCACTTACCAGCGCAGATTTTAACTCCAATATCCGTGTTCGAACCTTCCCAAGGAAACTCCCTTGCCTCACAACCTGTGTTGGAGGGAGAGGATGGACTCTCCAGCTGCGTTACGTTGCAGGCACGTTGGCACAAAGACAAGGAGCCGGGGAAAACACTTCTGACCTGAACTAAGACACTAGTCCAGTGAACCACATCAGGAAGCGCATCTCTGCAAGAGCTGAGGGAAAGCTAATTGGGTGGTGCGAATGAGCCTTGGCACACGTGTGCTCTTCCTGCAGCCAGCTGTTCCCAGTCCCCAGCATGCCTGGCGTGAGTTCCACCTGTGCTACAGGAGTAGTTCCAATTGAAAAGAACGGGCTGTGGCACCGTCATTGCTTTAAATCTTTCTCTTGTTGAAATAGAATTACCAGAACCAGAGGCAGTTGTCCTGTTCCCAGGCACTGTTGCTGGTTACATTTGCTCTCTGTTCGGTCAAATCCATCCCTTCCTTTTTGCCTCTTGATTGGTTTGGGGGTTCTTTGCAACGATGTTTTGGATGCAGTTGGAGTAACATCTCTGCCAAGAGTCCTGATTTGGGCCCTGCAGGGTTGTTGCAGAGACTGGTAACAAGGAGATGGTCTCTGCCAAGAGGAAATTCAGAGCTAGAGCGAGTGGATGTGGCAGACAGATGGGGAAGGGGGATCAGAGGCAGGTGGAGGCCTTTGGGCACAATTCAGCAGCAGCATTCACATACCGCATGCTGCCTTGCATCCTCGCCACGGGGGGTGATTGAGGTGAGCAGAAGGCCTTACCAGTTTGTGCAGGGAATCTGTTTTCATCCATGGAAGTTGTATGGGGTAATGTTATGGGCGGGAAAATCCTTTCTGACTTATAAATGTTTGTCCGTTTCCAGTGGTGTGCAGGCATTGCAGCTGTTTGCAGAGACAGGAGAGACTGGGAAGGGCGCGCTCTGCCCCATTTATGTTTGTCCCAGTGAACTTCTTTCCAAAGATGATTGGAGCCGGTGCTGGTGAGACTGTGCATCTTTTGTCATGCTGCAGCAATGTTTCCATTGACTCTGCCTCTGGGCCCTCTAAGATGGAGAAAGAGTTGTTCCAGGTTATGTGATTTGGCTGCAGGAAAGCAAATGGCCTGAGTTGAAGTGGGAAAGGAAAGTCATTTTGAGAGTACTTGCAAGAATATCCAGTAATATCACACACATCAAAAGTGTGCCTCTGCTGTTTCTTCTGTGACCTACGTATTTTTCATTTTAAGTGGGAACTGACATTGTGGGTTTTTTGTTGTTTTTTGACCAATTACCTTCATACCTTCAGTAATGTAATCTTAACTATAACCTTCCCCACCACACACACCCCCACCCACATATGCGTGCACAGACAGCAAAAGCGAGTACCGTCCCATGCTGTCAGGCCGTGAACAGGCGATGGTGTATGGAGCAGTGGCAGTGCAAGAGGATATGCTGTTCTCAGGAAATTCTCTCCCTAGATTTGGCCTCACCTGTGCCATGAGAGAGAAAACGGAGGGGAGGGGCCCTGAAGTGACCCCACTGGCTGTTCATCACACTGACAGCACGTGAAGGAGACGGAAGTTTGAACAGACCGTGTCTAGCTGCCTGAGGCAATGAGGAGTGAGATGTGACTTTAAGGCCGGGGTTATGGACCCAATCCAGATTGAGTCAGATTTGCGGTAGGGTTTGGTAACACCATCATCCCCAGGAGCACAATTTGAGGAAAACCCAAGGAAGATTTGGCCATCTTGCAATAGGCAGAAGTATGAGTGTATTTCCCAAAAAGGAACATTTAAATCTTGATAAAAGTCTGTAAAGTAGAATTCAAGTGAGAAAAGAGGAGCATGAGAAACCCCTGTTTTGCCCAAAGTCTCAAAGACACTCTAGAAGAGCAGCGAACTGAACTCTGTCTTCTTAAAGCTCAACTCTTCAAATTAACCGTGATGAAAAGAGGAGATCTTCCTTTTGGTGGATACCAAACTAGCCAGCCCATTGGCAGTGGGAAATGGTGGCACCAATCATACTTTAGACCTTTGCTTTGGAGGAGAACGTCTCCTTGCTCTGTGGGCATTGACTGAAAACACCTCCTGGCCTGTGGTTTGCTTGAAAGGGGTAAGTGCAGTCCTGAGTGTCACCCTTGTCGTTCGTAAGGAGACGCAGGTTAATAGAGGTGAAGCAGAAAACAGCGGTAGGGTGCAGACCCACTTCAGCCCAGCATTGGTAGCCAGGTTGTAGCCAGGTGCTCTGCTCAGTGGCCCATGGAAGAAGTTGCTTATTGTGAATTCCTTTTCAAAGCTCATGTCCTTGGGTCTGCGAAAGGTCTGCTTTGAAAGCCGCTTGCTGGAAGCATGACTTGATTTCAAAACATGACTGTGGTGGAGTAGCCGCAGAAATACAGATGCTGGAGTTAAAACCTGGTTCCAGTAGGTGACATGGGAAACAATGCAGGGAGGAAAGATGAGACAGGCTATCAATAACCTGTGCTCTTCCACATCGTGTGTTGCGCACCCGCTCTTCTCAAAAGCAATGGTTCTGCTGACTTGTGTGCTTTTGGGACAGGTCAGAGAGAAGTCAGATCTTGTGTGGGTATAAAGCAGAGCAGGTCCGGTGATGCTGAATGAGGCTGCACTGATTTATAGCGTTAGAGGAGCTGTCACTGATGTATTTGTTGTACTCGCTTCTAACTAACTGGGAAGATTACTTTTGTCTTCTCTGTGAACTGTGGGGCAGGGAAGACTCAGGAACAAATTAGGAATTCAGTACCTGAGAAGAATATAATATAAAC
The DNA here is from genome assembly GCA_013398915.1 of Dromas ardeola. Classification (NCBI taxonomy): domain Eukaryota; kingdom Metazoa; phylum Chordata; class Aves; order Charadriiformes; family Dromadidae; genus Dromas; species Dromas ardeola. The sequence continues at coordinate 501,105 of VYZM01013898.1, read as the reverse complement.
AGTTATTTAGCACTGTTGTTTGTGCGTTGCGTGGATCTGACATAAGGTACTTTCTATTTGTCTTATAGAGCCATTGGTAATAATTTCACAACTGTATTTTCTTTCACAGCATCTGTACGTTTGTAAAAACACAATATACATTTTTTCCTGATACAGAGGATATACAGGCATCGCCCTTTAAAAGCCATTGGAGAATCTCTGTAAATGATATGAACAATACCAGGAGCAGGGGAGTCTGTACCATGGCATCCCAGCAAAGACCTCAAAGCTGTTTTTTAGCAGGGGTAGAAAATAGGCTCTGAGGAAGCATCTATGACCCATTTCTTGGCTGTGTTTTGGTGTGGGCTGCTGCTTCAGCGCATCGCCAAATCCTAGGTGTGAGTCATTTAGGTCTTAGGGCACCGTGTGCGGTTCGCGTTACTGAAGTCAAGATGTCCACAAGGAGATTTATTAGCCCAGGGACCTGAATGTTGAAGGTGCAGAGCGCTGGAGTGATAGTTGTTCACTGAACGAGATTTGTTGGCTTACAGCTCCTGCTTCCCTAAACGCTCCTTTGACAGCTTTTTGTCAGTCATCTCATGAGCTACTCGGGAGGGGAAAATGGTATCAGTCTGTCTTCTTGAGTAGAGAAGCATGGAGAGAATTTATACACCAATTTCATTATTTTAATTGTGGCATGTTCAAAATCTTGTAAAGCATCAGAAGCAATCAAGGAAGCCACTAGGAGCCTTGAAGCAGAGTGGGACAATGAGGAAAAGAGGAAGAATATGTGTTTGTACATGATCCAGTCTGAAATCAAGTAGGCTTTCAGAACCCTCTGTGTCTATGACTACTGAGAGAGGAAGAGCTCTCTCGAGACTGGGCATTAGGCATTTTAGTTCCAGCACTTCTTGCTTTCGGTCCACCATACTTGCCATAGTGAAACTGTAGTCTGGGCTTAAACCCACCGCTCCGGATTCAGGAGGAGCCAGTCTTGAACTCAGACTGGTGGGCTGAGCCGGAGCGTGCTCGTCTTTGCAGCTCCCACGTGTGTGTGGAGCCATGTGAGTAGCTGCTGCGGTAACTCAGAGGTGCCCTGCAGGGCTGAGCCTGTGAGCTCACAGGGCAGGTGTTACCTGGCACAATAGCTGTGTCCCAAATGCACCCAGCTCAGGCTTTGGCTCCCAGTTCACAAAAGATTCCTTGTCCTTTTGATCAAGACTCATTAACATGCACCTAAGTAATATGTGGATGGGCATAAACTCGACAATGTACCTAAAATGAAGCAGAGCCTGATTTGGGAGACCAGAAAGAGAGTGCTCCTTCCCATATCGCGCGGGGGCTTTCTGCCAGCACGTTTATTTAGCATTACTGCTACAGCGGTGGATCAGATGAAAGCCAGTCGAGTGGGAGAGAGGGCCGTGCTGAAGCAAGCAGGCTCTCCTGATAATTGCAATGCTGCCCGTGTTCCTCCAGTCAGTTAATGGATTTCCCCAGGTCCTCTGTGCCAGGTGAAAATTTCCTCATTAAGGGGAATTTATTCCATTTCCTTTTATCATTTATTATTGAAGAAAAAGTGAGTGGATGGAGTTCCAAAGGTGACAGGGTGGAATTTTAAACAAAAAACAACAAGTCAACACTGGAAGCTGAAACAGAGGCACAGGCAACATTCGGGAAAAGCTTGTATTGTTTATAAACTGCAAAATGTGCAGGGGACTCTAGCTTTCCGAGGAAGTGAACAGCCACGAAATGGTATGGCAGTGTGCAGAAGTCTAATCGTCTGGTTTTGAAGCTCTAAAACTTCTGACTGTCGTTTTGCAAAGGTGAATGTTAGGAAAAATGAGTATTATAGGAGTCTGGAATCATGGCTGCCAAATCTTCCCTTGTTTCAGAATTGATTATAAACCACCGAGGGAGTTTAATCTTTGGAAGACGTTTTGCTCTGTGTTTGAAGAGTAAGTCATGCTCCAGGGGAAAGTGGGAGGCAATGATGTAGGACTGGGTCGTGTGCTTGGGAATAGCCAGAACTAAGATTGTTGGGTTTTTTTCTTCTTTTTTTAGTGCTGGATTTCTGGTGATGTCTTGGAAGGGTTATTTGCACTCAAGCGTTCAAAGAGATCAGCCTGATTCTGCTCTTGCTGGCTTTAATGTCTCCAGCAAGTCCAAAGGGCTGTCTATGAGCAAAGGCGGTGGGAACACAATTAGGTCAATGCTGGATCTTAAAAACCATAACCCCTTAGCCTCTGCATGTCTCAGTTTTGCTGTCTGTGAGATAAGCATCGCCCTGCCTACTGTTTGTGTGTTTCTTATATTCTTTCCATGAATTTTGAGATATAAATGCTAAAAATTACCCTTAATAGTAAGTGGAAATTATCCAGGAACGACGCTGTGTGTCCGGGACATGCAGAGAGGAGCCTGATTTCATACCAGTGCTGAGGGTTGGCGGCTCCTTGAGCCAGCTCCCTTGAAGCATGGTGGGGCAGTTCTGCTGGCTGACTCTGCCCCTTCTGCTCCTGCCTCCAACCCCCGGGAGCTGCCTCAGGGGCTTTGGGCAGTTTCTCATCTCATGGCAGATTCTGGTTTCAAGTGCTGGGGAATCAGCACTGCTGGGTGTCTGACTTTTGCCGATTTTTCTGTGACAATATTAAATGGCAGAACTGTTACATCCCCAGGGCTGGGTTGTCCATTCTAACCTTCCCTGCCTCGCAGTGACCCGGGTGTGTTTCCTCCATATTAAGTTGCCTCCGTGGCAGCGAGAAATGAGAAGACCCTTCCTGCCTGGAGTAGAGGTGCTGCTTGAGTAGAGGTTCCCACTGCATCTTTCTGATTAGCCACATTGAAAGCTCCATCTCTTCTTGTTTCTTTATCGTGCATTGGGAGTAGTGGAGGAAAAAATGCAGGGTTTTGTTTCCCCTTTAGGTACTTAGCTTTCCTCTTGCACGCCGGTTGTCCTGTACAAAGCTGGTTACCTTTTTGCATGGATTAGTAAGTGTCCTAACCTAATTTAAGCTGCCAGCCCAAGGCAAATGAATCATGTTGCCAAATAATCACTGCTGCTCTTCTACCCACCCTGCTGGGGGGGATGACGATGAATGATATTGTTATAATGAGATACAAAAAGCTGAATTGAAACAAGCTGCAAATGAAGGCAATTTTCTTTCTCTGTCAGTAGTCAAATGACAGGCAGCTACGTGAGTTTCTGAGGCAGAAGGGAGGGAGAGCAAGGGAGCGAACTGCACTGAAACAGGCTCATTTTCTTGGGGTCACCGGGTCTGCTCACTTGTACTTAGGGAGTGCTGAATCTAGGAGAGAAATCTAACGTGGGTGCGTTCTCCCTAATAGCCAGCGGCGGCTAGCATCTGTTCTGCCAGAATCTGGCAGATCTGCCAGAATCTGCCAGAATCTGGCAGATTTTGCTTGCTGTGTTTCCTCCTGTAAAACACCCATCCATGCCTTTCGCTCCGGCGTTTGCTGTTTCTGCAGGAAGTCCTGCCTCTGAGCTGAGATAAGAAAGTAGGAAGAGCTGAGGAGGAGCAGAGGAGTTTTGCGGTGGAGGAGTCAGTGCGTGGAACCTCAGGCTTCAACGTACTGCAGCGTTGCAAAATGGGTCTTATTTTGGGAAGTCTTTCTGCCCCCAGAACTAAATCCAAAATCTGGGAGGCTCAGCCTGCTGGATTAGGCAGGATGTTTCCTTCGGGCACCAGCAAAGAGCGGGATGTGCCGGAGAGAGAGGGGCGATGGGTGGAGGGCTGTGGAGAGGATGGCGGGTGCGGGTGGTGCCGCTGCGGCGGTGCCCCATGGGCAGGCCGGGCTGGCCGGCAGTGCCACGCCGGGGTGCGGGGCAGGAGGTGGCAGTGAAAGCCAGCGTCGCCTTTCTGCACATCCTCGATAGCCCTCTGCTCCGCTGCTGTAGGCAGGTGGAGCACTCCGATCTCGTATCGCAGGGGAGGGAGGGGTGGCATTGGGGAATTTGTAGAGGAAAACCCACCTACCCAGGGATCTGAACCCAAAGGTTTCTGGTCCCCAGTTCTGCGCCCAGAGCAGCTGGTTTGACGCTTCTGTGACTCTCACCCATTTTACGCTGGCCTGACTTCACCGAGGGCAGCTCTGGGCCTAAACCAGAGTGGAAAATCCAATCCAACGAATCTCTTTCATGCTTCAGCTTCCTGGCACATTCCAATAAAGTGGCCTTACCCCTCTCCTCCCACTCAAATAACATAATGCTATTTATTTAAAAATATCATCAAGCAAAGGACATAATTCAAAAGCTCTGATTTAGGAAAATTGCTTGTTTGTTAATCATTTCCTTTTTCCTGATTCAGAGCTTGCTTGCTCATAAAATATTGATTTTTTTTGGGCAGGCAAGGATGCTCTTGGCAATGAAGATGAAAAGCAGAAGTGCTGATAAAAATACATAGGCTTTTTAAATGTTTTTGTAAAAGCTAAGCTTAGAAAAGGTAGCTTAGAAACAGAGACAGGCAGAAACTATAAGGGCTATAGGTGGAGTCAAAACAAAGTGGAACAAAGTGTGGGAGAGAAAAAAAGTGGAGGGAATAAAGGGAGAGTGGAGAAGATGGAAAAATCAAAAGCAAAATGGGCAAGAAACTGTTGAGCTGTAGAGGTGGCCAGGGAAAGCAATGCATTTGAAATAAGTAGCAAAAACCGTGACTCCTGAAAAGCAAACCCAGGAGAACAAGGACATATGGAAGTATTGAGAGGCGGTGATTGCAAATATGAAATCAGAAAAGGTGCCCCTGCTTTACCCTGTCTATATCCCCCTCTCCCGTTTTTCGTAATGCAAGAAGCAGCACAAATGATACGGAAAAAAGTCTACTTGAGACTGTCAGAATGAAAAACCTGCCTTGCGTGTGAGCCTCTGAAGGGCATTTCTACTATGTATCTCTGAAGTCAGATGCTTTTTTCAAAAGACTGGCCATTTCTGAAGGTAGAGAGAGCATCCTCAACAAGAGACAGAAGGGCTTGTTTGGGACAAATTGTAGTGTTTTGAGGCAAGCTGTCCCCCAGTTATGCCTCTGAATGGTACATCCCAGAGCTTCAGGAATTTCATGCCCTTGTGTGGTGTGGGCGGCTGCAACAGGAGGCAGGAGATATGAGTACATAAATAATTATTGATCCAGCCCACTCTGGTGAGGCCTATATTTAAAAATTTAGCCTGGGAAGAGGAACGTAAGGGAGAGACTGGGCCAAAGTTTGGGTATGGAGATGTGGGGACACTGAATCCAAGAGAGGAATCACTGCAGGTCCTCCATGGAGACCATGTAATGGTAAGTGACCATACAGTTGTTGTGGATACGGTGACCTTGTACTAGCCTGACGGAAAATGCTGCCTGGAAGATGATGGACCTCATCATGAGTCACTCATCCCTGCCTCAAAAATGCAAGAAAAGAATTTCACTTCCTAGTATCAGCAGTCTGCCTACAGACTTTACCTTATAAATGTTTGTGGGGGGCATCCAGTGCAAAAAACCATCATTTATGTATGAGGGCTGCATCGCTTAGCTGGGTCTCCTTCCTTTTCTTGCCTTTATGTGCATGATCCTATAGCAACTCTATGCAGTGTGGAAGACACAACCACTCATGTATCTTCTAAGTATCCCTGTAAAGCCTCTTGCAGAGGTGTTTTTCTTATTTAATCCCAGTGAAACAGTTCCAGAAGAGACACTGAGGAGAGCCAAACAGATCGGGTTCTCAGACAAACAGATGGGGAAATGCCTGGGGCTGACTGAAGTCCAGTGCCGTCAGCTGCGACTGAGGAAGAATATAGTGCCCTGGGTGAAACAGGTATGTGAGAAACATCGCTCTTCGTGGTGGGGGCTTCCAAGAGTGCAAGGACCTGGAGGCTTCCATGCCCTTAGAAACAGCTGAGGTAAACAAAGTGGAAGCCCCAGCTCTGTTAACATTCCTGGGAGTTTTGACGTTGACATAAGCGGAGAACAAATTTCACCCACGTAGCTGTTACTTCTGCACTGCAGGCATCAGTGTAATGACATGAACATCCCCAAAGAGCGACTCAGAATATTCCTGTTCATATTCTGTGTGGCTGAGGGGGAAACGCAGCTATCTGGCTTCAGGGAAAACGCTGGCCCACCACGATGTGACCATGAAAAGTGTAATATGTCTTTTCTCTCGGTACTAACTTTTTACAGGGTAATACTTTATTTGAAGTGTGCTATTGTTAGGGGTTCATTTGCTATTCATTGTGATAGCACGAGTGTAACGAGCTCATCTAGTATTCATGGCTGTCACCAGTGCTTTGCTAGGTGTTCTGCTGCTGCATTTAAGGTATGCTGTTTATTAAACTGCCACCAGCTGGCTTTTTTGTCCTTAAAGGGGGGAAAAAAAACCCCAACCCAAACTACTGGATGTTCCTGAAAAAGCCCATCTGTATCCTCAGGCCCGATTCCAGATGCCAAATCTCCTTCTGTTCCCCAGCTGCTGTTTTCCTTCTGTGTCCTCACCTGGCCCACAGAAGCGTGCCTGGTCTTGCGCTGCGTTCTATCTGCTGCGTATGGCACTGCAGTGCTGCATTGATTTGTGTGCCGAGGTACCCTTAATACGGTCATTCTACTTGTGCCTGCGTTTGTGGCTCCAGAGCACATGTTTCTTCTTGAGCCATGAAGTACAAATTGCAGCATTAGCAACGGTAATGAGCAGCAGACACTTACATCGTGCTAATGACGTAAGGTCACATTCTTCACTATTCACCAGGATTTGGACAGCCAGTGGGGGCTCCTGAAAACGCTTGAAGACTGGACAGATTTTTAAATGGTATAGCATGTAAAAATTCACGTCAGGACTGCGTTAATGTTGTTCCTTGCTCAGTATTCTGTGTAGAAACGTTTCAGCTGTTCATTCAGGGAACTTCAGCAGTCGCTGTGACCTAGATGGACTAGTTACCATGTATAACATGCAATAAGTAGTTGACACAAATAGTTTGTGAACAGCCTAGTAGGCAAATTATTCTTCTGGGCTCTCTGGTGACTAATTACATAAGAAATTGTTGAAAACTACATGTAGCGGGTGGTTGAAAATCACTCGTGCTTTGTGTACCGTTTAATTATCAAAGCACAAGTTATACTGTAACATAAATACGTAGTGCTTGCACTGCTGGCTGCTGCTCGGCAGGATCTCAGAGTGGCGTTGTGGGCACGTGTGTATTCAGTGTGGGAGCGAGATGGGGTCAAGAGTATGGTGTGAAGACCCCAGACGGTGCAGCTGAAGAGGACAGGAGACCTGGAGGAATGGAGATGCGTGTAATTAATGCTGCCAAACTAACTAGAGAATGAGGGCCTTGGCAAGAAGGGATGGATGGGGAAGGTTCCTGGGCGGTGAAGGTGTTTTAGCAAAGAGGTGCAGAGCTAAAACTGCAGCTTAGAAAGAGATGGGAGACTCTGCTGTTGAGGGAACTGTAAGGTCTGGGGGGAAGGCCAGGCATATGCTGCGTTGCCAGCATATGACAGTTCAGATCACCTCCTTTGAGGAAAGACAGACGTGATGGGAAGATAATAGGACAGAAATAGGAGTAGAAAAGGAAAGAGGGGAAAAGAAAAACCCCCAAACACCTGCATGTAAGAAAGTAAGTCACAATCCCTCCTCTTCTTCCCCATGCAGATTGACACACTGGCAGCAGAATACCCAGCGGTAACTAATTACCTCTATGTCACGTACAAGGGGCAGGTAGGCACATTCGGAAACAACAGTCTCATTGCTGTCTAGTTTGATCTCTTTCCCCCGTGCTACATTATTTCTGGAGATCTTGCAGATGTGTGGGTCTCGATAGCAATTATTTTGGATGGTGTTACATATAATCCCCTTACAGCATGCCTGGAACTTTCTCTTGCACAAATACTGCTCCAGTGCATTTGGTGTTAATGCCCCTGTGTTGTTATGATCCTGTCCTATATCACCTGTACTCGCATCCTCTGAGCACAGGGCAGGTGCTGGGAACGTAGAACTCATGCCTCACTCGTGCCATCCTAGCATTCATTTTTATGTGAAGCTTAACAGCTCCTTAGGCTGCTTGAATACCCAAATCAGAGGTGCCATGCCTCCTTGGGTTTGGGTGCAGCACCACTAATTCTGGTAGTGTTGCACTTGATTTATAGTGCAGTAACGGAGATCAGACTTGAGCCCTGAAGGATCAGGCTGTTGGATATGGTCTGCGCACCGGAAACTGCTTGTTCTGAAAGCGCGGGGTTAGGTGCTGTGGAGTGCAGATCCTAATGGCTTTTCTCCCTCTCTTCTCAGGAACACGATGTAAAATTTGATGACTGTGGAGTGATGGTGTTGGGCTGTGGACCGTATCACATAGGTAAATCTTTCTTACAACTCCTCTGTTCTCCTTGCACCCTCGAGTCTTCTTTGGATGTTCTTGTGGTTCATTTGTTCCTCTTCTCATATGGTGACAAAACCCTCCAGAGCACAGCGGGCAGGACATCGATTCCTAACACAAGGTTTGCCTTTTACACTTGCTTAGAGACTTCATTTCACGCCCTGGAAAAATCAGGAGAATTTTATTACTTTTCACATGTCACTTAGTTGTGATCTGCACAAAGTTTTAGGGAATTTTTTTAATCTTACTTTTTGCGCAGGTTGAGGTCTTGAGAACCTGTTACCTTGTATAGAATTTTGTTGCTCCCACACCTATCTTTTATGTTTACTGCCAGCTCATGACTATGTTGTTATATACTGTGCATTTTACTACTGTAAGTATAGGTGACTATGAAAATATTTTGATATCTTCAGCTGCTTTTGAATAAGCAATTCTCTGGATACTGTTTTTTCAGCCCACTCAGATGGTTATGCAGCATAAGAGTTTCCTCATGGAAACTCTTATCGGGTAGACAGACTGCCAAATTCTGTATATGATGACTTTCACTTTTTCTTTTCCTGGATCCTTCCAAATAGCTTGCAATTATTGACAAGAAAAAGATTGCTTGTTATTCAGAAATATTTTTGCTCTGCATCTCACAAGTAGTGGTGATGATTTTTGAAAGCTGACATTTAAAACTGCATCCATTAATTCTGCTTGGATGGGCAGGTCACGTGCGATGCTCCTGTTGCTGTTTGTATCTTGTGGTTTTGAACTCAGTTTCCAGTATGAATGTTGAGATGAGTGAAATCAGGAGGAACGCTCCATGATTATGCTTATTTTTTGTCAATGCTTCTGCCAGTCAACATGCTGTGTAGCATGGTTACAAAAAATGAACGTAAAAAGTGTGGCAGTGTTGTTTAATAATTTGATCGAATGTACGGGAATACATTTTGCGGTGTTCACCTAAAACTCCTAATGGCTTAGATTAGCCATACAGCTCTCATCTTGGTCTTACTTGTTCTGTAGCTTTGATTAGACCAAGGCAACCTTTGGTAGACGTTGCAACTAAATGAAGGCTGCTGAAGAAAACCATTACTTGCACCTCTAAAGGAGCTGGAGTGCGTGACCCGTGCTCTGTGGGGGTATTGCTCAGATATTCAAGGCGATGCTTGCCCTTCACTTGCTGCCAGGAGGGTATCTCCTGTCCTAGGAGAGGGGTCTCTTTGTGCGAAAGTCAGCCCTGAAAGCAGTATAAGCAAGCCATTCCACCAACTGCATGGACCAGCAGAGTGCTCTGCAAATTTTAAGGTGTGCACATAGAATTAACATGATTGAAACCTGAAAGCGAGTTCAAAACCATGCCTGTAGTGATGTAGTCGTTGTCTTCTGAGGAGCAGCGTCTGGTTATGTTACAACAGTCATTACTAGTATTACTAATTATTTGCTGTTTTCCCACTGTTCAGACATGACCATCACTGGATGTGGCTGGAATATCATGGGATGGTTTGGGTTGGAAGGGACCTTAAAGCCCACCCAGTGCCACCCCCTGCCCTGGGCAGGGGCACCTCCCACCAGCCCAGGTTGCTCCAAGCCCCGTCCAACCTGGCCTTGAACCCCTCCAGGGATGGGGCAGCCACAGCTTCTCTGGGCAACCTGGGCCAGGGGCTCACCCCCCTCACAGCCAAGAATTTCTTCCTCAGATCTCATCTCAATCTCCCCTCTTTCAGTTTAAAACCGTTTCCCTTCATCCTATTGCTCCACTCCCTGATAAAGAGTCGCTCTTCCCAGCTTATATCTAAAGCAGTCAGATGGGGACTGCAGATGACCATTGCGTTCCAAAGCTGAGGTTTCTTACGTCTATAAGAATACCTGAATAATGGAAGTGGAATAAAAAAGCGAATGAGCATCTGATGACCCTTCTGTGAAACATCCAGTTTCAGATTTGATTTCCCTCTCTTTTCTGTGGGGTTTTACCTGAGGCCTAGGGATGTTTTGAGGTTCCTGTTTGACAGCAGTAGGGAAATAAATTGTGCGCCTGTCAGTGAGTGACCCGTGACAGCCATCTCTTTGTGACTAGGTGGTAGAGGCAGCAATTAAGCACAGCCTGAATTTCCAGTGTATCTTGTTGCACAATTATATATAAAAATACTGACATCAGTGGTTAACGATCATGTAGTGATTGTGAACACATCGTGATGAGGCCAAGGTTTTCTTGTAGACTGTTAGCATAAAACATTTAATGATGTTTTCTCATACATATGATTCTCTGTTTACGGTACCCTTCTTAGAATTTTGAGCATAGAAATTTATGGGACAGTAGCTGTTAGCGCAAGTCTGGACCCCTGAAGCCTGCAGTGCTGCCGAGTTGCAAATCCTGCAGCTTGCGCAGGACCAAGCGCCAAGTCCCGGTGCTCGCCCCAGCGCCGGGTGACTCCCTCTGTGCCTCTTTTCTTCCGAGGTGCCACAGCGCTTACTCAGGGCTCAGGACGGTAGGGTGTGCTTGCCCCACAGTGTCGCCATAGTCACTGTGGCCTTTAAACCAAGATAAAAGGATCACAGCGTGGCTCTAAAAGTGTTGTTCTGCCTTATCTAGAGTCAGTGCACAGGAAGGGCAAACCCACTGAGTCATAATTTTTCTGTTGTTAGCTTAGCCACGCTCTGCTCTTCTGGAGGGTTAAAAACACTTCAGTCTTCTGCTTTTTAAACCACATCTGTACAAATGCTTTGTGTTTCCTGGAGTAAACAATGCTGTCTCATAATAATGGGCACTCAGTTTTCTCACCTCTAAGCTTCTGCCTCTTAAGTTTATCTCAGCGCACGTTGGTCGGGAGGCAGTAGTAGCTGGACGGGCAGCAAGAGCAGATGTGAGTGGTGAGTGCGGGATGACAGGCGCGTTACAGAGGCCTTGTCCCTCCGGAGCAGCTGAGCCCACTGACCTGTTGTGCTTGGAGCCTTACGTTTGTGGATGATTAGTTTCCGTGGGAGGACAATTAGATCGCTTGCTCTGAGCTGACAGCAAGCGATGCTGGGCTTTTTTCTTTTTCTTTTTTAAGCTTGAGTGCTGAGAACGTCTGTTTATATTTTCTTCTCTGCATCCTTCCTTTCCTTGCCCACTTCTCTGTCTCCTGGCAGGCAGCAGCGTGGAGTTTGATTGGTGTGCTGTCTCCAGTATCCGCACGCTGCGTCAGCTTGGCAACAAGACCGTCGTGGTGAATTGCAACCCGGAGACAGTGAGCACAGATTTTGATGAGTGTGACAGACTGTACTTTGAGGAGCTGTCATTGGAAAGGATCCTGGACATCTACCAATATGAGGTAAAGAAAAGCAGAAGCAGTAACAAAAAGCCATGAAGCAAACCAAACTTTTCAAAATTCATGTCACTTGCTTTGGCGGAGCAGCTGGGGGTGAGCGGGGAGAGCTTGCTAGCAAAAGCTGTTTAGTTTGGATCCCGATGTTGCATTTTACACATCGTTGATGTTCCTAGCAGACTGCTCAATAATGAATGCCAAATAAATATTAAATTATTTTGCAAGATGCCATATTGTGCAATATTTACAAGCAGATTTAATTTGCTGCACAGTCATTTATCGCACAAATTGTTCTGCCCTTGCGGTGCTGAGCTTTAGCACTTAAGCATATCCTTGACTTTAAGCACAAGTACTCCCCCTGAAGCAGGAGAACAAGTTATGTGCAAAACGCTAACCTGCGCTCGAGAACTTGCGGTCTTGCTCTTGCAGTACAGCGGCGATGTGGCGGATGTGGTCAGCATGCGGAGAGACGGGTCAGGACAGGGCACTGGAATTGCTGTCAAACCAAAAAAAAACTGTCTGGAGTTTTCAAGTGCTTGGAAGTGCTGATGCTGAGACGTGGAGAAGAATCCCAGGCAGATTTGATAATGGGAGGATGTGTAATGTGAACAGTTGGTCCCAATATGGAAAATATTGATTTCTACCTGGTAACGCTCTCACCTTGGATTTGGGGCTGAGGCTTTTAAAGGCTCTTACGGGAACTTTGTCTCCCTTGAAATTCAGTGCGAGTTGGCCATGTAACTTGCTGAAGCAACTTTCCAGAACCCAGGTCACGTTAAACTTATTTTTCTTAGCTTTATTTCCTCCCAGTATATGACAATTTGAGCTCATCTCCTTTGTGAATGGGTGCAAATTTCTGAAATGTGGCCAGGTTCCCAAATTTGGAACCAAGAAAAAGCACATCAGCACTCAAGTCCCAGTCTGTAGGCTCTGTTCTTAAACCATTTCCAAGATACTGTCTAGGACCATTTTTAGATTGTATGTTCATACTTCCTATTTGTACATCTTGTTTTATCTTTTTTTTAAATGCTCATGTAAACAGACTGTTACTGGAAGGCAAAGATTTTGGACAGGCCAAAAGACTCTGGTAGCTCTCCGGAGTCTCAAAGGCTGATTTTTGAATGCTTTAGGATTATTCATGAGGCTCAGCTCTGTAAGCATTGAACTCTTGTTTACTTAAGCAAAACTGAACTTCTGACGTTGGGGCGCGGAGGAAACTGGTGTGACACTTTGTCAGACAAATAACACTGATGAAACACAGCATCTAATTACTGCAGGATCAAAGAGAAGGTAGAGGTAGGTGATGAGGGAGCAACTACTCATTTAAACACATAGTGCTAGTAATTAGCAAGTTGGATAAGAAAAATATGTGAAAAGAATAATGCATACGTATTGAAGCTTGCATTATCCTGCTTGTCACAGCAGGGCTTGCTGAGTTTGATGGGAGGCGTTGCAGATCTCAAGGTCTAATAGCAGCATCCCATGGTACCCAGAGCTGAAGGGGAAGGACACCATGTCGGGAATTTCCCCAGCTCAGCCAGTCATGCTCATCGGCTGGACTGTGTGTGTGGTTCTGAGCACGTTTTTAGCCTGTCCTGCTTGAGAAGTAAAGCAAAATGTGATGGCGAGAGGAGAGACGGCAGGGAGGAGGCAGCAGGAGCTGAGGTGGTGGGAATAAAGAGGGAGAGAAGAGAGATGCTGGGAGTTTGCAGAAGATTCTGCAGCTCTGATTTGGGTGCGGAAACAACCGATTTGATGTTTGCTCTGGAGGTGTTAAAGCCTTCAGGATGTGAGCCTAGACACACAAAGTTAGGGTTGTGCTGTCTAATAAACCCCAGGATGAATGATAACTACTCAGCTGCTTTAGAACACTTTCCTTAAGTAGTGAGAACAGGGAATGGTATCGTTATGGCTAATTTGCAAATAGGGAAACTGAGTCTTCGAGGAGTAGAGGGTCTGCAGATAGTCATGCAGAAGGACATAGGCAGACCTGGGGACAGACTCCAGACCTTCAGCAGAATGTGGTCTAAAATATATTATTTGCTGTGTGTCACTTCCATCTCTGAAATTCTGTGATTCCATGATTTTTTTTTTTAAAATGAGTGAGCCAAATACTAATATCCTGTTAACAGAACACTTCCTCAGGCAAATGCAGTTGGAATTCAGTCCCTATGGAAATGACGAAGTTAAAAATTCAGGATCAGTGTCTGAGATCCCTCACGAATCCTGCTTATAACCAGCTTAATTTACAAAGCATGAATAGTGCCATGATTTCGGACCCATCTTTTAAACTCTCCTGCACCTTCGTCTCCTCTAGTGTTTCAGTGTACGATGAACAGGGGCAAATACTCTGATGTCAAAGTCCTGGACCATTGGCGAATGAGGGGGCTGGGACCTGCCTGCCCAGAGCTGCTCACAGCTTCCCATAGTCCTGTTCCAGAGACATACTCAGCTGTCCCTTCGCATTCGCTCCCTTGTGTCCCTTTTACCTCTCCAGTCGACATTCACAGCTGCTCTGACGCACCGGAGACTGAGCTCTGCACAACAGAACTGGGCTTTGGAGGGAAGTTTAATTTACTGTGAAAGTGCAAAGTGAGGTGGTAGTCTGTGAGGACAATTGTTTAAAAAAAAAAAAAAAAAAAAGAAGTATTTCCTTCCCTCAGATTTATTGGCTTTTTGTTTCCAGAGAAGATGTTCCCTTTTTATTTTAATATCTATCTGCTTGAGGGCCTCTTCTGATTCTTTTTCAGTTTCTAGGATCATTCTGAAACAATTCATAAAACTAAAGGAGGCTCTTAGGTACAATTTTAATGGTCTAATTTGTTTTCAAACTCGGGGAAAAAGAAACCCCAACTCTATTACTAATGACATAAAAGTAAGGTAGTAATAAAAAAAGTGATTTTTGTTAAAAAAGGGAAAATAATTCTCTCTAGGCTTCTTTCACTATATTATATATAGCGCGTATTTTAAAGATATCTATTGGCAAGGATGTTATTAATTTTCTTTGTAATTAAAATATGGCTGATGACAAAATGATATGCAGTGGAGTCCGTTTCGGTCTGCCCACGTTTCTCGGAGGAGCAGTCCTGTTCCCTAGCAGGGCAGGGTCTGCTCTTTGGGCAAGAGCATGCTTTGGGAAATAACAGCAGAATTTTAGAGGAAGAAGTAAGCAGCAGCTGGGTCTCAATTTATGGATCTTTTGGAGTAAAAATGAGTATGATTCTTTGCTGTCTGCTTGAACAAGCCGTCTCCTCTGTCTCCTTGGGGCTGGAGTCCCTAACGCCATCCCAACTTTGATGTAGTCAGTATTTGGATTTTCGAGACTCATTGACTGGGATTGTTTTAAAGGAAGAAATAAGCGGGAGCTGAAGAGAAGCAGTTAGCCAGGACATTCGCATTTCAGATGCGGTGAGGATAGATTAAGATGTTGGTTGACCTTGGCAGCAGAGCTAGCTTGACTTGTGATCAAACAGGAACCATGCCAAGCTGCAGGAAGGGGTTTGCTCATTCACTGGCTGGTTCTTGTCTGTGTGGGATGATAAGGGGTCCAGGGACTAGAGATAAGTACTGTATTTTGGATGGGTCTGGAAGCAGTAAGGAACAGATTTTTCTTCTGAGTTGGAGATGGCGAGCTCCGATGTCATGAGACAACCCCCTGTGGACACAAAACGGCTTCTGTCCTTGCTCCACCCTCTACTAATGAGGCATTTTTCACTCCCTCTTCTATGCGCTTTCAGCTGGTTGTTGTTGGCCAGCAGCAGCGTGTCATCCCATAAGTGAGTGCATAGCAAAAAGGAAAAAAAAAAATAATCTCTAGCACTGTATATTAGCATGTTAAGCAAATAATAATCTCGTAGACCTTGCGATAATAATTGTTGCTTAAATGCCAGACTTTCTTAGTGGATTTTTATTATGGTAGGAAATTAACAACATTAAAGTTGAGCAGGGTTTGTGCTAGCATTTATCATCTGGTTTTTCTCAGTCACTTCTAGTCCATCCTGCTCTCTGGAGCAGATCTGCCGCTCTAAATCCCTTTAAATCCCTCATTAAGCAGTTCCTCTTCCAGGAAGGCCAGTGGGGCTGACCTTCAGGAAAACACACTTGTTAATTAAAAGAACATTGGTACTCTAAAAGATGGAGCCAAACCATGGATCACTTGATTTATGTTTCTCATTTCTCAGAGGTGGGTAAAACTGCATAAAGCACACTTGGTTTAAAAGAGCCCTTGACTACAGCTGTCCTGTGGGCCTGATTCGCCTTTGGGCAAAGTTTCACCAGCTTTAATTTAGAAGTGCCCGTTATTTAATTACCCTCAATTATTACACAATCTAAATGTAATTCACGTCCTCGTAATTGTTGCAGGTACTCTAAGGCCTGTTATTTGTGCTATTGAAAATTTTCACACCACACTAGATTGTACTTGAAAGCATTAGGGGTTCTATTAAAAAAAAAAAAAAGCGCCCATATTTGCACCCGAAGAAGGATGTGTTTGCAAGGAAGCTCACCTGTCTTTTGTTGTTTGTCATTTATTATTTTCTCACTTAAAATGTTGTGATCGCCCAGTGACAAACATGACAGGTGCCATTGTGGCTGGAGGACGCTGTGCCGCCTCTCCTGCCTCACCCACTTCTGGAATCGAAGCGCTTGCAAATAACACGCGTAGAAATGAGCATACATGAGAGTTTGGCTGAAATACTTGTTACTATTGAGTGCACTACCAGAAATGAGGAGCTAGTCAGGAATAATGCGGATGAATTAAAACAAAGGGCTCAGCGTATCCCGAGTAATTCCCCACCACAGGCTGTCGGAGGGATCGGGCTCCGCTTTGCTTTGTGCAAGGCCGGCAAGGGGCCAGCAGTGAGCGCTCCTTAAAGGCTGGCTTCTGCGGCTGGGAAAGGGTGTTTGCTTAGCAAATAATGGTGCTGGCAGAAAAAAAATAAAAATTCCAGTTGTTTCCCATTTCCTTTCTGCTGGAGGTTACTGCCTTGCAACTCTCTAATAAAAAAGAGTTTGTGTGAATGCCTGTTTCTCTGGCATTCCTGTCAACGAGCATGGGAGAGGCTGTTTTCTTGGAAGAGCTGGGCTGAGAAAGAAAGGGGACCTAAAACGTCGTGCTTGTTCATGCTACTGCATCCAAACGTTGGAGCAGGCCGGTGGGAGTGGGCTCGGTTGGAGTGATGGTCCCCTTGCGAACACGGGAGGGAGACCTCACCCCGCCAAGTGGAGTTTTGGGGTTTGCTGCAAGGTGTAATGTTTTCCCAGCGCCCTGCCCCTGCAGAGCAAAGGAGCGTGTGGCAGCTCGGTGCTTATCCTCACTGGGAAGGCAGAAGCACCTAAACATGACGTGAAAACAAGGTAACAGTCGGTGGTTCTAGCAGAAGTTTTAAAATCTTGGCTTGATGTCAAAAGGCACGTGAACACTGCAGACTTCTTTAGTTTCCTGGGGAATTTGACCTCAAGTTACTGCTGGTTTTTGAGTGATATCAAGGAGGATATTGCTGTTTTAGAGAGGCTACACTCTCTGAATCACACTTTGCAGCCTGGGTGCCTCTGGTTCAGCACAATTATGATCTGCCTTTACTCATAGCAACCTGAAAAGTGATGTAATCCAAATATTGGTTGCCTGATTATAGCAGCTCTTAATGTTAAGCTAACTTGGACATGACTGTGCTCCTTTCCCTCTGCCAACAGGGCTGCAGCGGGTGCATTATTTCTGTAGGCGGGCAGATTCCCAATAACTTGGCAGTGCCACTGCACCAGAGTGGAGTGAAGATCCTGGGCACAAATCCTTTGCAGATTGACCGGGCAGAAGATCGCTCCATATTCTCAGCTGTTTTGGATGAGCTGCACGTGGCCCAGGCTCCCTGGAAGGCGGTCAGCACACTGGTAAGCTGGGCTGTGCCTCTGGGAAATGATGGAGTGGCTGGGGGTTGTTCTGAGAACCTGCTCAGGGGGCACCGACTTACTTGATACCTTTGCAGATTCCAAAGGCATCTGACAGTTTTACTGCTGATGTCGAAGAACTTTTTGATCCTTGTAAGGTGATGCTATAGCATCACTGGGAGTGGGATGGAAACTGGAAGGGAAGTGTCTTTAAATCACCTTTACACAACATGGGGTATATACTCAGCAAAAGTTAGCACCGCTGTCAGGCTACTCTAGTTTATCCTGCTGGCTTTGAAAACTATTTGAGCAGGTGGAGATTGCAGAGGAACAGAGATGTGTTGGCACTGCTCTTTTTTCCTGGCGAAGCTATATGGACAGGGAAGGTCTGAAGATGACAACTCTGGAACCGAGAAGTCCTGTATTACCTTCAGCCCAGGCTGTAGTCCCCTGCTTCAAATCCTCTTCCCCTATCCCCCCTCCAATCTTAATGGCTAGTAAAGTGCAAATGCAGTTACAGTTGAAATTTTGGTATGACTTTAAAATATTTTCTTGTTCACAGCATGTTTTTCCCCCCTGTCTTTAGAGAGATGCAGTTGAATTTGCGAGGTCTGTGAGTTACCCATGTTTGCTGAGGCCTTCCTATGTTCTGAGGTAAGGCTCAACCTCAGAGCTCATCAAGTTGGGGGGATGAATTGTAAAAGCCTCTTTGAGGCAAAGGAGATGTGGAAAACACTGTGCGAGGTGCATGTGGCGTGGAGCTGCCCTTCTGAACAGGTGGGACAACTGCTTAAGCCAATAAAGGAAGCCAATGATCCCATATGTCCATCGGGCACCGATCAAAGGTAGAATATAGTCATAAGGATGTCTGTTTAGCTGCATTATGTTTTTTTATCTCTCAAGGCCAAAAACATGAACCATCTGGGATATTCCTTAAGGTTCCTGAGACTACTACCTGTACAATTAAGCTAGAAGATTGTTTGCCACCAGGAAAAACAGAAGGGAACATGCTGAGGCCATTCATTGGGGTTGGCATCTGTTTTCAGAAAATGACAGCGCATCTTTTGAATTCAGCTTCTTATTTGCTAAGCTTCTCTGCTTACAGGCATGTTTTATATCCCTATGCCATGGCAGCTGCTTCTCTTTAAATAGACTTTGTACAGAGCCGCACATTTCCAACAGCTAGAGTTTTTGAAGAAGTTACACCAGTGCATACACACAGCAAACTCACGCATTCTGAGTGATCACTTCTCTGCGAGGGGTTTCTTCATAGCTGGATGACTAGGCACAGAGAAGCACTTTGCTGGGCTCAGTTTACAGTGAAAGTAAATTTGAGACAGGATCCTTTTCATATAAAGAAGAGACACATGTCAAAATGAAGAGGCACAGTATCACTTTTCAGGGAAGCAAAAAAAATAAAAATCTTTTTATTTAAAGGGAAGAGAAGGATTTCTTGTATGTTCAACCCTCAAGGCAATATCCTTTAGAAGAGACTGCTGCATGTGACTTTTCTATCCGGTTTCTGAAGCTTGCAGTGGGGTTGCAAAGCAAAGTTAAAATACAGCACTCAGATCAGGAGGAGAAGTTAGAAACTGCTCCTGATGTCATTCTCCAGATTTTTAGGGAACACTTCTTTTAGCCTATTGTTTCCGTCCGTATCAAATTCAGTATAGGCCCTTTCCATGGTAAGTATTTGCTAAAGGGTGTTTGGACAGGTTAGGGGGACTGCAGGGAGAAAGGTGAAACTGCAGAATGTCAGAGCTGAGGAAACAGAAAGGGAAAAGCCCTAGCACAGCACACCGTCTGGCCTCTATTTGCAGAACAGCAGCAGGTCCACAGCTAGACTTCTTCATCCTTTGAACAGATACGGCCTTTAATATTTGCCGGTTGCCTTGGAAAACTAAATGCGTTTCCCCACTAGTTGTGTACTGTGCGTACCAGCTCACATCCTCAGTGGTGCTACGGACATAGGTCCATGGATTTAATTGAACTCTATTGATTTACATCGGCTGAAGAGGTAGGCTGGTAGGTATAATCACCTAGGTACTTGTGTCTGTTTATCTTAGGCTAAAGTGACCGATTTCATGGCATAGATTCTTTCTCCACTTTTCCCCACAGCCTCTGTGGGCTTGCCCACCAAAGCAAAGGGGAAGCTGAGTATCAATGGTAAAAAGGACCGATGTAACACTTTTTTTTTTAAAAGATTCTTGTCTTTAAAAGGGACCTGAGTCACTGACTCTTGACCCATGTTCCCCCAGACACCCCTCTCTGATATTACTGACAGCTACATTTCAAAGTAGCTTTCAGATACAGTGTCTGTATCTGCTGTGCCTCTCCTTCAAGGACTAGGACATGAGGGGAGGGGCACAGTGAAATGGCCAGCAAAGAACAGCCTGTTTTCACCTGCATTGACACTGTCACAACCATCACCAGTGGCCTGTGCATTCCTCGCTTCATCTGTCACTGATGAGCAATTGGGCTAAAGTCAGCAAAGCATCTCTTTTGTCCTGAGCTCCCAGCTGACCTGAAGATATGTAAAAGTCTGGGTCCTTCGTGGGGCTATCTGGCTGAGTAGCCATCTCCTCCAGCTTAGGAGGGGCGTTAAAGGCTTGGGTCAGAAAGGGAATTTGGCAGCAGTGCTGAGGCTACACAACCACGGTTCTTTATTTGATTCTTCATTATGGTGCTAGAGGTCACCTCTTTTCTCTGGGAAGTGTAATGGAGGTTCACTAGGTACCGGCTCTGCCTTTCTTTCAGTCAAGGGTGGCGCAAGTAGCTTGAATCAGGGGTTTGCTGGGCTAGTCTGTCATACAAGGGTAGTTGACAACCCCGTGCTGTGGTGTCTAACGCTAATATCTCCCTTGAAGTCGTGTGTAAAGCTGACCTGTTTTCTTTTCTTTGCCATTCTCACAGTGGGTCTGCAATGAACGTAGTCTTCTCTGAAGAGGAAATGAAGAAGTTCTTAGCAGAAGCCACTAGAGTCTCTCAGGTACCAGTCTTTGTGCTGCTACCGCTTTTTCTTTTTGTGTTTGCTCTATTGTTTTCATCTCTGCTGTGTTTTCCATCTCTTTGTTTCTGTATTGTGTCTTCCTCACTCTTTCCCTTCCTCATCTGGGGAGGAGCCAGTGAAATTAGAGTTTGACTCTTCAGTTTGTTCCCTAAGAGGCAGACCATGGAGCCTGCGGAAGCATCCTCACTGATACCACTGGCGTGCCCGCGTGGAGCGGGGACGGCAGTTAGCTGTTGTACACAGGCATCCATTTCTGACTGGTTAATTATATTGATAAATGTCGGTTAGTGGGCTGAGACCCTTCCTACCCCCTCCAAGCTTGCTAGTAGCAGGTTATGCCAACCAGCATAGAACTGATAGAATCTTTCACTCAATTTCTGAACTGTTTTGCCTGGCTTCTTTGAACAACTTAAAACTTCATCCTAGCAACTTCTCTCTCACCAATGACCTGGGTTTTTTTCCTCCGTTTAAATGCAGGAACATTTGCAAGATTTTGCTGTGACAGTTAACTCTCCAAATCATGTACTGAGTTCCATTTTCCTGGGATACGAAAGCGGGACTGCTGCCTGCTTACTGTTAATCCAGTGGGATTATTGATCTGCAGAGTATGTAATGCAGAAGATGAAAGCGCTAGTTTCTGTTTTAAATGTTTTTCAAAAGCTAATATGGGAATCTTAAAAGTGTCTTTTTTCCAGCAAAGGGAAGGTCTAGTGTGTTGAAATTTAGAAAAGAAAAATCTGAGCAATTTCTCAAAGACATGAATGTTTCAGAACATAGTAAACAACTCAAAGCCTGAATTTCTTCTATGCCTTCTATCAGTCTTATTGTGCAGGGGATGTTTGGAAAGATGCGAATATGGGAGGAGAAAGTTAAACAATCGAGATTGAATGAAGAACATACAGAATTCAAAGTCTGACCTTTCAACAGTCTCTGAGTTTGGCCTCACCTTTTGGTCTGTTGTCTTCTGAGGGTTATTATCCCCCCTATTTTCTTTTTTAATGATGACTGTTCAGAACAGTACTGTAGCATCATAAACACTACTGTCACAGGAATCTTGGAGTTAAAAATAAGTCAAAGAGGAACTCTCTGAAAACACAACAATGCGGTTTTTAGGTGCATGAGGCAAATGATGGAAGTTTAGCATGTCAGCAAGAAAAGATGGAATGAAAGGGAGATACCTTGCAAAGTAATAATATCCTTAAGGATAAGGTAGTGTGGGGGCAAGCAGACAACTTACTATCATCTCTGAATAACTTTAAAGGGATTTTGGAAAGCAGGAGAGTACCGCTGTTACTTCCATCAGAAAGAATTCTATAACTAATCCTCAAAAGACTTACAGGGTCAGCCTGTGGTAGAAACCAGATTCTTAGCAGTGCTCAGCCTCCCAAAACAGCTGGCTTCTCTCTGTACTCGAGGAAGTCGTCTGCCCTGTGTTTCCCCACCTGCCCACGGAAGCAGACCAGGCAGCAGCCTCAAGCCACATTCAGTGGGACGGATCAGTTTCTCATGCCGCTGGATGGCTTTATGATGGCAATGGGTACCCTACAGGAGGCTGAAGCCCTGGAAAGTGACCCTTGGTCACCTTAACTTGTCAGAGTTTGATTGATTGACTTGAACTGGGCAATGTTGTTATTCATTGCTGAGAGGTCTCATCCCTGGTACAGGAGGCCGTGCTGGGAGTTGAACTCTTTGACAGTACGTGATGCGTTCCTAGGGGAAAGAGTGGGTGTCCCCATGGGATCCTTATGATGTCCGGTTCTGCTACACAAACGAGGCACTGACGCCTGCTGCAGACGTGACCGGTGGCACACCATGAGTCTTTGGGTGCTCTGGCCCTGATCTTGCAGAGGCTTACACTAGACTTACATGCTAAATTTTTGCTAGTGTAGTCAAACCGCTAAGGGAAGACTTCTTTCTTCATCCAGCATTTTATATTGACAAAAGCTATAATACAGTCGAAGCAAAGCAGAACAAAAGTACTGTATTCTGCTTCTAAATGAGGGAGGTTTTTTTAGTCTCATCAAGGCTTTTGTGGCCTGTGAGTAGTTCCACAGAAGCTAGCAATATTAGTTGTGAGCATACGACTGAACGTGAGCATCCCTGTGGGACACAGGCTTCATTTTTCTGGTTACAAAGCCTTACCTAGTTCTGCTCCATCCAATGGAGCATCTCCAGATAAAGTGCCTGACCAGTGCTATTCTGTTGTTTTAGCTACTTTGCTGTTATGGTGTTGTGTCATTATGGCATTTATGTTGCCAATAATGTTCAAAACTTCTTGTGCGAGTTGGGACAGATTGGAGTAAACAAGGTTGTATGCACATATAAAATCTTCTGATGAAAAACTGCAGCAAGACAGAAAGTTATAGGACACAAGCCACTAAATTTATGAAACAGTGTAGGCTGTGGCATTGTCCTTGCCTGTGAATTTACCCTTGTACTGATAAATGTAAGGAATTGTGTCTTGTAACTTTTGGAGTTGCTTTATATTTTTTCAAGAGGAGCCTTTTGAGCATGCACAGACTGTCATTTATTCCATTTTATTCTCTAATAAATAACAGGCAGTTAATAGGGGATGGGACAGGTGAAATGTTGAGACATAAAGCTGGCCAGGAGGAATGCGGATTAGATTTTTAACTGTCTGTTGGAGCAGGTGGCTGGACAAAGAAGGCACTAGAGGAGAGTGGGAAGTGTGTGCTAGCATCCCAGAGACAGGCAGGAAGAAGAGGAAGGAAAGAAGAACACTGTATACCAGGGAAGGTATTGAGAGTCAAGGGCAGGTCGTTCTTGGCCAGCTCTAATTGGTGGCAACCTCTCCCTGGGAGACCCAGGAAACCAGGCAGAGAAATGAGAAATGAATGGATCAGTTGCCTGAAATACGACACTCTTTGAAATAGCAAACAGACACTATACAAAGTCCTTAAGTATGCCAAGAATCAATTACTTTGTGAAGCGGTACGTCCAGTGAGGTGGCTGGGAGGCTCAGAGGGAGGAAGAACTGGAGATCTTGGAGGTAAGGACCATCTTTGGGAGACAGAATCAGAGGTCACTGGATCCATGCACGTGTCCCACTGTCTGCTTTTTGCCATGATCTCACTTAAAAGCTCTTTGTGGTCTTGCCCCAAATTTTCCTGTCATGGTGACATTATGGAGGACTCAAACTAATGCACCCGTGGCTTTGGGGAAATCACGCCGGGTTTCCCCCATTATTTCTTTGCAAAGTTCACTTATCTGTGGAAATAAGGATATGAATTGATTGGTCTTGTGGGATTGCAAAGGTTTTCCAGTGATGAATAGTGGAGCACTTGGATGGTCCCTGAATATTCTCAAATAAAAACTTTCTTCTTTTATCTTGTCTTGATGACAGGATCACCCCGTGGTACTCACTAAATTTATTGAAGATGCCCGTGAGGTGGAAATGGATGCTGTAGCCAAGGCAGGAAGAGTACGAACTTAGCTTTTCTTTAATATTAAACTTGTTTTTCAGGATCGGAGATTTGCAAAAATGTGTGGTTTGAATGATTTACTATACAGCCAGGGATTCGTGCTGAGAAGAGCAGAGAAACAAGAAAAGATGAATTCATCTTAGGTTCAAAAACTTCATGCTTGAAAAGCTCAACCTACCTTATTGTATACATCTACATCGTTATTTTTTTAAGCATTGCTTAACCATGTGGATGAATCCTTTAGAATGTCATTTTTACTGGATTCACAAGTCACTGGCTTCACAAATTACTTTCATCAGAATAGTATCAGCATGTGTTACGATATTACCACAGTTGTTTTATTATTGCAACTTCACCTTGCATTTCATTACTAATCAAAGACAGTTCTTGCAAAAAAATCACAAACTGCACATTTAACAGAAACATTCTGTTTTCAATCTTCATTTTTAACTGTCAGACAAGATAATTTTTTCAGTATCAAGGTAGTGCGCCTTGATGCAATTCATTCCATTTAAATCCTTAGGCCTGAATTTCCTCTGCTTGCGTTTCTCCATGATTTAAACACCACAGAAGAGCGGGGGGAATAATAATAATATACAAATGACATTAGTCCATACTTGTTTCTATTGCGGAATGACAACTTTTTTCTGTTCATGGCAAGCAGAATGTAGAGAGCTGGTTTAAAGCCTAATTAGCTTTTACCTTCTGCGAGAGGAAGGAAGCCTTAGGATCTCCAGGCTGTGGTAGGTTTTATCACATTTGCAGTTTGCTTAACCATGCTATAAAAGACGCTAACGTGTTCCCCTTGTTCATATGCCTGTGTCTGCTTCAGGCCTGTTCTCCCCAAAATCTTGGGAAATTCCCTTTTTTCTCCCCTGTCTGTATCCTCTTTTGGATACAGCTCTGTTCAGGGGACTGTGCTGGGCTGGAGACGAGGGAACAGTTCCTGAGAAGGCGAGGTGACTAACTGCTCTCTTCTGACTGTGTGCAGGTTATTTCACATGCTGTTTCAGAGCACGTGGAGGATGCAGGTGTTCACTCTGGAGATGCCACCCTCGTGTTACCCACACAGACGATTAGCCAGGGAGCCTTGGAGAAGGTAGGTGTTGCACTAGCACTGAAAAGAGAAAATAAAGTAGAGTTTGAATCTGCTTTCCCCCTTTGCTTGGGAGAACTCGGTCACCAATGGAGAAATCAAATCACCAATGTTTTTTTTTTTTTTAAAGGCCAGTGTGGTATGTGCAAGTGTAGGATGTCAGTGTGCCCCCTGTCACTGGCTGTACTGTACATAGGATTATCTCAATCTGTATCCCATTAATTTCATCTATAATTTCAGCAATAGATGTACACACTTTCACAGCCATTGGATTTTTTTGTTTCATTGGTTTAGAACCAGCTTCCATAGCAGTAGAGGATTGTCTAATTCGTATATATGCCACGGTTCACTTTCCACTTCCTTTTCTCCCACAGTCCTTAAATTATTAGATCAGGTGTATGACTTTGTAGCTGCTTGCTTTTCCAGAAAGGATAACAGGATGAATGAACCTCACCTAATCTTAACTTTTTCCCCTTTCAAGAATAAACCTAGCAATACAGAGTTAGTTGTCAAAATGGATTTTCTAAATGAAATGTGCCATCCCCCATGAAGTCATTCTGTTAAGGGTTTGCTTGGAAGCTAGCAAGAGCTGTAATGCAGTGCTCTGTGCTCCAACTCTGTTTACAACAATGTCCAAGGCCTTGTTTCTGAAAACAGTCGTCTCCTGGAGCAAAGCTATTCAAAGGCTTGTACTGACATGGCACGTACTTCTTGACAAACCTAGAAAATAAGATCATAGTGTTTTCTCCCATTTTGTTCCAGAGTACATCTGCTGAGACACCTCCCACTGGTGTGTGATGGGACAGGCATGCTGGTGAAAGGCTTTTGGGACACTTGTAAAACTGATTAGTTAATCTCAAATGGCAAAGCATCATTATTCATTATTTCACCAAGAAAGGTATAAAGGCTCCAGTCGTGCAGGGCAGGAATTGCTACAGACAGCGTAGGCTTTTATTCTCTCTCTTTCTCCTTCTTTCCCCTGCTTTCTCACACATGAAGCTGATTCTTACTACTGCCCTCAAATAGCGATTCGAACTGTAGGTTACCAGGCAGATGAAACATGTTTGCTTCTGAAAGATAATGCCATTGCCAAAACGAGGGTATAGAGAAAAAACATGCTGGGGTAGAGATACATGATATGTAAAGGAATCCACATGTGAGGTGATTTATTGCCATGATGCTGTTTTGTGGAATTTATTTGTTTATTATTTATACACACTTTTTTAATAGGTAAAAGCGGCTACAAAAAAGATCGCAAATGCCTTTGCCATCTCTGGTCCATTCAACATTCAGTTCTTGGTGCGAGGCAACGATGTGCTGGTAAGAGCTCCTGTGGCTGTGGGAGGCAGTCAGGCCCTGCTTTGGATAGGTAGGTGCGTGGTTCCTGCGCTCCCTGCCGTGGAAGCTCTGCGCCAGGAGCAGCTGTGGGTTCCTAACCCGCCTGGTCTGATGATGTGGGCACCTGTGCCACCCCGAGTCAGGCAGCTCTCCCTGTCTGTGTGGGAGGGAGCGTCCTCCCCTGCCTTCACGTGGAGGGCGAAGTGAGCCCGGTTGCATTGCCTGTCAGCACTACCTTTCTTTTGCTGCGGGCTGCTGTCCTTCCCAAAACTACCCGGTTGGAATATGATGGACAGCACTGGGGCCTGCGCCTCATCCTATGAACTGAATATCATTGCTTTTAGATCTCCCATATTCGCTCTCATCTTTAGCTATTTCAATCATTAAAATAAGCCTTCCAAGGCATTGTAAAGAAAGCAAGACAATTTAAGTGTTTAAGCCTTTAATATAAGCCATTAAGATGGTTATCTAAACAGCATGGTGCCAGTAGCTATCAGTAACAGAAGTACGGCGGATGTCAGACCCTTTATTGTAGCAGTTGGCTTTCTATTGCTAATGGAAGACGTTCAGAGGAATGTGAGCAGGAAGAGGTGAATGGAAAGAAAACCTGACATGGTATAGAAGAGATGTATTATTGGTGAAAAATCCTGTTTGGGCTATTAGTTGAGAAAAATGTACTTACTCTTCTTCACCTTTCTTCTGTTTCACATGTAGTTATTTAGAAACTACAAAGAGGGACAGAATGGAGTTTTTCCTTCCATGCTTTTCCTCAGTTGTCTCTGGATAAACCCCCCCTTTTCCATTCAGTCTTAAATTACCTATTCTTGCCCCCCTCCACTCTCCCTTCATTCTCACTTACAGCGGTTCCTCTTTTGCTAATGAACTCCATAGCATGCTTCTAAGCAGGATGCACAACTTCTTTGTTCCTTGCTTGGGTCACTGAATGACTTCTGGATGTAGATGGAAGGTAAGGATAGACCAGTCATTCATGAAGTGCCGTTACCGTGGAAGAAGAACAAGGTGTGCATCTAAAGGCTGTACCTAATGCCTGTGCCTCTTGCACATTAACTTAGGGTATAGTACAACACGTTTTCCAGAGTGAACTCTGGATTGCTCTCAGTTCTCACTTTCAGACAATAGAGATGAAACTCAGTTGCAGAACATCAGGCTCCTTGTATGTCAAGCTGGCCACTACTCATCCCTCATCGCTGCCTGTAATATTCAACACAATTTGTGTGTCTCTTATTGGCAATCCGAAGAGCATCTCTGACAGGATGAGTAAGGACTGATTTCCAGAAATATGAATCAGTTTCTTCCCTGCACAGTGCCTGACCCTGGTATTTCTCCGTTTTAATCCCATCAGGTGATAGAGTGCAACTTGCGGGCTTCACGCTCCTTCCCTTTTGTATCGAAGACTCTGGGTGTGGACTTCATCAGTGTGGCTACAAAAGTGATGATCGGAAAAGAGATTAATGAGTCATCCCTCCCCACGCTGGGGCATCCCATTATTCCATCCAAATATGTTGGAATTAAGGTATGGTTTCCAAAAGAACACCAAAAAACCCACAACAGAGCCAGCACCTGCTGCATTAATAGGCAATTAGTACTTTAATGCCCAGAGAGAACAATTTACTCGTTGGCTAAAAGCCAAATTGACCTTTTGTAGTTTCTGTCAAGATAATGTATGTTGGGAATTTTAGAGAAAAATCAAAAGAAAATTATCCAGTGATTATTAACAAAATTAATCTTCCTTCATTTCTTACTTCTAACCTACTCTGAATTATGTTTATAAACTGCGTAATAAATACGCATTTGCAGAATTGAACAAGAATAGCTTGAAGTTCAAGCTATTTCATAATGCTATCTAATATATGTATGGACATGTACAAATTTGTGTTTTGAGTGTCCCTTGGATTTTATCTTCAGGATTTGGGACATGGGCTGTTGAATGCATGGAATCCCCTTTATCTGCACCACCAGTTAAAATGGGGGTGAAAGTCTTGGATCCTTCGATTTCAGTGGGGCCGAGATTTTACTTTTCATAATTACTGAGGTATTAAGCACCCAAGATACCAAAGTGTACTGTAGATATTTTTGAATGCTTAGTGTAAGAAAAAATATTAATTGAAGTTCCTAATCATAAAAATCTAGAACAGCAGTGCAGAAAATACAATGGATAATGAGAATTGTTTATACAGAAACTTTCAAGCTTTAATAGCTTCCATATCAAGTGAAAACTGAGGAAACAGAAAACACCTAACATCTTTCTACTAATTAAATGTTCAAACCTATTAAAATGCAAGCCAAATCTGTGGCCCAAGCCAGCTCAGGTTGTTGGCAAGCCAGTCAGTCTAGAAGTAGCTTCTATGTTTTATTTTGATGCTACAGACAGGCATTATCTGAAATTCTAATCTCAGACTTCTTCATTTTTGTGAGTCTTATTTATATAAATTTCTATTATTTAGACCTGGGGCTTCTGCACTGTTGTTAGCTAAACTGTCAAGAGTTTTGTCTCTCCTGGGAATGCTGGCTACAGAGCGGAAAACCCAGCTATATTCTTGAAAACTTCACTACAAAGCCTTTTATACTCCTTGTGTTCTGTGTGGATTTGTCAAATATAAAAACCTGCTAATACCTTTGGAAATGCTAAACTTTGAAAAATATTCCAGTTAAACCTGGTTCTCATTATTCATGCATCATATTTTCTGTCCTCTTACATTTTTATTGCTAGGAATATTTGCATGGAAATGGGATTTTGTTTCTCCAGTAGTTCTTAAATGCTTTGAAAAGAGACTATGAAACTCTTTTCTTCTTTCTCAACATAGCTGCTCCTTTGTGGATTCGGAGTCCCGCCATTTTAGCTTTAGTTACTGAAATATTATCTTGCCATGTTTGTTTGCTTGC
The DNA here is from genome assembly GCA_013398915.1 of Dromas ardeola. NCBI lineage: Eukaryota > Metazoa > Chordata > Aves > Charadriiformes > Dromadidae > Dromas > Dromas ardeola. The sequence goes on along the minus strand of VYZM01013898.1, from coordinate 471,809 downwards.
AGAGTGACACAAGAATCGTGGCCTGACCAATATTAAATCCTGGACAGAGCATGACTGACTAAGTTTTAAATAAGATTTATTTCCAGTACCAGAGTTTGCTCCTGCCGGTGCCTTTTCACGTTCGTGGCAGACAAAAGTTAGGCAGCTGGTGGAAGGCTTTGTTGCTTGTTACTTTTCAAGACAATATGTGCATTAAAAATAATCTGCCTTGACTACATATCTCAGCTTGAGGCTGTGGAGTTGACCACTGTAAAAATTTTCTCTTTACTTATAGAAGAAGCAAAACTGATCTAGAAGTCCCAAAGGCACATGACATTTTTTGAGAAACCTTTCGCAATGAATTTCTGCTGTCACATTTTAGTTGGTCATTGTTAGGTGTCATGAAACAGCAGCTGTCTTGTCTGCAGTGTTACACTCAGAGACTTCCAAAAACGGAATTATGTCTTTGGATTTAAAAATAGATTATTTTTTAAGCAGCAAGGATGCTGTCTTCATGCAAATGCCAGTGGTAGTTTAAGATGTAGAAAATCATAGAATGGTTTGGGTTGGAAGGGACCATAAAGGTTATCTAGTTCCAAAGCCCTGCCTGGGCAGGGACACCTCCCAGTAGACCATGTTGCTCAAAGCCGAGTGGTCCATCCATCACATCCATGCCTTTCCAATTTAGAGACCAGGTTGTCATGTGGGACAGTGTCAGATGCTTTGCATAAGTCCAGGTAGATGACGTCTGTTGCTCTCCCCTTATGCACCAACGCTGTAACCCTGTCATAGAAGGTCACCAAATTTGTAAGGCATGACTTGCCCTTGGTGAAGCCGTGTTGGCTGTCACCAGTCACCTCCTTATTTTCCGCATGCCTCAGCAAAGTTTCCAGGAGGATCTGCTCCATGATCTGTCCGGGCACAGAGATGAGACTGACCGGCCTGGAGTTCCCAGGATCTTCCTTTTTTCCCCTTTTGAAAACGGGGGTTACGTTTCCCCTTTTCCAGTCAGTGGGAACTTCACCAGAGTGCCACGACTTTTCAAATATGATGGATAGTGGCTTGGCAACTTCATCCATGAGTTCCCTCAGGACCTGCGGATGGATTTCATCAGACTTGTGCACCTTCAGGGTCCTCAGATGGTCTCGAGCCTGACCTTCTCCTACAGTGGGCGGTTCCTCGTTCTCCCAGTCCCTGCCTTTGCCTTCTGCAACTTGGGTGGTGTGGCTAGAGACCTTGCCGGTGAAGACTGAGGCAAAAAAGTCATTGAGTATCTCAGCCTTCTCCATATCCTGGGTGACCAGGTCTCCTCTTTTCTTCCGGAGAGGGCCCATATCTTCCCTAGTCTTTCTAGCCCCATAGAAAATTTCTCCTTAGGAGAATTTGTTTCATGTTTGCCAACTGTGGTCGCTGGCTCTTTAACAGAGAGATTTTCTCGCTCCCCGCTTCCCACCCCACCCCCTTTTTTTATTTTAAGGTGAAATTAGACAAGAGAACTCAGAGACTGCAGTGACCTAAGTCCTCATATCATGATCAGGGGTTTTAATATTTTCATACAAACGATAAAAAAAAAAGTTATGGGCGTGTATTTCAGGGGGGGGAGGGGGGGGCAGAGAGGGAAAATATGTAAATCATTTGCAAAGTTTCATCTGGTTTACGCCAAAAGCGTGGGTTCTTGTGGATTGGTTTGATTCCTGTGACTGAAAAATTTCTGTTAGAGAAAGTTTTCTCAGAAAAACTGACTTCAGGTAGTTTCTCTCCTTGTTTCGTGAATTAGGTGCTTTGCAGCCTTTCTGTTTTAAAATGTGTCCTAAAAGTTATAGTGATAGTGGTCTACCAAAGATTAGAAACCTGCCATCAGGATGTGAGCAAGACTGCAAGAGTTGGAAAGATGATTTATTGGGGAAATACATGTTTATTTGTTCCAGTCTGTCATCAAGATGCTGGGGGAACTCACTTGCCAAGTACTCCTTTGCTTATCACCCTTAATTCTTTCTGTCTTTTTCTGTCACTTCCAAGTGTAGCTGGATGCTTGGTTTTTTTAAATGATCCATTACATTTTCATTCTCTTTCTCCCTCCCCCCCTTCTTCTTTCACCAGGCCCCGATGTTTTCTTGGTCCCGGCTGAGAGATGCTGACCCTGTTCTCCGATGTGAAATGGCCTCTACTGGGGAGGTATCTTTTAGATTTGCTATTTTTTTTAAACCAAGTTGCCTTTAAACATCATGAATCTTTGAAAGTGATCTTAATACTGCCTGAATCATGATGGCATCTGTAGCTTCTTCAGAAAATTGAAAACATTTTTCTTAGCTGTAAAAACACATAGTCCTGGAAAACCCAGTTTATTCAGCCACTGGATGTCCCTCTTTACCTGCATGTCAGCTCCCTGAGTTGGACCTGGTCGGTGTGACAGCCTGAAATGAGTTCATCTGAGAGCTGTCGGGTTCTGGGAGGTTCTCGGTGCATCAGTCCGTTTTATGAATCACCTGCTTCTAGACAGACAAGCGCTTACAGCTTTCAAAACGCCTCATCGACACATGCCAGAATAGCAATATCGAGACTCCAGGTCATGAGCGTTTGGTCTTGGAATGTGCTAGTTATTTAAAGGCAACAAATGTGTGTGGTGATATTTTTGTTGTTGCCTAGTAACCATCAAGGCAGGTCCCGAGGTGCAAAAGGCGAGAAAGAGTGAATGAAATGTGATGGCTGCAGTATTGACTGTTGGTAGGATGGAGGGGAGACTGGGCTACTTTACCCGCTCTTCTACAGCAGGGCTGTGAGGTGCTTCTGCGATGTCTCTCTGGTGTACGCGTGGCACACTGTAAAGGCACAAAGCTCTTCCTCTTCCTGCGAGGCTCAGCACTGATGGGAGCCCTCGCCCCTCAAGGGGTAGAGGTTTCCATCGACAGCATTTGAAGAGAGATTAAATCATCAAGCACAAAGAGGTTTGTTCATGAGTTATTGCTGAGCTGTCAATAGCTTCTGTAAATATACCCCGTTACTCTAGAAAAGAGTTGCGATAGCAAGAAACTTATTCTGGGCTAGAAAGCGCATTTGGAAGGTGATTAAACACTGAGGCAAGTGGGTTAGGCTTAACTCTGCTCTACCATAGCTAGGCAGGTGGCAGAGCCTGGGCTGCTCCGTTTGATATGAGCTTGGGTACGTCTACTTGAGCTGTTTTCATTAGGACAGACTTATCATTTTAGTATGATAAAGCGCTGTACCCAGATACAAGGTAAGAACAGCCTTAGGTCTCCTACATCTCTCCAGAATTGCTTTATTTTGTTCTTCATAATGTGTGGGAAATCAGTACTGCAGAAGATTTCTTTTCAGTGTAGTTAATGGGCAGAAAAATGCCCGGTGACTTCCGTGACTTCCTTATTTTCAGAACAAAATTGACTACACAGACACCACCCCCTACTCCAAAAAAACCCACAAACCAACAACAACAAAAAAAAAAACCAACCCCAACCAAATCACACAAAAAGCCGGATAAAAATGTAGCTAAGGGCAAGAATTATTTTTCTGAGCTTTATATGGAGTTAGAGATTACCTTGGTCATAAAGGAGGGGTTATTAACTTTTATGAGTTGGAAAGATCCATATTCACAAATGCCATAAACTGTGACAGTTATGGAAGTCTTCCTTATGAGTGAAGTAAGGATAATAACTTGCTTTGGGTAAAATGCTCAATTATTCCTCAAAGACATTTTTCCCACACACGGCTTGATTTGGGCTTGAATTTGTCACATCTATCTGGAAGAGATGTATTTAGCTGGAAGTCGTGGTTCCCACAATAGTAGAGAACATAGTGCTGGGGGTCCCTTGGAGTATTGGGGCTGTTTTGACCGTGCCATAGTGCTAAACCTCTCCTGGCAGGCTGGAAACCCCTGGTCCAAGCCTACAAGGCAGGGGCTGTCTGCCGCCCATAGAAAGTCCAGGACAGACGTAACCCCTCAGCCAGATACACCGTGGAACACACTGAACACTCAAGGATGAGTTTTTAGAGAAAAGCTGAGATACTAGTTGTTGTGAGTTTTTTTTATCCCTGCCCTTGTGGGATTTTTGTTTGGTTGGTTGTTCTTTTTTCACTGCAGAAGATCTGGCAAATCATCATTTGTTCTTCTTCTTACATGAAATGCTGGTTTCTGCTCACCATGGTAACAGCGAGACCATGAGTGTGAGGGCTCACTCTGGGAGGGGAAGGACCATAATAAGAGGAAAATGGGAGAGCAATTCTCAATCAGCCCCTTCATCGCATCTGTGTATGTGTGTAGATTTGTTATCTCAAGGAGAAAAATCTGTGGCAGTTTCTGCTTCTGACTGTTTTACAGCAAGTGTGGAGTTGGTCAGAAAAAGCGAGGTGGTTTTTTTTTTTCCCTCTTTTAACTTTCACAAAAGCACACACATTCCTCCTCTTGTCATCAGAATTCCAAATTTTGGTAAGGAACAGTTTAGTTCTTTCAGAAGATCGTTACTGTATGACAGTCTGTAGGCAGCCGAGCTCCACAGGCAGTTCTGAGTGGTGGAGAATTGCTAAATGATTTTTATTGATTTCTTTATCAAGTTTTTGTTTGTATAAAATAAATTATTATGAATTGGCACGGTTGTTTTGTTGTTTTCCTAAGAACGTTTTACTTGAATTTTGTACATCTGTGGACTTTTAATGGAAATGCACCTTTATATACCATGGTTTATAATCACAAGAACTGCCAGAAGTGCATGACAGCACAAGTGCTGTCTCACCCAAGATTGCAGCGTGCGCACAGAGAAACCTGCCCGCGCGCAGAACACTCCCTGGTATTTAGCATTAGATAATTTTAAGGAATTTGCAGTGCACTCACAAACATTGGAGCAGAGGCTGTATACAACATTCCCATAACTCAGCAGAATCAATTCTTATTACTCTTTGGTGTGCTGTTTGAAACTAAAGTGTTGCTTATTCCTTCGTTATTGCTTCATTAAAATTACAAGATTTGTCTGCAATGATTTTCTGATTTATTCCCCCCCGCCCCGCCTGCAGACTCCATGCAAAAGCAATCTGATTCTGCATGAAGAAGTCAAAAGAGCCTATTTAAATATGTCATTCACGTTTCTTTTTACAGCAATGTTTTTGGGTTGGTTTTGATTTTTTCCCCCCATGCCGCCTTCTTGATGCCGTTTCCCAGGTCGCGTGCTTCGGGGAGGATGTGTACTCTGCCTTCCAGAAGGCTATGCTTGCCACGGGGTTTACGTTTCCTAAGGAAGGAATTCTGATTGGAATCCAGGTGAGTCCTAAAAATCAAAGCTGAGAAAGGACTGACACAGAGGAACTCGGTAACTGTTGCCACGTTTTCATTGATGTGTCTTTATGGCTTACATGTGTTTCTGTGCAATCCAACTTGAAGTGCAGTAAGACAGTGGAACAAACACCACAGAGAGATCTTTACTGGCCTGGGTTTTTTCCCTCTGGCCCCTGATAGTTTCTACTGGGAGCTGCAGAAGTTTGCTGGGGTCCAGACCCCAGGGATTGCTGCAAGCAGCGGCCTGGGATCAGAGAGTTAAACGCCACCTTCCTGCGGGGAGCAAAGCCTGTAGACGATGAGTTCAGAGAGACGTCCCAGTTAGACCTCAGAGCCTGCTCCTTGCTCCCTCCCAGGTGGAAGCCCTGGGGGTGCTACTTTTCAATCCTGATGTATAAACTCCCTTCACCTGTACATTGCCTCTTGCCCTTTTGAAACCAATTCCCCTCCACTCCCCCCAAAAGTGTGAGACAGTTTCTGTACTGCAAAGCTGGACCTGCTAAGCTTTCCCCATAGAGGCATATGTTGCATTCCAGGCGGAGCTGTAGCGTCATCCAACAGTGTAGGAATATGATGATGTTAGGGTGTTGTGGGGTAGTTATTGGTGTAACACTGTCAGGCCTCCACCAGGTAAGGCGCTGTCATGTTCCTCTCCTCGGAGTCACGATGGGAATATACTTGAGTGCAGTGGGGTGAGGGATTAAAGGACAACAGTCTTCACCCTGCAGCCTGCTGGCATGGCTGCCTAGAGGCATGGCTGCCGTTATTCCTTTCCCTGTTTGGTGATGGTGCACGGCCAATATTGTTGCCTACCATGCAGCTCCTGTCAGCTAGGAGGAAGCAGCTCAGAAAGGAAGAACCAATGCTAGTAATGTTTCTGGTTTCTGTATGTTGCCAGAGCTCTCTCCTATTAGGGACTGCCTCTCAGACACATATGCGGCAGGTCCAGTGATTCCAGACCAGAGCTTGGACTTTAGGGTTTCATCTCTTGCTGTCAGCATCCCTCGAAGTTGCTATATGTGACAGAAAGTTTAAATGGTGTCATTATGGGAATGTCCTCTAGTGCCATGGTTTCTGCAAACAGCCTTTATGTGAGGGAGTTCCTGGTGGGTTTGCCTTAGGAACCCTTCACAGTTCCGTGTCAGTAGGGAGGATGTGCGTTTCAGGACGAAAAGGTAGCTAGGCAGAAAAGCAAGAAGAGTTGTTTCTTTATCTCAGGACAATTACCAACTGCAGGAGCTGCTGAAGCTAGATACACTTGTGAACTTTGAGATGTGTGTATGTTCCTCAAAAAAAAAAATCAGACATTTCAACTGCAACTAGAACATTCTTTAGCCCCATAAAGACAACTGATTGCCTTGTGCCATTTTCCCGTTGTGCTTGTAATAAACTTACGCCCTACATGATTGCATAAAGCCGATAAAACAAAAAAATAGAATACATGAATTTTCCTGTCAGACAGCTGGGGTGTGAAAGATGTGTTGGGCGGTCTGTGCCAGCAGAGGATGTGGTGTGAAGGAAGTGTGTGAAAAGTGGCCAGAAAGGAACATGACTTCTGCTACCACAGACTACCGCTTAGTCCTTAATATACACACGTCTATGGATTAAAGCTCTTGCTCTAAGTTATCTCAAATTCACAAAAAAGTCCTTGCTTGCTACCTACATAAAGTTTAAAAGTTCAGTATGAAACTTTGGGCAGTTGGTACTGTATGTCTAGTGTATACCTAATCACTGCACCTTTTAAAACAGCATTTTAAAAAGGGGAAAAGAAAAGTCAGGAGAAGAAAAAAGGAGAGAGCCCAGAGTTTAAAATTTAAGTCTATTTTCCCGGTAGCAACTAAAAGGGAACTGGCAGCAAAGAGTAATTTTAGCTGTAGAAAGCATTTATGTAGGTTCTGTGTCAGTATCTGTTAAACTGAGCCAAATGTTCTTTGTACAAAGGTCTTAAGAAA
>VYZM01013898.1:412428-464536 GCA_013398915.1 Dromas ardeola | reverse complement strand
CCCCCCCCGAACTTTTAAAAGTAACAAGATTCTGTCCTTTTTAATGAGTGGTTTACAGTTCATCTTCTTGCAAAAGAAACTTGAGAACAACGGATCAATCGCTTGAAGGTCTCTCTTCATCTCAGCATATTTCTTATATAATGAGGCTCCAAAACAAGAAGTGTAAAGTTAGCGCTGAGAACCGCGTACTGCTCCCTCACCACTCTGGAGTTTGTCACCTGCCTGCACTTCGTGGTCTGTTTGGAAACCGAGGGGAAATGAAGCCTCCTGAGAAGCGGGGGTTGCAGTGCCGCCCTGGAGCTGGCGCGTGGGCCGGGAGCAGCCTCCCCGGGCACCGCGGGCGAGGAAAGGGGAGCCCTCGCTGCGGGCAGAGGCGGGAGGCGGGAGCGGGCTCTCAACACCAGCAGCATCGGTCTCCTTTGAATCGCACGCATGAGGTCGTCTGCCTCAAATTGGCAAGGTTGTCAGTGTGTCCTCAGCGAGGAAATACAGGCTCAGAAGGACAGATACCAGGTCGCCCCTCTTCACCATCACCTAATGTTTAAATGTCGTTGCTGTGAGGGGGTGACAAGGTGGAGGTCCCTCCCTGGGCAGAGGCCCCTGGCTTTTAACCTTCAGGGTGGTTTCTGCAAGCTGTTCTGGTGCACTCGGGGCTGGTTCTCGTACAGGTGCACCAGCCCACGTGGTTGTGTCTGAGGAAGGCGCTGTGTTTCATCTGCGGTGGATGGTGAACTCAAAACATACCCTGCTTTCAAAGGCTTCATTGCTTTGTGACTAGCGTCTCACTCTGATTTTTAGACTGGGCTTTTGGCTTTTGCAGAGAGAGAAATAAGAAGTCAAGTGGTCGTGAGTTCTGCTTCCCTCAGAAGTATCTCGGTTCAACATACTTAGTTTATTCGGCACACTGCACCTTTATGCCATTGCTGATAATTTTGTTGGGGTGAGAGGAGGCTGCCTTCTTGACGGTGGAAGACAAATAGATGTAGTGAACAATAGTAGAAAGGGAGATCTTAGTTTCCTTGCAAACGTTTCACTCTGGGTTATTTTGCAAATCAGGAGTCAAATGGCTGTGCCGCGATCTGCAGTCCAAACAGTCCCGGTATGCCCAGGTAATGAACCCAGCGATGCTGAGGGGCTTCCACGTTGGCGTACTTAGGGGTTGCAGTCCCAGTGGCAACCCGACTGGGGCCACCCAGAAATGTCGCGAGCACCGTGTTGCGACCTCCTCAAGGTCAAAGCGGCGAGCACTCCTTGCCATCTGCGGGACCGCACCAGGCAGGCTGGCAGCCAGCCGGGACCGCAGGCGCGCTGGGTCGTCCTTCAGCTGTGAGCACTCTGACATTGCACAGGTCAAGGGCCCCCAGGGTTTTGAAGGCCTGATGCTCCCAGGGTAAATGGAGTACGGCTCCCTTGCGAGACAAATGAATCTCTGCCAGTTTATGCAAGCTGATAATCTGACCTCTTTTCTTTTCACAATTTGGAGAAATCTATGATGCTGAAACCCTGAGCCTGCCACTAAATAATTTATATTTTAAGCAAAAGGAGTTGAAAAGCTCGTTTTATTTTCTTTCCTGATTGGGCTATTCAGTGATATCTCTGGGATGGAGTGCATCTGTCTTACATCTGTGCTGGTGACCACGAGATGCGGAAAGCATTGATGGAGTATTTTATTTTTAAATCCTAGCACTCCAAGTCTGTTTTTCAAGGTAACCTTCTGCCTTGGTTCCTTGCACACCAGATTTTTTTGTGTGCTCCACAGTGGATTTGGGTACAAAATTCAAGATTCTCACAGGAGATGACGTGGCTTCATTTTGAGCTGGTTTTAGTAAGAACTGGTATAGCTGTCCTGAATTAACTGAGGATGTAGCCCTTTACAAATAGTAAGTCATGCTAGCAAACGTGAGAGAGAGGTTATAAGAAACAGAACTTTTCCAATAAAGGAAGAAGAATACAATTCTTCTACAATAAATATCTTTCACTAAATAAATCTGCTTGTACTTTTCACCTTTAGTAACTAATGGGTTCTTACACAGGTTCTTTCAGCCAGCTTGTAAATCTGAGGCTGCTCCGATGCAAGCTGACAGCTGTAATTTCTTTTCATGGAGAGGCTGTTTTATGTGTCACAAGTGTTCAGTACATGTTTGATAGAAGTTTATAATACTGTTGTGAAAGCCAGCCCCCCTGACCAGAAGGCAGAACCGTTCTCTCCGACTGGGAAGCTGCCAACGCTGTCACGTTGTATATTTATGTTTTCCAGTTACTGTACAGAACGAGATGGCTTTCAGAATGAGGTTCTTTCCAGAGTGCTGGAGAAAAACCTTGTTGACTCCTTTTCTTCAGAGGAAGTTGTTCACCCTTCAGAATATTGCTCTCTCACTCATATAAAGGTTGGGCTATCAGTAGCTCCAGCAGCAACAAGGGAGCTTGCAATAATCTTACTTGCAAATGGCCAGAGCAGGCTAAGGTTAAAGGCAAGGTTTGGCCTGCCTCAGCGGTGAGAAGGGTGTGTGTTGCATCTGGTCTTTGCATTGCTGTACCTTCAACATCCCAAAGAAAATTATGCTGGTATCAAATTTTTACTCAGCTGTTGCTCTAAAATGGCTTGTTCAAGTGCGGGTGTCTGCAGGAGGTCATCTTATCTTTACTTCTTCTAAATCATGTTGGATCTGGGTATGTATTATGAGAGAGTCTTTCAAAGGTGCCCTAAGTACCTGGGCATTCAGGGAATAGGGTGTCCCAGTCTCCTGGGTGGTTTTGTGCTTTCCGCTTCCATATGCCCGTGCGAGGTAGAAATGAACACATACACAGGCTCGTGTTCACGTGAATTTGCAGAGCATCCAAAGGCAGCACAAAGCCTGTCCATATGTGTTATGTCCATATGTGTTATATGCCAGAAGAGAAGGCCAAATGTTTGAGCAATGATTGAAAAAATATTTAATTAAGAGCAGAGGAGACTCTAGTTGGTGTATTTGAGAAGGCAATTCCCCGGATATTTAATACACAGTAGTAAATCTTCTGTAGTTGCAGTCAGGCTTAGTATGAGAACACTTACCCTGGTGTTGTAACAAAATATGTCTTAGCTGGAAGGGACCTGGGCTTCAGGAGCCAAACAGTTTTCTTGGAATGGCACTGTACATGCACATCCAGGCATTTCTGCACACACACGCACGCTCTCGGCACAGAAAGGTTTATTTGCCTCAGTACAATCTGGAGAGGCTTCGTGTTGCCCAAAAAAATCACCATTTCTAAATCCTAGCTTTGATGCTGTATTTAATAAATTTCCTTTTTCAGAAGTCCTTCCGCCCCAGATTCCTTAGCGTAGCAGAACTGCTGCATGAGGAAGGTTTTAAGGTAGGTGGTTTCAGTTATTTAAAGCTAGAGAGTTTTCAAAATCTGAAACATACTCAGCCTGCCACAGGACTGGAGAACGCTGGAGTTTATTTGGAGGTGGAGAAAAAAGGACATTTTCAAAGTACATCAGGGATTTTTAGCTGAGTGATCCGTAAAGTCAGCACGTATCACCCAACTAAAAGTTTTCCTGATTGTTTAATTGAACATATGGGACTGTCATGAGGGGAAGGACAACCCTGGCTCTGCTATCAGCCTGCAGCCGGGATGTCACATTCTAAACTCCTCTAAGCTCTCCAGGAAACAAAAATGCCAACAGGATGCCATGTATGGCAGGAGGGGAGGAAGGGGAAGCCTTTTTTATGGAGAAGGTCTTTACAGTGCTTCATCTTCAGTGATGTTCCCGAGCTGCAGACACATGAAATTTGTGGTGTTTACATCCCTCCTGTAACTCTTCTGCATCATTGTGCATCCGTATCCCTACTGAAAGGTATCTAACAACATAGGCACAGAAGACTGGTGAGAGCTTTTTAGTATTAAGTATTTAAGTACTATTTTCCTCAGTGGCATTAGTGTAACTACTGGATTTAAATTTCTGCCTTTCAAAACTTAGTGCTAGGCAAAAAAAAAAAAAGGCAAAAAAAAAGCCCCAAAAAACATCATTGAACTAATGAAAGTCAGAGGGATTTAGGCTTTCCTAAGCCACTTAACTGCTTCTGGATGTGTTACTACCATTCATTGTCATCATCCGTAGGAAATCACAGGTAACAGAAAGCTGGGAAAGTCGTGCTGCTCTCTGCGTGTCTCTGTGTGGAGAGAGACCCTCCTGGTGAAAAATGCCCTCCAAAATCAGCTGTGACAACCAGACTGTGTGTTGGGCCAGACCCACGTGAATGAAATCAAAAGTTTTGGTATTATGAAGCGTGCAGTAATCTTTTTTTGTTCCTTAACAGCTTTATGCCACAGAAGCAACCTCGGACTGGCTCAATGCTAACGGTATCCCGGCAAATCCTGTGGCATGGCCGTCACAGGAAAACCAGAGCCCGAGCCTCCCCCTGGCCAGGAGGTAAGAGCAGTACTCACCCTGTCAGATTTGTGTTAACAGCCAGGGCAAATTGCTGGCCCTGTTGCGATCAATGATAGTCATTTAATGGGACTTTGGATTCAATCCAAAAGTTTTGTTTTATCTGATTCTGTCTGGAATTGCCACAGCAGGGAGGTTTCAGCTTAATTAATGAACATCTCATTGGACAGACCTATTTAATATGGTCTGGTTGTATTGCTCCATGTTACATTTGCACGCAAGGATACGTGGGATCTGAATATTTAGCCTTTAATGACAGTCAGTCATGCCTTTGACAGAGTTGTGCTGAGCTGTATGAAGGCTAAATATTGCTTTGCATCACTGAATAGAACAGAAATGAAGTCCAAATTCCCGAGTTGCAGCTTAGTGCCTTAACCCCTCAACTGTCCTTTCTTGGGATGTAAGACGAACCTCAGATGAAACTTTTCAGCGTTGTTTACCTGCACGCCTGTGCTGTTCATCATAGATTTTCATTAAGCAAGACACACTGTGATACTGTCTTGGGCATTGTCTCTTCAGGCTGGTAAAGGATGGAAAAATAGATCTGGTGATTAACCTGCCTAACAGCAACACCAAGTTTGTCCATGATAATTATGTGATCCGGAGGATGGCTATTGACAGCGGGATTGCTCTGCTCACTAATTTCCAGGTACTTCCCATGTTGTTCTTTCTCCTCTTAGTCATAAAAGCCTTCGGAGCTTTCAAGCACTTGTGACCTTAGATTCCAGTCTGTTTGGACCCTCATTATCTCTGACAAATAATAACGTGCCTGAAAATCATGGCAAAACAGTTGTTTGAATGTGTTTTCTTTTTGCTACTGTACAAAATAACATTGCTCAAAGTGAAACAGGAAAAAAAAAAAAAGAAGAAAATCTTGAGTCCTGTACTGCAGCTGAAGTTGTTGCTGTATTATTTTCACTACAGAGTAAACTTCTTGCACAGGATTGCCTGTAACGTGTTTAAATTGTGCATGGGAACAGTTTTTTAGTGGGATGTTTTTCCAGTATGGTCCTTAAACCTTACAGCAGGAAGTAGCTGGGCTTTCTTGAATGATCCTCGGGGCAATCCAGTTCCAAAGTGCCATCCAAGTGGAATTGCTGCCTGTCCTGTTGTAGCCCCCAACTGCCAGTCATTGTGTGTTTGTGGCTCCTGACAAACCCCTTTCACATACTGATAGGGGAAGAGATGTTTGGTAATGCAAAGTGGGACTCCTGCTGCCAGCAGTACCTTGACTTCCTTTGCAAATGGCTTCAACTGTCACAGAAGAGCCTCATCTGCCTCTCATTAAGCACAGCAGCCAAATGCTCGTTGATTTCGGTGGGCGCTGACATGGAACCTGGTGACTTGAACTGGGGTGCAGCTGTGCAAAGTCTTCTGCTGTGATTGGAGTGAGTGGAGAGCAGAGAGAATGCCAGGCTGTAAGTTCAGAGACAGGATAATGCCAAACATGATTAGCAGGAATGGGAAATTGAAGACCCATCCTTTGCCTACTAACAAAACACACACTGACAACCAGAACAGGGGTCCCCATCCAGAATTTATTACCACACCTGCTTGATGCATTTCATTGAACCCTTTTCATAGCAGAGTTTTAATCTCTGATTTTGAGAGAGGAAAACAACACCATATTCCCTTAAAGGCTTGGGTAAAAACCATCTCTTAGGGACAGAGCTGTCTTGCCAAAGAAGCCCAGCACCTCTACATCTCTCCAGGTGGACAGGCAGGCTCCAGAGGGCTGGAGCCAACACCCATGCACAGTCAGCTCGAAACTTGTGTTGATTTGGGTGGACTCAAGGACTGGACCTGCAAGGGATAGTTTCGGGGTGGCAGTGTCGAAGTGCGGAGCCTGCTCTTTTACTCAGCCTTACGCAAAAGGCTTTGCAATGCTCAGTCCTCCTCTGCTTTATATTGACAGGTGACGAAGCTTTTTGCCGAAGCCATCAAATACTCTGGGAAATTGGACTCCAGGAGTCTCTTCCACTACAGACAGTTTGACAATGGAAACACTGCATAGAACAACTACCTCCAACCTGCAATCTTACTGCTTCAGGCATCACAAAAGAGAGGGCATCTCAGATCATCCACCTAACCATCTTTCCATGTATTTTGTAGCATCTGCACTGATTGTTTTTCCAAATCACACAAACTAATTCCTCGCCAATACTTTTAATGGCTCGTTGGAAAGCTGTCCTCTCCCTCGCCTCTCCATTTCCACATAGGATCAGATATTAGATGAGTAGATCCAGACACCACCATAGCAGAGCAAATGAATGAGATACAAGTGATCCTACATGGGGGTTGTTCCTTCTTTTCATAACCAAACCTGTTCCTCCTTAGAAACGCCTTCCGTGGGCCCATAATCCCAGCTATTCTCATGCTGGACTACTAGAGCCTGCCCCAAACTCCCATAGAAAGACATGTAGCTTTCTCTTTCCATTGCTGATTATTGAGGATTTTACGACTCGATGTAACAATTAAACATCCTCCTGCTTGACCCACCCAGTGGTACCACGGGTGCCTGCCATGGTGATGAGTGTGACAGGAGCTCTTTAAAGACAGATGAACATGAATTCCCCACGATTCCCTCCAACAGCTGACAGGCATGATGCACTACTTTTTGTTTGGTTTTTAACCCTGGCCAAGAATCATCATCTTCAGCCTGTAGAGTTGATGGGAGAGGAAGTCTGTATGTGTGTGTCCTGGAATTGCTTCCAAGTTCTGCTCAGTCCTTCGGGCTACTACTATTTTTTAAATTCTGGTTCAACATTCTGAATTCAGGCAGCTGTCCCTGTATCATAAAGGCTGTCTCTCAGCTTTGTGTCTGGCTTCAAAAGTGGAGAACTCCCTGAAGACTCCGGTGCGTTGCTGTCCAATGTTTTGTGCCATGATTGTGGACATTAAAATTGAAGCCTTTCAAAATGAGGTTGAAGTGTTGCAGTGCTTAACCCCTCCCAATTAAGTGACCTCTTCGCTTTTGCTCCAGCTTTCTCTGCTGCTTTTTCAACTCTTGCAACGCTTGCAAATGCTGTCCACTGTGCCACATGGTGCATGTTATCACTTGCTGTCTGCATGGCAAAAGACCTCAGCAGCTCTATGGCCAACGGCGCTGCATCCTGCAGCATCTACAGTGCCTGCCTCTAAGGGTTTACCAGCTAAGGAACGGCACGTGTTTGTCTCTTTTCCCCCATGTTGCAGCATGTACACAGCACACCCTGGATTCAGGAAGATTCAAAGTTGGACAACTTCTCTGATACTGGCGAGAGTAAGTTAAACTGGAGGATTTTCCTCCAGCCACACTCTGCCTGCCTGAGATGGCGGACCCAGGGCACTGCCAGTTTGTAGCTACCCACCTCTTACGTATCCCCCAATACCTGCAGGCTCTGCCAAGAAATACCGCTGCCAGCTAGTGCTAGATACACGGTGGTGCAACTGGGTGCCACCCAGCAGTGCTTTTTCTGAAGCTTTTAACACTGAAAGTAGTGTACTTCGGGCTGTGTTGAGATGAGCAAGCCTAGGCTGCTGCGTGCATTCGCTCTCAAGTTCCCTGGGGTCCAAAGGAGCTTCAAGTGGAGAGAGAGAATAAGGGCAGATAGATATCCCAGGGGTTTTAAAATTAATGCTAAAACATTTCAGGAAGGATATAAAATTTGATGAGAGTTGTTACTGAAAAGTGCAAAGGAGTGGGCAGAGGCTGCGATGTCTTTGGGTACCGTGGGACTCCCTAAACAATTGGTCCTAAGTGCCAAGACCGAATTTTGAACCAGGTGCGGACATTTATTTCTGATCTGGTTGACATCCCAAGGGCTCTTGTCATGGGCATTTCTTCAGTACTAACTTTTGTGATTAATACAACCATGCCTGCTGTGCATAGGAAGAGTTTTGCACTTCTAGAGTAGAGATACAATTAAAAAAACCAAAAACACAACAACAACAAAAAACCCAAACAAAACAAACAAAAAAACCCCAACCAAGCAAACAAAAAAAAAGCAAACAAAAAAACACCCAGCCAAAACTCCAGAAGAGCCTGAAGCCATCAAGTGTTCACCCATTCGTTTGTGAAATGGCTGACTAATGGTGGTTAATGAAGCGGCACTCTAAATGCATCCTGCACATTTTTTTTCAGTGGCAAAAATCCCATGACAACTGGTGTCATCTCACATCTTCCCACCCTGCTTTTACCTCTAGTAGTGAACTAAGCGACATCTTAAAACATCTGCATTCTCTCGTTCTTCCTCTACTCCTTCTTAAATTCTGCGTGGCCTGGATTCTGCCATTCCTTTTTTTAAGTTTTTTTTTATGTTTTGGTTTTTTTTTTTTTATTTAAAGGTTTGATGAACACTTGTCTTAGGAAACCATCATTCTTATGTTTGACAGCGCATCATTTCATGCGGAGCTGCTGTGTGCCTCAGAGGTGAGGAGGTGGTGGGAAAAGAGCAGCAGGACAAAGCGAGTGCCCTTTCTTTTTGGCTGCATGTACACAAGAGAAAGGAGAGGTCCCTTCCAACCCTATGATTCTGTGATTCTGTGAGAAGCCCTGAGCCCCCAGGAGGGACGTGGGAAACGTAATTGAAGAGCCAGGTGATAGAGCAGCGGGCTAAGGAACATCGAAGAGATGGGAACTTTAAAGAAGGGACTACCAGTTTTGGAAAATGGGAAAACCTTTACTGCTTTTAATTCAACTTAAAGAGTGCTCCTGCCAATTAGCTAACAGCGTGGGCATACGTGTATCTATACATTCCTGGGGTTACTCACTGCAGCAGCTGCAGGTACTTAAACCACAGCTTCTTTGCTGTCCACAGACTCTCATAGAATTAGAGTGGAATTCAGTAGAAAAACACACCAGGGCTGAATATATGCTGAGTACTCTGTAATTATGAAGTAGTGTTAATGTTTTGCTGCTAGTGCTAAACACTGGTCCTTCCCCACTCCTCTGAAGCAGGTGACGCAAGTGTTCTTCCACACTTAATCAGACCCATCTATACATATATATGTATATACTGTCCCCTGAGCTGTCTTTTCCTCTGTCTCCTTTTGGTGTCTCCTCCCCTTCCCTGTTGAAGAAAAAAAAAGTTCTTTTTGCTCTGACTGATGCAAGATGAAACTCTTAAGTCCTGTCATGGTCAGAAGGAGCCAAGAAATCATCCCCCAGCCTACCTTGTGCAAACACTGAATGCTGGCTGAATTTGTTTCTCGATATGCTTTTTTTCCTTTGTGTAATGAAGATGTGGACACTATAGGAAAAGATCTTTAAGTATCTACAGCTGTTGGGATCAATGCAGGTCTAAAAAAAACCAGACAAAATTACAATTAGCATCCTTTGTACCAAGCTCTTTTTCTTATTAATCTTGGGGAGGGTGACAATGACAGATGAAAGAGGATGCTGTTCAGAGCAAGAAACTTGCTAATCTCCGAGCAGTCAAATCATGTTACTTTTTACTGTCTCTAAGGGAGGGTTGATAAAGAGACACATGAAGGTATAAGAGACAGTACAAAGCACAGCTTTTGAGCTAAGCACAAGAAAAGGTGGCAAGAGCCATGATGAAATATGAAGGGACCTAACTTTTAGTAACAGAGGTGGGTTTTTTTCTCAGTAATCAGTCTATTGAGCCGCGCTCTGGAGCCGTAGCTCTCCAAGTGTGCCAAGGCTGGGAAGCTCTGGAGGCTTGATTTCCCAGGAGGTGGTGCTGAATATTGAGGTCAGGCTCTTTATCCAGTTGATCACGTTTCTGGATTTACTATTCTGCAGTTAGCACCATTTAGGTAACTTGGAGATTGCTCAGGCAGCCCCTGCAGGGGTTAGTAGCAAAGAAGTGGTAGTTTGGCATGTTGAAAGCAAGAAGAAAAGAATGTAAGAGAGTGAAGGCAACTTATTGCTACCACTTTCTGCTTTCCTGGTAGAGGTCTTAAAACACAGCAAGATGAAAGCATAGGCTTTATAGAAGTGAAAAAAAGTAAGAAACCTCTTTGCTTTGAGACCACTCGAGAGAGTCAAAATCAGGTTTCTGAAAGTCGTAGGAAGCAGACAAGTAGGAAGGATTCCATGATCTGCAGGAGCTCTTGGCAGTGGGCAGAGAAATAAGCCTTGCTTGGCTTGCAGGTTGCGGGGTTTCCTGGACCAGGTGTTGCCACCAGCCTTAAGGCATCTTGTTTTCCTGCCCCCACATACTGAGTCTGTTTTGCACTCCTGAGGTTTAAACCTAGTTGTGCTTTGGTTCTCTGTGCTTGCATCACAGGCATCTGGGAGTCTGGCTGAGAGCTTAGCGCCTCTATATCTTTGTAATAAAGTGATCCATAACAGTAGGGAAGGAATTGGAAGTTAGCACTGTATGAAAACCCACACTGCAGCGTGTGTGCGATACACACCCCCTGCTGCCTGTAGCCCAGTCAGACGCCAACAACCACGAGCAGGAGGGTGGGATCACGCAACAACCCACATGAGGTGGTAAAAGGAACGAGCACCTCTGAATCCTTCTGTTTACGATTTGGTGTCCTAAATACTATAGTCGGAGCAGCCCTGGACATTGGGAAGCTTTCAGCAGACGTAATTAATGCTGCTGTTGTCTCTGCGAGGACAGGAGGTGCTGCCATGCCATGTGAAGCATATGAATGCTACGGCTACAGCCATCTGCAGGACATTGAAATCTGCTGTACTACAACAATCAGCTGCCAAATAGTACCCAAAGCCTCTGGTTTTCTTCCTTCTGCATCTCAGTGTCTAATGCTGCATAACAGAATTTATAGGGAATAATCTAGTTACGCTGTAACATTTGTTTCACCCTTATGTTGAAGAGAATTTAAATATGAACCTTTTAATGGGTCCTATTTAAATGGAGAACATGATATTTTGTCATTAATTAGGTAGGCTAAGCTCTCACTCGTCCTCATAATTAAAATATATTGAATTCTGCAGACTGAT
Organism: Dromas ardeola; assembly: GCA_013398915.1. NCBI lineage: Eukaryota > Metazoa > Chordata > Aves > Charadriiformes > Dromadidae > Dromas > Dromas ardeola. The sequence continues at coordinate 453,188 of VYZM01013898.1, read as the reverse complement.
AATACCAGTTGAGATAAACTCTTTCTAATTCAGGGAAGTTTGTAAAGGTGGAACTGAGAGACAAAAGCATTTGTTGCAAATTATGTTCAAGCTTTATGATAAAGTACTTTGGGGAAAATGTGAGTAATGCTTTGGGAATGCCATAATCTTGGATGAATTCTCTGGATTGTCTAAGACAGTATCCAAGAGCAGCAAGTGCAGCTGTTTTGCAGGGAGCTGCAAGAAGCGCCAAGAGTTTGTACTTCTGGCACAATTCATTCTCCCTGGGAAAGTTTCTTGTTATTAAAAGTCTATTTTTTACTCCTATAGCATGAAGTTTCTTAACCTCTGTGGATACGGGGTTTTGTCAGTCTCTGCAGAGTTGCTTACACTAGTGCAAAGCCAGCATAATGTTGCTGTGCTGATTTTACACTGCTTTTAGCCTCCAGTGTAAATGGTTGCCCAAGATACTCATCATAGAGCATCAGGCACCTTTTCAGGAAAAACACTTGCTCTTCCAGCTCTAGACAATCTTGTTCTTTTTTCTGACTTCCTGAGCATTACTAAATGCTGCCAGGCTCTTGTCCTTCAAGATCTCTTGTAGTAATGAGACCTCATTATAGCTTAAAACAGCCCTCTGCTATTCACCATCTTTGAGAGGCGTTAAAATCCATCCCCTTACGACAGAAGCACTTGGAACAACTCTTAGAAAAGTGGGTTATGTTCTGACTAAGCATCATGGGGCATGGAATGAAGTGTTTGCTGCCTTTTGTGATTCATGGGAGACAGAATGGTGGAGGTGAAGCGGTCAAAATGTGACCTTTGCTGAGGGTCACAACTGAGCCTTTAGTCAAATTTTGAATGCATTGATGTGGCCAGCTGGAAGCAAATATATAGCGTGTTCTTACTGCCAGCAGGTCTCAGTTCTTGGAATAGCCTAAAATAAACATTGAAATCTTTTGTAGAGCTCTTCCAACAGCTATAAAGGTACCAGGATTTATCTATTTTGAACCTTAGCCTGAGCTGTTGATCCGGAAATGAAGGTCTCGGCAAAGCTGTGTCATTTGTATCTCGCTGGCAGATGCTATGTGGGTACCCAAGCACATGGTGCCTCAGCCGTAGCGTCTCGTGGGGAGTCTCTGCTATGCAGTTTTCATCTGGACAGCAAAACGTGGCTGTTAGAGCTTGGCACAGGTAAGTCCTGTAATGGTGGCGAGGAGGAGGTGTACGCCCATGTTGCCATGTAACATCGTACAGTAATGCTGTTCAGCAGCTGAACACTGCGCAAACCAGACAGAAAACAGAGACTCCTAAGGACACTTAGGCACTGGCCCTGAAGGGCACAGGCAGAGAGCACAGGGGAAGAAAGATGGACATTTAAGTCACTGGGCAAATTCCAGATTTGTTAGCTTGCATTTGTTAGTAAATGCTTTTAAGTCATTTCTGGTAGATACGATAGCCTCAGAGGCTGTTATACTTTGAAAGGGCTGGAAGCTATTGCAAGTGTGAGAGAGGCCATGTTCTGTAGCTGGCTGGGAGAGAAACAGATGAGTGGGACATCAAAATGAGAAATACAAGGACTTAACTGACGGTCCTTCTCCATCCTCACGCCCTCCTCATGCAGTTCAGGAGGAGATATGCTGCTAGACTGGAGGGGAAGTACTTCATTTTCTGTTTGAAATTGCAGCAGCACCTGGTGCAGGGAGAGAGTGAACGTGGGCCACAGCCACATCAGCACAGAGCAGGAGTCACCTGGTTGTGCCGTGCTCTGGGTTGCCACCACTCACTCCCCAACTAGAGCACTCGTACAGCACCTAAATGAGAGCATGGCAAAACCACCGCTTGCAATTTCTGCTCTTACTAGCGTGAATGTACCTGAAATGAAGCTGGAGACATCCAGCCGCTCTGAGATGAAAGTACCCCTGAACAGATAATGAAGATCTGAGACCTCAGCAGAGAGGAGAATGACAATTATATAAAAGCATATCCAAGAGTTTCCTCAAAGATTGCATTTCTGTCCTGTGGGATCGAAACTTAGCGCAATAGCACTATTTCGTATATTAGTGTAAGCCTAGGCATCCTTAACCAAAAGCTGATTTTTTTTTTTTTAAATTAACTGCAGAGAAAACAGCCTCAACAAATTCTGTTCGCTATCTGCCATCAAGAAAAGCCTATTAACAATAATTGCTGGGTTTTTAGTTTTCAAAGAACCCATAATTAAATTTTATTGTCTCATAAGTGATTAGAATTAATTGCTTCCACACTGGCTCTGGTGCTCATTATCTGCTTTAAATTGGGAGTGGCTTTTCTGCAGAATTCCTTCGTTTACCACAATCCCTTTCTGTTACGTTCCTTGCCAGAGAAAATCCAGCGCAAAGGCTGTTCACTCTAAGGAACTACAAAAAAAGTGACAGGTGTTGATTTAATATATCTTCTTCAACGGATCAGGATTAACTAAACAGAATGGCTTCTCCCAGTGTTTAAACAGAAATGTTATGTTTGTCAGAGAAGAGGATGGAGAAAGCCACTTCCACATTGGTTAGGCTTTTCGTGCGTTAAGACTGTGGGCCATGTATGAATTCTTTATTAAATGTTTTTCTGCTACTACTCTGAGGATTAATTCTGTGTAGAGGGGAGGATGTATTACAGATGTACTCATGTGTAACCAGAAATAATGGTAGTTGTCTTTAGTTGCTGTTAAGATGATTTAAGACCCTTTTCTCACCAATTTGCTAGATGTGACTCTGACCTTCCAACCACTTTTATAAAGCTTGGACACGGGGTGGGACTTGCAAGTCCTACAGACCTCCTGAAGAGCCGGGGTATGCCTTGTTGGAGACCAGCCACATCTCATTCTCCGTCCATACACATCCCTTGCCAGTTGGGCTTTGCCCAGGCAAAACCCCCTGGCCATTGGGCTGGCAGTATCAGACCCACTTTAGTCTTCCCAAGGGCTTTTCTAGCCAGCAGGGAGGGATCAAGGTGTTCACCTTGTCTTCACCTGTTACATGACCTTCCTGTCACTGCTCAGGGTTTGAGTTTGTTTTCCCTTCTCACATAGTAATTATTTGCATCCACAGGTGTTTGGAAAAGGAATTTGCTTTTATCCTACATTAGTTCTCTCAGATACTACTTGTCCGGGCCAGGGTCCCAAGCCTCGTGTCCAACTGTCTCTAAGCCATCATAACAGCTTCCAAAAGCTGCAGACTCAGGGCTGTGCTCAGCAGTACTGCTCCTGGGGCTCAACTGAAGAGCGAGGCTCGTCTCCTCATGATGTTTTTTGTGGGTCACGCTCTGAAAGACAAATCCTGCAGCCTTTCCCTACCGTGCAAAGTGGAGGGTTTTGGCCTTCCATCTCTGATATTAACCCGTAGCAATGGGCAGCTGTATAAAATCCATTTAGGGAGAGAACCTAATCCACATCCACCCCCAATTCCACTCGCGTGTGGTTCTCCACTGGTGAGAGGATGACTTAAAGGATGCCTGAATCCTTAGGGGGCACCGTGCAAGGCATCTGGTGAATGGGGTTGCAGAAAAACTGTATAAAATGGAATACTACAGTGCTTAATACAGTGTGACTTCACTCTTAGGCTGTATTTTTAGAGGGTTAGAGTGCTTCAGAGGATGCATTTATAATAAGGAGGTATTTTTCTCTCAATGCAGGATGCTGCTTTAATGGAAAAATCCTATGCAATTTTCATACACTTGTCATTATACAAATTATGTAGAGTATTAGGCCCTTTGTTTCAAACCAGGAGAGTTTAGCAGACAAAGTCTTGCTCCCTCTGAATTGTGATAACTTCTGGAATTGAATGGATTTAATTTAATTAACCGTCCCATGGAAAGTTATCGCTGTCTATTCAGCTCTAGGACATAGCAGAAGGTAGGAGTGATTTGCTCTGTAGGAGTAATGTAGTCACAGAGAATTTATGTGAACAGTTTCCAGTCCAGCTGAATTACTTTATATATGTGAAAATATTAATAAAACGTGTTTCATTAAAATGTGCTAATGGCATCAAGGAATGCCCTCAGTTGCTCAGTTCAGCAGCTAACCTGTCTACAGGCGCTTGGGGAAGGGAGAGCCTCAGGAAGACTGGGAGGTTCTGCTCTATAGAAAATCTTGAAAAGTTGTGTTATGGTAGAATCTGTATTTACAGCATTTTATAATTAGTAGCACCACGTAGCACTTTGATCCCAGCTGGAGGGGACTACGACCTTCAGCTCCTCCTCTGGGATGCTGTGATTGGTGTCACCCTCCTCTAGCGGGAAAAACGTGGGGTTTATTCCGGTGTTTCTGTTTAAAAAAAACAACAGAACAAACAAACCAAACCCAAACAAACACAAAAAAACACCCGCAAAAAAAGAGGGGAAATATTTAATAATCTTTTCAAGATCATTTTTGTTTATATTAAAAAAATATAAAGAAAGAAGCTCCTAAAACCAGACTCTCTTCACAGTGAAACAGCTCGCAAATAGTGCCACTTCAGTAAATGTTACCATTCATTTTTCAATAAATTACCAATTTATACTTCTGAGTGTGGTAATAAAAAGAGATAAAAGGACAGAAGAAGGAGGAAAACTTGGGAAGTTTATGTTTACTGCCAAGCATTTGGTTTTATGTTTATCTCATGGAAAGTAACTCCATATATCATGATAATTGACTTCCTCTGGAAAAAAGGGCTTTGCTACAAAACAGCATCTTGTGCTAGAGAAGACTATGTGTGGTTTTTCTGCTAAGTAAAACATTCTCTTTTAAATCAATGGTTTAGGCTTTTTACAATGTTCCTATTTTGTGTTCGTTTGCCCAGTTGGTGGGCAAACAAGGTGGGCAAGTTGGTGGGGAAGCAAGGTCATGGCATAAACAAAAGGAAAATGTTTATAGTTCCCTTAAGGCCCAAACAAATCATCACTTGTCTGGTACGTTGTCAATTGGACTGCCAAGCAGCTGAGATTTTGAATTTTTCTATCATTTAACACAACAAAAGCAAGTTTTGTTGCTGGTCTATTTTGGAAACAACATTTGTAGCAGTTCCTCTCTGAGTCAGTCAGAAGAACAGAGCATGGGATCGTGGCAGGCAATAAAAAACCCTGCTGCTCCTATAAGGGCTTTAATTACTCACCTCGTTACAGGTGAGACCAAGGGAGGCTGGCAGCAATGCCAGCTCCAGCACAGCTGCGAAGGATTTATTTTTCTCAATGATGAGTGGAAAAGGCTGTAAAAATACTGTACAAGGTTGGCTAATAAACTGTATTTTATTAGCCATACTTATTACGAGTGTTTACAAGCTCATGTGCTGGTAGGCATTTTGATGAGATAGTATTCCTTAATTGCAATCATTCTGGGATTACAAAACAAAGGATAGAAAGCCAGAAAGCTGGAAAACATAGCATATGCGTATGTCAGGTCAAGATTTATAGCCAGAGAGCGAGTAGCTAGCTTGGCAGCAGGTACTCTTAATTGTTACGGTGCTGGCCTCGTCGAGTCAATTGTGGCTTGTTCAAAGCAGATTGATAGTGCTGATTTGCGGATGTTTGTGATTGTGAGGAAAATGCACGTGCTTTATCCATGGATCTCCTTGGAGCATCTCCAGCCCCTGAGGTCTGATAGCAGAGCAGCGAGCTGACGGCATCTCCTCCTTCTGCCTCTGGTTTCCCTTGGTGTCTGGGGGGGACACAGGGAGAGGCGAAAAGGCCAGGACAGCCTCCCCACACCACCTCATGCAACAAGTCCCTTGCCAAGTTGAGACTTAGACTTGGGGGTTTTGAGTCCCATTCTAACACCACCAAGCTTAGCCATGGTTTTCCTTGTGTGGAGTTAGCGTTCAATTTCCCTTTCCTAACGCCTGCTAGCAAACCGGCATCTTGCAGGTTGGAACCATTTTCTAGAGTGCTTCCAGGCAGTAACAGTGGTGTGCTTCCTAGGAATGCCTCTCGGTTAGAGGTTGCAATGTGCTTGCGTGTTGGCAGCGTTACATCTCAGGCTACGATACACCAATAGTCCTATAATCAAAGTAATGACAAGCTAGTGGGAAATTAAGTTTAATCTGAGAAGAGGCTCTGTGAAAACGCCTTTGTGCTTAGTGTTTTTGCCTCTCTGTTTATTGCCTTTCAGTCACACAACCAAAAACGCCCTCTGCTTACAAGCAAAAAGGTTTTGCTGATTTATATTTTTTCATCGTGCTTCCCTCTTGCTCTGCCCCTTTGCTGGCAATCCTGCAAATCCAGCCTGAGTTGCCAGGGTCATGCTGGTTTCTCTACTCTGCACGCCTGATCTCCAGTAGCGGCTGTTCTGCAGGCAGGCCACGTGCCCAGCGGCCGCGCTGGGAGCCTGGTGGGGGCTGCTGGTTTGCCCTGGTGCATCCATGTGGTGCTGAGGTACAAGCCGTGAGCAAGGCGTGCGGAGCAGCAGCTCCGTCCTGCTCCCTTAGCCGTGGTGCCCCCGCAGTTCCGACAGCTCAGAAGGGAAAAGGGCTGTGGAAAGCATTCAGAGCAGTACTCACCTAAGACCAGTTTTTTTCAGGAAATGCGGTATGTAAAGATGCAGATCAGGGGAAGCTTCATAGCTGTGTGCTTTTGTAAATCATACTTTGTACCAATGGCCATTTTAGGAGTCTTAATCCCATTCAAACCTTGCCTTTTATCTCAGTCCCTCCCTGGTAAAGAGGAAAAAGCCAGGTATGCCCTGTTCTGTTAGAGTGCTGTAAGAATACATCTGTGAATATCCACGACAGGGATGAAGTTTCTGACTTGAGGCCCGGTGAATCCTCTTGGGAGACTTTCCATTAATTTCTGTGGAGATCCCAGAGGATTATTTCTTCAGATATGAAAGGATCAAATAGATTTGTAGCTTCTCTGCCTGAGGTGGCTCCTTTTGATTGTTTGCATCTGGGAAAAGAAGCAAGAATATATATATCCTAATATTTTAGGATGTAAGCAATGGCTACCAGCCGCCATGGGAGTGTAATGCATTCGTGAATGGCGTAGTAGGTGTTTGGTGTATTCTGCTATGAAACAAGTAGCACCAACGAGGTAGTCATCCAGTTAAAGATGTGGTCCATGCTGCCAGACATCTCTTTGCTAAGACAGGATAAACAGCGTCCAATTTCTGGTTGAGCTGGTGGGGAAGTTTGCGTAGGGTGTAATTATGCTAAGCAGACTTTTACCAGAACCCTTCCGCAGCATTCAAATGGCTGATCGAGATGTTCTGTGTTGTGAGGGCTTCTTTTGTCTAGTTTTGGCAACATCTTAGAAATTGCATGTGACTAATCTTTTATTTTGAAAAGAAATTGCAGTTCTCATTAAACTTCAAAAAGTGGTCTTGAAAATGGTTTTGGTTTTACAAATGCAGCAGAAAAGCCCTCAAATCTCTTAGCATGGGTGCTGCAAGAGTGTTTGTAAAAAGAGGGACTATTTCGAAAGCTGATAAATTAAAGACAATTTCAAGCAGCCTTATAAAAATTACTTCTTTTATGCCTAGTGGTTTATGCCTGGTGTCAGATCTTCAAACAATACAAATAGGTGGAACAGCTGGACCATCTCACTGTCACCTTACCAAAACCAACCTCCAGCCAGCTGCAGAGCTGGATATTGCTCACCATCAGCTCTGAGAGGAAAGCAGACACTTTATTGAATCATTGGTACCCCATCTTTGCCTTAAAGGTCACCTATCTACGTATCGAGTAAGTGCAACCTTATGTAGTTGTAAGGCATCTGGAAGATTTTTTTTTGAGAGCACAATGCATAAAAAAAAAAGAAGTCCAGCAAAAATGTCTGCATTTCTCACAAATGAGAAGAGTCCTCATTTCCTAATGAACAAATCTTTGTGCTTCTTTCTTCAGTTCAGGAAGTGCAGCGTTCATTTGCCTAGCCGAACAGAGAAGGAAAATAACAAGCAGGGAAATTAGGCTTAGGTCTGTCAGTCTGGAAGTACTCTAAAGCTTGAAGTTAGGAACAAGTTGGTCTTGCTTCTTTGATGAGCGCGATGAGGATAGTGGCCATATGCGTTAACATCTGCACTGGAAGATCTAGGGCTAATCACACCGAATGAATGAGGCCCACACAAATACAGCTCTATCTCCCTCCATATGCTGTGTGTAAAATTGCAGGTGGCCATTACGGTATGGGAAGAGGACATATGGCTAGTGCTCTACAGAGAAGAGGTTTGTCAGACCTTAAATTTAAGATTTAAATTTAAGAGCAGGAAGAGATTGAGACTAAACCCGCAGAAGGTACATACACTTGGTGCAAAAGTGGAAGTTCCATAGTCACGGAGCTGATGTCAGGTCAATGGCTGTGTCTGCAGAGCGTGCCCTGCTGCGTCTGGTGGTTCTCAGCACTGCTGACAACAAGGGAGGAGAAGGGGAAGTCTGTAGAGATGAAGGACTGAAACTTGTGCCTTTGGAATCCTACTCCAATACTAATTCTAATTCGAATCCTGTTCTGCCAGACCCACTTTTCTGTCTGAGCGTATAGAGGGGCTTGAGATCACAGGACTTTCTTATGCCTACCTTTGTGAACTCAGGGGTTGGAGCTCCGCGGTGGCATTCATCCTGCCTAATTCTTGCTGTCTAAAAATTACACGTCTTGTGGAGAGAAAGAAACTTCCACATCTTGCTTATCTGAAATGTCTGTCTTGGGAAGATACAAATCTCTCTTTTTGTTCTTACATTAATTACAAATTATGGCAAAAACTCATAGGGAGCTGGTTCTTTGGCAGATGAGGTTGTGCTCCCGTATGAGGAACGCGTGTCTGTGGTGGTTTGGTGGTTTATAGTTCATGAAGGATCTAGTAGCAGAAACCTCAGTATACGCCTGACTCCACTGAGCTGTTTAAGATACCTACGGAATTCTCCCTGAAAGGTCTCAAACCCGTCAAGTTAAATTAAGCTCCTCTGGTAGACCAAGTTTTTTATATCCTAGTCTATGCTTCCAAATTCACAAAGATAATGCAAAAAATTACTGTGCCTTTTCCTAGAAAGTGTTAAGAAAAAAACGCTGCTCTTGAATCCGTGCTGGGATACGCGCAATGCGGGCAGGTATCGACGGTAAAACCTCCTGTGTGCATCTTGTAGTCATTCACGCAGTCTTTTTCGGCAAGGTGTGAAAGAGGGATTTGACTGGGGCTGATCCAGGGCGTTGTGGCTGCGAGCGTAGAAGAGATACCGAGAGGGTGAGTCTCGGGGCTGTTACAAGTTATTACAGAGATGTCACAATTGACATTGGCTTAATGGGACAGAGTCCTTCTTTCAGGTGTGTATGACTCCTCAATAGTGAATGTGTGAGGACAGGACTTCGCCTCTGTGAAAAGGTTACGGACCAACGGGCCAGGGATGCGCTACTGTACACACTGTGGATTTGCAGAAAGTATAAATCAGGTCTGAACCTGGCTCGTGGGCTGCAGCAGCTGTCTCTCCTTACTCCAAATTTCAGACAAGATTTGGGACTACAGAGAAATTTTGAAACTGAAGGACTGATTAGATTTGAAATCCCTTCCCCAGCACTATCCCTGCTTAAAATTCCTAGCTATCAAACAGCTACTTCCTCACAGATTATTGGCTTTTCATGTTGCTCAAGTGCAGCCTTTTCATCAGATCGCATATGTTCTGATCACTTTCTGGCAATTTTTCTTATTGTAAATAGAGCCCATTCAGCCACAGTTTATATAACCACTACCCAGATAATACCTTCCTAATGACCACTTTCCCCGGAGAAACACAATTATATCTCTTCCCCCATTTCTGCCAATTGCATTTGAGTTTGCCACAGAGCCAAACCTGGCCCCGCTATTGTACTAGAGCAGATGGGCAGGAGCCACAAAAGCCTGAACTGGAAAATTCCCAATCTCTGGGCAAGAGCTTTGGTCTGCTTCTTTCTGCTGTAGAGGTTCCTGCTAAATGAGTTGGATAGAAGAATTTTTCCATATGTTCTGACTTTTTCACAAGCTTGAAGGGACATGATTTCAAAGGATTTGTGGAAAATTAGAAGGTTTGTGTTTAGATAGGATTCCAAACAGGAAAAGTATCCAAAATCTTGCCTGATGGAGTGTTGTCTGCAAATAATTGCACAGGCCATGGGCTCGCTTTTGCCATAGGTATGCATTCTTCATTTTTAAGGTGATTGGGGTCCATTTAAGCTACAAATGCATGCAACCTGGGGAGCCAGGGCAGATGAGAGCTGGAGGACAAGCGAGAGGTTATCAATAGCTTGGCCAATAGCTGGAGGGCAGTAGCAAATTGTGTAGGGAGACGTACTGGCAGCGGGTTACATTGGTTGGTTGCATTGCCAAAATTCTGCTAAATTCTGTGGTATTTCAATGTGCCGGCTTGCCAAAACGCACCTCTGACAGCAGGGCAGGTGGAGTGAGGAGTGTTATTGAGTGTACACCTTCTACAGGTATTGACCCCCGGAGGTAACGTGCGTGCTGGGTAAAGCCTACCTCCCTTTCTCAAGGTCCCCGTGTGAGTAATCTGGGTGACTGGGTGCGCCTGACCTCTTCTCCTGAGCCTGGTGGGGAAAGGTGAAAGGATGTCCTTGTTACTGCTTCCCTGCAGGCTTCCCCGAGCCCCGCGGCGTGGGCAGATTGCAGGGAAAGGGGAACAAGACCTCAGATGCCCAATGAGCTGCACATCTCCGAGCCAGGAGGTCAGTATTACCTCTCTCCCACCCTGTGCCAGGTGGGGCCAGTGAAGAGTAGCTCTTCGACAAGATGACCTCCTGTGGGTAGATGACAAACTGAACAGTTTGGGAAACCAGAGACAAAGCTTTTCAAAGGCTTTCACCCAGCTTTTCAGGTGCCTGCATGTTTAGGCATCTGCCAGAAGGCACAACACAGGGGCCGTATTTTCATAGTCTTTTCTAAAAAATGTTGCTCATTTTAATAACATTTGAAGTGTAGAGTCTGAAATTGTTACTTAGGCAGAAATACTAGGCTGCAGATTTGGCTGCTTCAAAGGGGAGGTGAAATACTCCCAAGACTGCTGCTGCTGCAACCCAGATGATCTCAGGTCACCCAGAAGACAGTGATAATTAGCCAAATATCAAAGCAGGTGCAGCTGTTTAGTTCTGTTACTTTTAAACTCAGCTAGAAAGAGTGAAGGAGGGGGGCCAGAAAAGTCTGGGCTAGGAGGGTGCCTTCCCACGGACAGTGATGGGTATGATAATGCAGGTTTAATGTTATTCTTGTACAGGCAAATGGAATTTGGCTGGTTTTAGGATAGGCATGGTGGCCTTGTATCTGCTTACAAAAGGTGATATAGATGTACTCTGAGAATAGCTGTAGGAATATGCGGGTGTACATTGTAGATGCATGCAATTGTGTGCATTCAGAAAGTGAAGTATCTCTCAGAGGAATACTGACGTGTTTAGAATTTGTTTTGGTTTTAGGGAAGCAAGACAAATTGTGCATTTTTTCCCCTTCACAAATAATTGTCGCAGCTTAGAAATATCCTAGTAAGGAAACCTGCTGGCAAAATGCAAAGGCATTCCCTCGGATCAAGCAGAACAGAAAGAAAGAGGGGGAGAACCCAAAATGTCTTTCAAATGCCTTCATGTGAATCAGACAGACAGAAGGTTTATTATCATTCTGTCCTCTTCTGCTGGGAATAACGTCATTTGTTGCCCTTAGTGGGGGAAACGCCAGACCCCTTGCGGACAATGCTAGGAGAGCACAGCTCGCTCGTTTTAGCTGGAAGCACCTTGACAAGGTGAAGCTCCTTGGCTTGGGCTGGTGAAGCTCCTTGGCTCAAACTGGACGCATGGCCCAAGGCTCCCTGTTTTGCCAGGGCCCATGTGAACAGCATGGACCGACAGCTTGGCTGCATGCAGAGGTTTCCCATTAGGCACTCAGAGAGAGAAAGGGAATCGGTTCTTGATGTCTCCGGTAGCCTTTGTTTATCATGAGAGCCCACCCTTCCGTTGCTGTTCCTCATGTTTCTTTCCCAGCAGTTCATTATCTGTCATAATCTCAAGGATAACGGGTAGGTTGTGGGCCAGGAACATATTGTGCTACCTGCCATGCATGGACCCCAAAGCAGCCCATTACTGCCCAAGACACACGGGCAGTTTGGAAATTACACAACTAGATAAACGTACCCCAAAACCTGTGCAAAATGAAGCACCCATTGACCGCATTAGACTACAGCGGGAAGCCTGCGAACTGTTAGCAGTGAATTTTAATGTGAAATGTTTATGAATTCTTTTATATTTTTACTATTCTGTGGAGATTTGGCTGATACTGCAATTCTTAAAACTGCACAGAAATATGATATATGGCATGCTCACTGGTCCAGAATATATCAGCACGTCTCTCCAAATCGCTGCCAGCGTACTGGGGATGTTTTCAAGGTAAGTCTGTATGGGAAAATCACTGCTGGCTCAGCGGTGCAAGTGTCAACGCCAAGTCCTGTGACATTGGATCACAGATTTTGTTGCTTCCAAACGGCCCGAATCTGCTTTGTTACTTTGCCAGCGATGCCCCTGTGAAGAGAAATCAAGCCTGTGGCTCCTTCCTGGGCCAGATGGCCTCTCAAACCTGGAGGCCAGGCTCCAATCGCGCTGACGCTAGGCTGGATCCACCGCAGTGTCGTGTTACCCTTCATCTTGCTTGAGTCACTCTGGGCTGATGTGGGTAGGTGACAGAGGGCGCTGGGTTTGGCTAAATGATCAGCGAGGCCTTTGTAGCTTGCTGCAAAGCTGTAAATCCCTCTGTGGGTCTTGCAGTGAATAAAACCCTGGCAGGAATTAGCCCCAAATGACTAATAGCGGCTGGCTCAGACAAAGGAGTCAGCACTCAGACTCTCAGAGAAAACAGTAGCAGGTTTTCGGTCCAGAAAAAAAAAGGGAAAGTGAACCACAGGGCACAAAGTAACAGTCTGGCAGAGAAAATATATCACAAACAGCAAATTATTTAAGCAGTCGTGCTGATTTTGCTGCTCTCTTGTGTCAGCACCATCTATCTATTCCTTTATTTATTTATTTGTAAGGAAGGGGTTTGCAGGATAACGGCCAAGCTGTAGAAGCTCCCGAAGTCTGCAAAGGTTGCTCAGGGCAGCGGGTCCCACCAGTTGGATGAGACTTCAGCTGGGGAGCACTCGAATAGTATGAGCAGGATCTGACCCTGTTAGCTGGCTGCAGCGCTTTCCGGTGTGCTTCACTTTCGCCGGGTAGAAGCTCACTCCTGTTTAGCAGATTGCTTAATGCGTGCCTTGGGAAGGGTGCACAGCATTGTTCACAGGGGCTGTCCCAAGTCTGGGTTATCAAAAGATGTAATGAGAAATTCTGAGCCCTAATATTGGTGGACAGACTCCCACTGCTCCGGGCTGTCCCTCCCCGGGTGGTTTGAGCATAGCCGCGGGTCCGTGCAGGGACCCGCAGGGTCAGGCGGAAGACGCCGTGGAGCGTTTCCTGAGCATCTCAAGAGGTGTCAGAACCTCTTCCATACACACAAGTCTCCGTGGCAGAAGAGGTGTGTTTAGGCCTCCCTTCCAGGCATCCCCAAGCCAGCTGTAAATTACCAGCTTCAAGTGTTGCTACCGGTTAACAGTACAGCCCTGGAACTGCCTGAATGAGGTTTAACCTTGATTTACCCTTTATTTTATAAAGTTTACCCCTTATTCAGAGTACAATACCCTGCGTACAATACCTCCAATCAATCCTGCTTAAGATAGGCACCTCTTCCCAGCCCGGCTCTGGCTGTAAGAGAAATGGGTGGTGATGAAGCCTTGTGTTTGTTCAACCCTGTTTGGAATTTACAGCGCTTTGTAAATGATTTATTGCAATTGTAAATAATTGATGCCTCTGGAAATGGATTCCTGTCAACAATACATTCACACCCAGGCCTTCATTTCAGCCTCATGGTGGCAATATGCATTTAATGGGGAAATTGGTCCAGTTGCTTTAGGTTCTTGTTTATGTCTTGAAATGTAGTGCTTATATACCTGGTGGCGGTTCTCGCTTCCGTGAAAGGAAAACCGTGTGGAGGGTGCAGGCCCTCCAGGGGCAGGAGCTGTGGTGCAAGTCCTACTTGTGAATGGGCAATGCCCTGCTTTGTGGAGGGGTGATGTGAGGAATTGTAGCGTGGGCTTTTTGTTATGGTATTAATGTGAAAAGTGGAGTCTTCCCAGGAAAACAGTATACTCAGAAGGTCTTGACTGGTGGGGGTAGACATAAACAGATGAAAACATTAAGGCAGATCATAAAATCGTAGAACCATAGAATGGTTTGGGTTGGAAGGGACTTTAAAGATCATTGAGTCCTACCCCCTGCCCTGGGCAGGGACACCTCCCACCAGCCCAGGTTGCTCCAAGCCCCATCCAACCTGGCCTTGAACCCCTCCAGGGATGGGGCAGCCACAGCTTCTCTGGGCAACCTGGGCCAGGGGCTCACCGCCCTCACAGCAAAGAATTTCTTCCTCATATCGAATGTAAATCAACCCTTTTTCAGGTGGTCCAGCATAGATCTTGGTCTCTCACTCTTCACTTCCCCTCAGCTTGAGATGGAGACTCCTTTGCTTGTCTTCTCTCATCAAGACTTCTCCTAGAGACCATATAGTGTTTCACTGGGATTCCTTTCTGGTCGTATCTCATGGTAAGGAGATAGGAGAAACATCTTCTAGCATGCAGACCAGTTTTAGGCTTTTCATTAGATTTTCCCTTTCTCACTGACATGCCGTGAAAGCTTCTGGATGAGAGTCCTTGTCTTGCAGGACCTGGGCTGTTGCCCTTTTGTTAGCTTCAGTTCCCGTCTGCTTCTACCAGTGCCAACAACCCTTCTACTGATGGGCACTAAGTGCTTTCTGCCTACATGAAACCATGGCACTTCGGAATTGTGGAGAAACTGGCTGTTCCCCTGTAGCTGCTGACACAGTTGCTCCCACCAGGGAAAGCGTCCAGGGAAAACATCAGCATGGAGAATATGGGGAAGTTGCACTTGTTCAGTAGCAGGCATTTGTCTGTGAACTCCCCGCTACCACGTGAACTGGCTGCAAAGGAGGAAGTCACGGAAGGAAAGGTCCCTCACCAGGACACAGGTACAGGAGGCACAGATCTGCTGAGTAACTTCTCCGTATCTGCATTCACAAGTCTGTCCACCCTCTTCCTTGGCGTTTTGATATCTACAGCTTCAGCCACGTTGGCCCATGTCTCAGCTGTGACAGTGAAGTCGTTCTGTGAAGTGAAGCACTTTGTGTATGTATTTTTGAAGTAAGGATAAAAAGCTTGTATGGATTTGTTAATAAATGCAATAGAAAAATAATTCAACTTGTCCTTTAGAGACAGTAATCCCAAATAGCCAGAGGTCAGGCATTTCGCCTAGTGCCTGATTACTATTTTCAGTCATCTCATTAAGTGCCTGGTTTCGCAGTGACTGCAACACGGTATCTCCCAGGGGATTAGCACACCGAAAACAGAGTAATTGAGACCTTGCGATCATTCTGTCACAAGTATCAACAGAAGGGAGGAAAAACTGTTATTTTTTTAAAGAAGACACTTCAAGGGAAGGAATTGCCTTCCAAAAATAGAAGCCAACGCTTTCAGAAGTCACTTGTGATTTTAAGGTGTCACTGTTGTTTGATACATGATTTTGGTAAATCTTAAGGGCTGCAGGTTTTAGAGAAGTGATGTCTGTCTTCACTGTGCTGTTTACTGAGTCGTGTAGAGGGACCGAAGAAAAGTGCAGAGGGAATATACTTCAACTTCTTATTAGAAAGGCTGAGTTGGGAAGGGATAAGACCTTTTCTAGGTATGACCCTGTGCCCATGGGTGAGCTGGCCCAACCCTCTAAGATAGCCCTATGCCGTGCCTAGAGTTGCCTGAAACAAGGTGGGGCAGACTTGGTGCTCCAGATGGCTTTTTTGCTTTCTTCTTATGTACTCCTAAAGAGAGGTATTTTTTTGAGTTCTTTTTGCTTGTGACTCAAAGCAAAGCCACCTTTGAACCCACAGCATGAATAGATCGGCTGAGATTCATCTTCTGGGGATTCTTCTCCAAACCCTTAGCTCTCCTTTTCCTTCGGGGAATTTCTTGGCTGATCAAAATCCAGTTTTCATTATTCTCTGTCACGTGTTGTGCTGGTGGGTTCTATCTTTAATGCAAGGTAGTCTTTGCTCCCACTAGGAAGATTGAGACGGGGTGATGGGCTACTAAAGTCTCGGGATATGTTTGTGTGACTGGCAGATGGAAACAGCCAATGTTTCAGAGGCTAATAACGATGACATGGCTGCAGGGCCCGCTGGAAACCCTTCAAGAGGCCAGAGGAGTCAAAGGGAATTCAAGATGTTACCCCAAACCGAGCTGCAAAATGAGTGGGGTAAAACTGCCTCAGTAATTCAAGCAGAAGGAAAGCAGGACAGCTGGTAGCATTGCCACGTGTGCAGCCTGCTTCTGTCAGCTCGCAGCCTCGCCTTTGGGTTTCGCTCTTCGCTGTGGTGGGGGTTTTGCTTCTGGAGGCGGGTACCTAATCGTGAGCCCAGGGATCCCCCTGGGCGTTGGGCTCTTGTGCAGAGAGAAAACATCCGTGGCTGTCCGGGCAGGCGGCTGGGCAGGGAAGGGGGGAGCACTAAACAAAACTGTGACCGGGGCTTCCCCGAGCGGTGCTGGTGGCTCAGCAACAGCAGCCCAGAACCACCCTGCCCATGATGGCTCCGTGGCAGCTTCACAGGCTGTCGGTGAGCGATCTGCCTGAGCCAGCCAGCTGAAGGGAAACGGGATTTAATTGCTCTTTGGAGCAGAGGAGAGATGGGGGTGGGGTGGGTGTTGGATTGGGGTTTATTTTTTTGGCACTGTGGGATGCATTTAAAAAACACATCATAAGGTGAGGTTGGAAGGGGAGAGGGAGTGGAAATGAATATGGGCCTTTATGGAGTGGGATGAAGCAGCTTTAGAAAGCAAAGGGGATTCTTTGATGCATTTTAAGTGGTTCTGTGGATAAGTGGTCAAAATAGGAGGTCAGCCGACACCAACAGCCTTGCAAAGGGTGGAACAAGGCGGGTTTGCCCTGCTGAGAGTCTGCCCCTCTTCTCTCTGCGCTCCCCATCCTTCCCGCTCCCCCAGGGCTCCTGGGGCCCAGGCTCTCGCCTCAGGCACCACGCGAAGGCTGCAGGGACCCTGCTGCCTTAGGGCTCCCAACCAGTTTGAGATATGGGGGACTCCATGGGACTGTTTCACTCCCATCCCTGAGACCATCTGTGCAAGCCACAGAAATCACCCAGTAATTTAATTTGACTCTATCTCACGTGGTTTGGCTCTCTGTCCACAGGAAGGAAACATCGGGGACGTTGGCAAGGCAGCGCAGAAGTGAATCCGACCCAGCCGGTAGCAGGGAGCCCCCATCCACATGGTGTCTGGCACCAGCACCGCTTCTCGGTCTCCCCCTTAACTCCCTCCTTACCGAGGAAATAAAAAGAGACATCTTGCCTCCTTTCT
The DNA here is from genome assembly GCA_013398915.1 of Dromas ardeola. NCBI lineage: Eukaryota > Metazoa > Chordata > Aves > Charadriiformes > Dromadidae > Dromas > Dromas ardeola. Next base: position 435,792 of record VYZM01013898.1, on the reverse strand, counting down.
CCCCCAGCAAGCATCCTGGCAATGGAGGAAGGTCAGTGATGGTTTTCCCTTCCCTTCTTCTTTCCTGTTCTTTTTGTCTGGCACGAGGAGCCCTGGCAAATCCAATTTATTTTTTCATTTCTCATTCTTGGCGGTGCATTTGAAGTGCTAACTGGTGCCACGGGAAATGAGCTGTGGTAGAAGCCCGCGGGGACCCGGGGCTGCGCAGGCACTGATGGATTGTGCAAGTCAGGAGAGCAAAGGAGCCACTCTTCATATTTAAAGGTACCACAAAACACACTGCCAGGGAGGAACACACCCACAGAGGTTTCTAGTTGGAGACATGTTTGTCTGTGTTACGAATATGCATGGCTCCTTGTTCTGAAAAACTCTCGCAATTTCCCTTATTAAAGAGCAGGGTAAAGGAAATTCACTATCTGTGTTTAAATGTTTGTTCCAAACCCACCTTCCCAACACAGCACTGCGTTTGTCTTTACCCACTTGCTTCTAGGTCATGGTTGTACTGTAGTTTGTTTTCTGCTTTGTTTATTAATTTCTACCAAATTAACCTCTTCTTTTTCCATCTAGCCATGAGATAATGAGCTTGTATGATAATCTTTTATGGTGTCTGTTAAACACTACTTTTGAAGCAAGCTAACCTGTTGACACGGGTAATTAAACCTCACGCTTCAGGATATAGGATGACTGGCAGCGGACCCAGGATGGCTTTATTCCCTCCCCACTCCCACTCTCCCTGGCCGATGTGGCTACGCACAGATGCCTACGGCCAGCGTGTGGGGAAATGTCCCCTTTCTCTGGAGCAGTGAGTTCTATGAGAAAGACTAGGGTTAACAGGGGCTAATACATACCCCTCGTCTGTCCCAGTGTGCCAGACTTCACGCGTGAAGGTCTGTCTGAGCAGACCTGTGTTCCCTGAAACCTCAGCCTGAGTCCTGGCGAGGGGCTGCTCCTACCTGGAGCGGGTCCCACATGCCTTACTGCCAAACAGCATCTTGGACAGGGTGACTCTGCCCGTGTGAACATTAAAAGTTGTTATGGAATCTCTATTAGCTAAAACAGTCGTCTTGGCCAAAATTAATGTTCCTTCCAAATAGCCCTTCACCTTGAGATGCAGTTGGATACGCCCCTTCCTTTCCTCATCCTGCATTGCGGGGCTGCACAGACGTAAAGGCACTGCCGTGCACCAGAAGCAGCCATGCCTTGATCGGGGATGGGTTTGTGCTGTATCGGGTTTGCCTGGCCAGGTTTTGGTAGCGGAGGGGCCACAGGGCTGGCTGCTGTGAGAAGCTCCAGAAGCTTCCCCTGTGTCCCGCAGAGCCAATGCAGCCGGCTCCAGGACAGACCCGTCGCTGGCCAAGGCCGAGCCCATCAGCGACGGTGATGGACCCTCTTGTGGTAACATGTTTAAGAAGGGGAAAAAAACCCAACTGCGCAACAGCAACCAGGAGAGAGCGAGCTAACTATGTAGAAACCAAGGTCAGTGAAGAGCAGAGAGGTGACAGTGATGAGAACTTGTGGAAAAATCTAACCCTGGAACTGCTATTTTCGATCTGCTTTGGCTCTGAATGAGAAAGAGGAGCTCACGTTTTCAAAATATTGCTTAGTAAATCAGTAGAAATTAAGTCCGTCCAAAAAGACGGAACTTCAGCATAAGAAAACAGCAAGCAGATCGTTAGCTGTTAGAGATGTGGTCAGTTACTTGCTGGGGAAAGTGATAAATTTGTTTTCTTGCACATTTGCACACTTTTCTCTTACCTTCTGCCCTCCTTCCCCGGGTAGCTGAGGCTGTTTAAGGGCGATTCCTGTGACCCACGTATGTCACTGACCCACACTGGCAGGAGCTGAGGAGCACTCTGCGGCATAGAATGCAGCAGCTTATTTTTGCAGAGTTCAGAGTAACAGCACTCCGGTTGTGGGGTACCTGTATCGAGCAGGCACTATCTATAGTATCATTTAATTGTTTGAAGCAAAGACAAAAGCGATGAAAAAAAAACCACCAAAAAAACAAAGGGAAAAGATGAACTGTAGATAAGTTTATATTTTCTATTCTGAACAATAGATCAGAGACCTGCAGTAACAACTACATCAGCATTTATTGCATCTCTGATCCAAAAGCTGTCTGATAAATTCTAGCTGATTTCCAGGCTTGGTTTAGAACGAAGCAGCAATCTCTTCTGAACCTCTTTTATATGCCCATTTTTATTGCAAAGCTATAAAGTAATTTTTTTTTTTTATGATTTGCCTTTTAATGTCCTCCAGCGTTACGCCTTTGCTCACCCATCGGCTGCCAGCCTGGCCTGGCCCGCTGCAGCCCAGCTCTGTTCATGCTGAAAGGCAGCGCCAGTCCGTGCTTCAGGAGCCACGAGCTCTGCTTCGGAGCTGGTGGGAACTGTCACACTCGCGTGGCAGAAAGTGTACAGCTCCGCTCCGCGGGTCGTCGGCAGGGCTGAGCAGCGGGCCGGCCTTGGCAACGCCGCTCTGGCCATATCTGCAGAGATATTGACTGCAGTGGGAATTTGTATACCCTCAGGCATCACGTGCGCTCCTTTAGCTGAGCCCTGCCCTAGCTGAAGCTGCTAGACACTGTCCTTGTAAGAGCTCGGTAATATTTTCTAATAAAAATAGCTGCAGTTTTATCTTATCATTATTTCATTATGAGTACTTGCAGAAAGTATTTTTAGACCATATTCTGCTTGCTTTTCAAGAGTTTGTTGTTAATTTTGGGTATTAACTCTTGTAATGTATTTTCTTAAATTATTTTGCTTTTCACTGTTATATGCCCCACACCTTTGAATTATTATTGTGATTCTTACCAAACCCTGTGGGTTTCTTGTGAGTCTTGTGCATCAGTCCCCAGTTCAGGACCCAAGTGCCTTTCAGTGTTGCAGCGTAAGTGATAAAACCCCAAGCCCCAGAAGATTCCCATTTGGAAGCCCAGCTCCCTTTTTTCTGATTTTGTATGGGAAGCCCCACCAGGAGCCCTGCTCTGAGCAGAGACCAAAGGGGGCACTTCCTTGGGAGCAGGAGTGCCAGCTCGCTGGGGACGCTGACTTGCCCCAGGGAAAGGACAGGGATTGGGCTGCTTAACAGTGCCCTCAGGAGTGGGAAATCCAGGGACAAACATTAGCGTCCATTGAAGCGAACCAGCACATTTGGGGAGTTCTAAGCCCCAAGGCTGTGAGCTGGTTGTTGCCAGTGTCGTGTTGGCCATCTCCAAAGGGCTGCAGTCTAAAAACAAGCAAAACAAGACATTCTCCTCCCCCAACTCCCATACATTCACCAAATACTTTCACAGGGGGTTCTTCAATGCTGGGGAAAAAAATAGAATAAAAAGAATGAGCCCTTTCAAGGACTCTGTTAATGGCCCAGGGACTGAGCTATATCCCAGGAGATGGAGCTGTCTGTTTCATCCAAGAGCTGCAAAGCCTGCTGGAAAAGCACATGTACCCAAGAATATGTTCATTACGACTCTATTAAGGTCTGCGTTGATATGCTGAAAGATAAGGACAAAGTCAGGCTAGTCGAGATTTCACTGAAACCTTGAGTTCCTGGTCTGCACCATCCCAGGGAACTTTTTTAAGGCAGGGAATGTGGCAGAGCAAGTGATGCTGTGTCCCAGAGAAAAATCACCTTCCCCCCCTCAGTGGGAAGTGCTGAGGATCTGATGTAAATGAGTGTGCCTTCACTGATACCAGATTGCTTCAGTGGAGAAGATTTTGATAATATTGAGATTTTAATAATATGGGGGGGAGGGGAACCACCATTGATGACACATCACTAAAGACATGTAACCCAATCAACCCTACATATCTCTTACGCAATCTGCTGAGCTGTAAATGCAATGAAGCATTTTTAATTCCCGCCTCGTTGCTCTGCAGGGTTCACGTAGCCTCTTTGGGTGGGGTGCTGTGTGGTGCTGGGGGTTGGCAGTGTGGGAGCACAAGCCTACACCTTGTGGTTACAAGCCCTGGGAGAGTTGTGTGGTATTTTCTTCAGCTACATGTGAAAGAGATAAGTTATATATTAGCAAATCAGAGCCCTGGATGTCATGAAGACGGTGTCGCATTGTGTGTGATGAAAGAGGTTGTGGGAGCTGTGAGCACCCAGCTCTCAGAACGCAAGGGCAGGATTTCTGAAGTGCTGAGCAAGACCATGCATAATGTCCTGTACTGACGGCTGTTTAAAGAGCCGTGTTTGTGCTCCTGGCACCCTCTACATGCAGGCCCCCGCAGAACTCCTGGAGAAAATGGGAAGTCTGTGGACTGGGAGCTGGAGAATAAAATGGACGCAGAGTGCAGAAGCTGGAAAACAATAACTTTGCATAACCTGATGTTAATTATGTACGTGGTATGCTTCGCATGGAGCTTAGTTCGAGTTGATGATCTAGAAGTGGCACCATCTCGAGTTTAGTTTAGACAGAAGAGCTGGACTCAGTGAAGTCAAGTATAAGCATCCCTGACCCTCACCAATAACTAGCAGACACTCACTTTTTAATCTAGTTATCAGCCATCTCTGATCAGATCAGTGGGTTCTTCTGAAAGACCTAATGCAGCCTTGTGGACAGGTATCTCGGATAGAGAGCATGTACCTAGAAAACACTTCTCTTTTCACTGTGCTGCTGGTTAATAATCATAGCAAATGGAGACGCAATTTGAAAAGATTTAGGCTTTTATGCTGTCATCAGGGGTGGCTTTTTTATATCTACTAGGAAAAAACCCTTGATTATAAGGACAGTAAAATGACACGTGGTAGAGGACAGGAGATTCTCTCTTTTGTATCACGGTAGTTTGGTCCCAATGCTGTGTCCATAAGCTCAGGAGGATAAGGCCGACTGTTGAGACTTGCCACTTTTCTCTGTGTGTCTCATGAACATTTATAAGTGGAATTAGTGGTGTGACATTTCTGATGGAAGTCTTTGGCCATGTATCACTAAGGGTGGGACAAGATGGGAGCTCCGGTTTTGGGGATGTAATTTTATTTACAGCTGAAGTTTAGAAAGCAGAGCGTGTTCTCTGAAGGAGTTACTTCTATAGATAATGACCAGGTCTCACCCAACTAGAACCTCCCCGTGACTTAGCAACCGCCTTTCCCTCCCAGGAAATGATGGATTAAGTAATCTGTGTTGTGGTGCTGCGGGCTGTAACGCTGTAAATCGCATGCATGTGCTTCCAGAAATACGAGATCCCACATTGGTTTTTAAAGAACTGCCACAACAGTAATGCTGATAAAATCTCCCTCTCGCAGGGGGTAGGCACTGAACCAAAGTCTGCTCTCAGACAGGCCCATGCATCAAGGGGTGACGAGCACACGCCTCCGACAGCAGACGCTTCCCTTTAAGGGCTGCTGAGCGGAGTGAAATATCTCTTCCCGAGACATTTTGCAGTAGGTTGGCATGTTACTGTACGTGAACTATTGCTGAGGCGATTGCAGGCAAACAAGAGCCGTTTAGAAATAAAATAAGAATGAAACAAATCATAGAAACAAAGCCTTTCCGTTTCAAAAGGATGCTTCTGTCCCGCAGCCCTGGGCATCGCTGTGGATCAGGTTGGCAGCTGCTGTGGTTGTCCATCTTTTTGTTGGCTTCAAGCAGATGATGCCAGTTTGTGCCAGTGAAGACCTGAGGTCAGATATTCACATCAGCAGAGCAACAGAAGCAGCAATGCAAGAGCAGCAAGCTCATTTTTATCACCCTCAGCAGTGACTTAGTGGGACCTTGGCAACATCTGCCTGCCAAGGGATAGGCTGTGGCTCCGAATCTGTGCCTCCTGCCGACTGCTGGCGATAAAAGTGATGTTTGCTACATCCCGCTTGTTGTCATCCAAATAATCGTGGGGCCATGCTCTCAAGTCATAACAGCGCAGTGATAAGGGCTTCAGTGACTTTCAAAGGCTTGTTGGTTTGGGGGTTTTGTTTTGTTTCTGTGTTCTAGTTAGAGCAAAGCCTGGCAAGCCGTTGTACTGGCATAACTGGGGGGGGACAGGCAGGAGTGTGCCATGTCATCTGTAGGCCTGATGCCAGAAAACGAACAAAATACTGACTCGAGCCCAAAAGGAAGGCATGACGCTTGCCTCGCCCTGTAAGCCTGTCTCTTCTGATGGGCAGCTGGGTGTGGGCTGCCTTGCAATAGCCCATTCATCTCATGGAAGTGCTCTCTCTTTGAAAAGAAGCTCTTCTTCCCAAGTCTCCCATTTGGGTTGCCTGCTCATGGCTGTGTCCTGGTTTGTCCCTGTGGTTGGTCTCCTGTGTGCGAAACATTGCGTGTTTCCTACCTGCTCCGAGATCAGAACGAGCTGGGGCCAAAGTCATGTTTCATAGGGAAGTGAAATGCAGAAGAAATCCAAAAGTGCATGTACCAGGTGGGATGTGATTTCACTCCTCTGGGGTTGGTGGGACCGTGTCTGAGAGTGCTTATCGCAAGCAGAGCCAATCTCCATTTTGGAGCCTGGCAGGAGCCCCCACACTGGCTCCAATTTTGGTGTTTGGGGCTCCAAGAGATGGTGTTTGGGGCTGGCAGCTGAAACACTGCACAGCTGTCTGACAGCAAGGGGAAGGTCCCCTCCTAGCATTTGTTTCTGAAGAAAGGGCTATAGAGCTCTTCAGAAATGAAGAATAAAGCAGTAGCAAAGCTGATGTCTCCAGTCTAGCTCACAGTCCGCCCCCCCCAGGTTGTTTGTAGCTGAGCTGCAGCTTAGGGAAGGCAGTAGGACCTGGACTGACAGGAGAAGGGACTGGACTAACACCACACTCTGGGGACTGTGCAGCATCGCTGCTTTTTGCTCAGGGCTTGAGGTTTGACCTCACCTCATCCCTCTGGGAACGGCTCTACCGGGAAGCAACAGCTACCGGCGTGAGCTCGCGCGAGGTCTCCTGTAGGTCGGCCGTCAGCCATGGAGGGTCACCCACCCCTACTAGCCAAGTGTGGCCAGAGTCCTCCTGCCGCGTCATTCCCCCGAGGAGCAGCCAAGCAGCCTGTTAAACGATGATTTTGCAATACAGCCCAGAGGGGGATCGGGGGAATCCACAGCCTCCCTGTTTGCGTTAGCCAGGCAAGGTGGAGCGTGGCAGCAGCGGGCAGCAACTGCAGAGCCCGGCTCTCGCCGCTCCCCAGGGCCGGCAGCAGCCCGCGCTGGGCTCTGCTCCGGAACCTCTGCCTGCACCGTCCCACCGGCAGAGAAGCTGCCTTAGCTCTGCTAGAGGGAGAAGTGACAACACTGCAACCTAAATGCGGCTCTTTCAAGCTCTCTGAATGACAGAGAACACCTGACACACCGTGTTGGGGAAGGCTGGCTCTTTCTTTCCGCACATTGACAGGGGCATTAAAATGTATTTATAACAGCTGGGGATGGCTTGCCCTGAGGAGTGAACTTAATTCTTAGTCTGCCAGGCACTCCTTTGTGAGTGACAGTGATTTGTCCCCTGTGTGTTCGTTCTCCTTCTTGCCCTCTTGCATTCCCCTTGCATTTTATAGAGCTCGATTTGACAGTCTAATTTCATATAACTAATAACATTATGTAGTGAAATGAGCTCAAATGTCCGTTTATCTCTCCAATGCTGAACTACTTGGTAAACACTACTTTTCCCACCTCTCCTGTTGAGCCTCTGCCGTGGTTCAGTTTTCTGATCTGCCTTTAAAACAAATATTTTGATGAAAGAAGGGCTCTGACTTCTATCTTCCACGCGACTAAGCCAGGGAAGTGCTTTATACAGCCGAAAGAGGCCCTTTGGTGACAAGCTGCGACAAGTAACTAAACAAAAAGCTAACCTGAAATTGGTTGTTTTAATTTTTCAGGTAGAAATCTTGACAGCACATCTCAACCCTCCCCCTCATCTTGACATGGAAACAAAATGAATGCAGAAATCCCAGCCCTGCCAAGATCGGGGGAGTGCTGGTGCTGGCTTTGACAGGCAGCAGGCTCTGGCCCTGCAGCGTCTGGTCTTTGCTGTTCACCCTTGATCTGGAGCCACCGAGATCGAGATTGTTTTGCCGAGCCGAGAGGGACCTTTCAGGTAGAGGACTTGGATGCACGTGCTACAGCCCCCTCTCGGCAGGGGTGATGGTGGGGAGAACTGTGGAAATGCAGAGCTTCAGGTCAGTGCAGGACGCCGGAGACAACTGACGGCCCTGGCTGCCTAATTAGAGGGATTCTTAATAAGACTCACCAGGAGGTTTGTAGCTGAGGGTATATATTGCACACGGGCTATGACTGCATACTGGTTCCAGTCACCCAGAGAAATGAATAATGGTTTTTGTAACAGCTTCTTAACAATTTTTTGCTCTTGGCTGCCAAAATACCTTGGGGCAACCAGTTTCCCTGGGTAAGTCTCTGGGTAGAAATTTTCTTTTGGTAGTTCATCCTCATATAGCAGGCAGATACATCTCCTTGGTATTGTGTGGAAAAGGTACAAACAGGAGCATACGTGCCATCATCAACTTTTTTGTCCTGCTCTTGATCTTCAACACCTCTGTCATCCCCTTATTGTCTCCCTTGGCCACCCCATCTGCATCCTCTGTCCCTCAAGGAAGAGTCAGATGCAGGTTGCTTTTGAGGAATCAAATTTCCAGACCTGTTTTGAAGTTAATGCTTTTAAAATCCTTTTTATTTTTTTTCTGAATCTTTGCTTTTTCCATCACATAACACCCACAAATAATTTGTTTTGGTCAAATCTTCCATCAAATTCTTTTTAGCCAGGTGCAGCAAAGCCCTCTGATTGAAAACTGCACTTTCCACAACGTAACCCTGGCTCCTGGCCTCAGCTTTTCCCAGCCGTGGCTCAGCATTGTTTTCTGATGCTAGCATGGATTTTCCTGACAAAATAAATTCCCAATAAAGGGAAGGGGTGGGGGGGAGGCAAAGCTCAAAGCTGGCAGTTTCACAGACCTCATCCATTCAACAGAGCGGCGCAAATGACTCTGCTTATTACCCATTTTGCAGAATATCATAGTGCATCCTCCAGAAATGGCAGACACAGATGTTTTTCTACTCATCACCTGTACTCCCACTTCCCATGCGGAAGCAGCATGTGAAGGGAATGGCTGGTAACGGTGCAGCGTACCTTGCCCACCTGTCCTTTCTCAGCATATATAAATACGTATGTGTGTCTATGGATAACTTGTATATATGAGTTGGGTCATCCCTATGGTTGTATATGGCATGTGATAGAGCAAGTCAAAAGCGTGAAGGCAGGTCCCCCGGGTATTGGGGACCACCCCAGCAGCAAAACGGCTTGTTGTCTGTCTTGGCCTTTGTTCCCCGTCCCCGTGGGCTGAGCGTGGGGCTCTCTCCTGCCTGTTCCCAACCGCCGCTGCTCTGGGGCATCTTTATAGCCACAAACAGGGGCAAATGAATTTGGGATATGGCCACCGTTAACAGCAGCAGTTTCTCCTGCTATAGGAACCTGACCCACGAGACATTGGATGTTTCCTGCCCATCGAGGGATCGTTAGGGATAGGAATAATAGCTGCTGGTGGAGTTTGGGCAGGATGTGCGTGTGTCCACCCTCTGTAGTGCAGTAGAACGATGTTAGCTGAGAGCGAGGATCCCACTGCTAGGCATGTGCTAAACGTACTGAAAGTCTGCTCCTGCACCTGGGGATTTACAGCTAGCCCAGGGTTAGAGGGAGAAGAAATTACCTCAGTTTATGGTGAGGAGGCAGAATGCTAGAGAGAATAAATGAGTACGGACAAAATAGTGGGTTAGTGATGTATTTTGAGTCACACTTCGGTGCGCTGGATCTAGCCCAAAGATCCTTCTGTTTGTGTTTTGCCTTGTCTATTCCTTACTATGCCGTGAAAACAAAAACCAACTGAGGAACGACGATTTCCCTTCAGGGTAAAGGAGGAGGGAGAACATCACATGGATAGCAAGTGTGCTCTCCTTATTCTCTCAGCCCATATGGAGTGCAAACTCAGTTCTGAAGAAGAAGCCAGAAAAGTATTTAATATGTTATTTTTAATAATAGATATGGCCATGTGGAGTAATTAGAAAGATGGCAAGTGCTAGACAGCGAAGGGGTTACTTTCTGATGTTTCTACTGACATCAGTTCTTTTGGCTGGCCTCAAAATCGCAGTTGATATGGCCTAAATTAGCAGAATTGAGCTGCAAAACTGAGAAAAGCTGCAGATCTTTTTTTTTTTTTTCCATCCTAGCATTCTCTATAAAGTTGGCTCAATGGGTTTTTTCCTCTCATATCCATTAATATATATTTTAAATGCTTAATTTAGAAACGACGACAGTCCTTGATCACCTTCCTGTTTACATTTTGACGTTGGAGTCGGAGCAAAGGGACCCCTCTTGTGCTTTTCTCCCTCCTCCACTCTCTGAGCTTTGTCGCCCTCCTTTGGGATTTCTTTTCAAAAGATCAAGAGTAGAGGAAAAGCTCCAGATGCCATAAATATTGCAGGAAGCAGCGTTCATCAGAGAACAGCCTCCTTTAAGATCAATATGTCTTCCTGAGGGGGCATTCAGTCCTTCAAAGTAAACAAGCTGGGAACTTTAATTCAAATACTTTTATACTAAATACATATACATGAATTAGCCTGTGTGGCTGTGATAAATAAGTGTTATATAAGTGAGGTTTAAAGCAAACCACACATGCAAAAAAAAGCAGACTCTGCAAATTTGCTTGGCACAAGCCAATTCCTACAGCCGATCTTCTGATGACCAAGATAATTTTGTTAAAGGGTTAAAAGGAAATTCTCCCCACCTTTGCGCACAGATTGATCTGGGCTATCAGAATCTTTTCTGAGAGGAGGAATACCATTATGCTGATGTGTAAGTCGAGATACTTTGCAAAATGTGCTGAATCTACATTTTGCAGTCTGTCATTGCCGGGGTGGATGTTTCTGGGGGCAGGGAGAGAAAGGGAGATGGGCTTACCTCCATCTCAAGGAGGGAAGGGGGAAGCAACGTGTCTTTATTTCTTTCTGTGTCAGACCTTGAGCAGTGCCTCGGACTGATGTCAGATATTTTGAGCAGGTTTGTCACCTGCCCGTACGCCCCGGGTGTCGGAGCTGTAACTGCCCCACGGGAGTGCAGAAGCCTGGCAAAGGCTTGGCTTGAACTGGAGGTGGGTAACACAGTTGGATTCTTTCACGATTCTGATACCAGCTTCCCCCTTCCCAGTGCCACAGGGTACCAGGACAAATAAAACTTGGGGGAGAAGGGGGTCCATGGAAATTCAGGAAAATTGGGATGGTTCTGAATGGACTATTTGGAGCTGTTCATGTTCAGGCTAGCCCCTGTCCCTCAGTGAAATCAGTCTCCTCCAGCCCTGGAGGAGGTAAGTGTTCTTAAGAGCATTTGAGTCTCTAGGTTATTAACTCTGGATAATGGTTTCAAGAAAATCCTTCCCTTATAAAGTATAACAGGGGAGAAGACAGCAAAAAAAATAATTCATAGGAACATAGGAGAGGTCGATCATAGAGAAAATGTTATTAAATATGACGCATTTGAAAAGCATGTTAGAATAACCAAGTGGAAGAGAGCGGGAGGAGAAAGAGTCTAAATGAGTATGGGAATTAGCAGAAAAATAGCCCTGTGGTGATTAATTCATCTCTGGCACAGCTGGTAATTCAAAAGAATCACACCTGTGTTAGGAAATGGGCTGGCTGGCGGTTAAAGCGTGGGACAAGGTGGTTAGTGGTTGTTTCATTTTTTTACACTGCTGTGGTCTCTGCCTTTTCTGTGTTTGGACAGCAGGAGGGTTTCCTCTTAACTCATGAGATCTCTACCTCAGCAGGATAGAGAAAAATCAAAGCCTTCAGCATGACTTGGCCAAACCTCCTGATTACGCCTGGCATCAGTGCAGCAAAAATGTATCTCCAGCCCTGTGCAGATGCAGACTCGGAGTGTTGCAGCCATGATACAGTCCCAGCATCTTGATGCCAATGAAAGTACGTATGTTTTTATCCCTTAAAAGGGTTTATGGACTTTCCATTCATCTTGCTCTTTACCTTTAAACTAATGGGCTCTGGTCTTTCCAGTTTGGGGCTGTAATTCTCTGAAAGGAAGACTAAGTCAGTGCCAAACTACCAGCCAGGAGGGTCAGTTTTCACATGGGCATTCTGGTCCTGACATGCAACAAATACGATTTAAAGGAATTTCCTACAGGAGGGATGTAAATGGTAAATCCAGCAGGCCTGGTAAGGCTGCTGTGAGTTATTCCTTGACCTTGGGCAGCTCCACAATATTGATATGCATTTTGTTCATGGCCTTCCATCTCGCAGATCCATCTGTGCTGCCTACCCTAATGGGAATAATAAAGACTCCTGAGACATTTCCCAGGGTCTCATACAAAAGCCACAAACTCCTCCCCATCAACACCATTCGACACTGTTGGAATTGGTCTGTTTGTTTAGGACTGTGCTCACTCTGTTCCTCTGAAGGTGTTTGACATTGGCATTCCTCCGAAGAGTGTAAAAACAGCCATGTGTGCAGAATATGTGGAATATCTATTCAGACTAAAATCAGTACCGTTATATAAATTTTAATCAATATTTGCAGCATTGTAAATAACTGGGAGGTGATATTTGACTAGCTTTTGGACATACTGGATGGATGTATTTTCCATGTGTATAGCTGGGAGGTCACTTTCTGAGTTTATATTTTGACAGGAAGCAGAATAAAGCAAAAGCATCCAAACAACCCGGAAGGGAGGTGCCTTCTGCACAGCACATTGTGCAGGATAAGCGCACGTGTCTCCCTGAGCAGTGCATCATAATTTGTCTTTTCATTAACTCCAGCTCTTGTGCTCGAGTCATTGTTTCACTTTAATGAAAGCTCTTGATAGCTGCAATACTCCCCCATCTTCCCAAATCAAATTGGGATCCAAAGCCTCCCACAGTCAATGCAAAGACTCTTGTTGACTTCAAGGTTTTTGAATCAGACCTCAGTGAGTTTTTTAGACAGAGAGAAATGCAGTTACAGCCTCTCCATCCCACTCTTCCCCCATTCTTTCTCTTGGCTTCATAGTTATGAGTCCACAGGTGCTTTTCCGATGTGAATTTCTCTTTTTACAGGAGGGATTCCCTGTGCTCCATACCATATGGACCACGTGTCCATATGGTCAGTACTGAAATGGAAAGCCAAGTCTACCTGAGCAGTGGGCTAATATCAATATAAGCCACCTGTCTGGAAGCTGTGAAACAGGTTAGGGCGGGCTTGGGCCTAAGTCATTTAATTTGCTGCTAAAAATCTGTTCCTCAGGCTTAGTAGCGCAGTGGGGTACTGGTACCAGTCCAGCAGAGAGCGTATCAGGCTGCTGAAGCTGTGCAAAAGGAGTCTCTGATGTACTTGAGAGCTTGATGAGAACAGGGCAGATACCTCCGTGGAGTGGCTCTGTGCGTGGCTTTGTCTTTTACAGTGCGTGGTTGTCAGTCTGCGGGGAGCTGGGCTCACCCAGCCCTTCGAGGCCGTGCAAGGCAGGCTGTTGCTCAGCAAATAAAAATGCAGCAAAGGGTTCCCTGCAACTTCTTACTCTGTTGTAGTTCTGGCTTATTTAATTTGGCTTCTGCTGTGTCTAAGGGTGGGGAAAACATGACACAAGCAGGCAGGCAGCAATATAAAAGGTTAGCTTCAGAAAGAGATGTGGGTGTATGAACAAGCAGAAGCGGACACTAAAAAAGGTCAGCTATTTAAATGGCCTGATGTAAGTAGGGCACACGTCAGGCTGTACTGCCCCCAGCGGGGATTCCTTGTGTGGGTTTATGAACTCTGGGAAAGGGGCCAAGTTAGCCCTAATTATATTTTGTTTAATCAGCTATTTAAATAGCGAACTGTTTTCTTGGCCCTCTTCCCTGTTGAGATCACATATTTATACTCTTGACCTTTTTATTTTATGCAAGAGGCTCTGTTATTGGTTTGGACCATGCTTCTGAATCCAGGGAAGCTGGCTGCACTTAGCTTGCTCTTACATCACCTCTCTTCTTGGAGAGAGAAAGCCCAAGGTTATTTATTTCCCATGTTCTCAATGTTAAAGAAATACGGAATTTAATTTTTTTCCATTTTCACTATGCAAACTCAAGAAGGCCCTCTGGAATAAAGGGAAGTATGTTTAAGGATGTAACATAAGTAGATTGCCAGGCAATACCGGGAACATCTTGTAGTTTTGCTTTGAACAATGTTTGGAGAAAAGCACAGCTCAGCTACCTTCAACATATATACTACTCCTCTCTTCTAAAGCTTCATTTAGCTGTAAAGAGATGGCAGCAGCGCAGAGGAATTAACTCTCTGAGAGGCCCATGCGGTGTGTTTCAGAGGACTGTTCCCCACCATGAATACTGAGTTCCATTGAAATTCAGCAAGGTCTGGAGGTTTATCAGTTGGAGAATAGAAGACTGAAATGACGCTCCAGCCTTTCCCACCTCTCAGTTTGGGAAGGCGTGAGATCTGGGCCAAATACGGCTTCCTTTCTAAAGAGCTAATATCATAGGCTTTAGCCTGGAACCCACCTGCTGGTGGACAGAGATCTGCGTGTTATCTTTGGAAAATGGAGGCAGCCACATCGCAGCTATTGTCATTTCCTTCAGAGCATTTCTAAGCATTTCAGTGACTTCTCAGGAGCTTGGAAAACAATTTAATTACAGTTGTGGATTTAACAAGAACAAGACACTATTGAACAGCAGCCAGGTGGATTTGAATGAGGAACATGCTGGTCCTCCAGTTTATCTCGTAGCTAGACTCTTGCTCCCCAGGCGGACAGGGAACTTTCAGCAGGAGCCTTAAAGCTCTTTTGCCCTTGGCTGGGAGCAGCTGCTCTGGCTTCCCCTCTTTAAAAGGAGCCTCCTCACACTTTAGTCCCTGAATTGGCCCTCTCTGAGAGAGATCCCCGCCCTCTCACCTCCGTTATGGTGTGTTTGTGGTTATGGAAATTTTGAAAATAGGGTTGTCAAAAAATGTAGCAGTGGTGCTGTGGAAACCTGCCTGACCAAGCCCCGCTCCCTCTCTCCTGCTGCCCTCTCTGCACAGCGCTGCGTTCGGGGGGGCCAGGTTCATCTCTGGGAAGGCCACAGTTTGGACTGTCGTGCCCCGGTTATGAGCTGCTCTCTGGACTCAGGGAGTCGTGCCTGCTATTAATCACCCCCTCTGCAGCCCGGCAGGATGCTGAGGCGGCGGTTTTGTCTTCGCTCGGGCAGCAGGGCGGCATTCTGCTTGCTCAGGAGCGGGAGGCCACGGACCGCCTGTGCACCGAGGTGATGTATGTCCTGAGAAATACCCAGGCTTTCAAAGAGGTTAGAGCATCACCGTTTTACTGTCGGGACACTGACGTGCTTCTGGTGCACGTTCTCAGGTTGAGGACCTAGGGCTGGGCGTGCTGAACAGCCAGTGAGACACTTTGGAGCAGAGGCTCTGCGTATGCCTGATGCGTGGCCATAAGGGCCCAATGCCCCTCAGCTTCCCACACTGTGCTTCCAAGGGGGAGCAAAATTAATTTCCCAGCTGAGATGTGCAAAAGTGGCCTCCATTTCTAGGCTGCTGTCGCCTTTCTCCCTGCGGTCACCTCCTTTCTCCCTCCTGCTCCTCTTGTGCTGATGCACACACCGGGGTGGCAGCTCTGGGAGAGTTAGTGTTCTTTCTGCAGTGTTGGTAAATGCAGCTTTTCTAAGGGGGAGGCCTGTAATTCTTCGGCACCACGTGCATCTGTCCCCTCGCCCATACACAGCTTATTTGCACTCTGGTCCTGAGGGGACAGGCAGGCTGAATTTTAAATGGCAGATCGACACCGATCTTCCCTTGGCACATCTTGGCTTTAGACGGAAAATCTGAAAACAAAGGCAACTTGCATAGAAGGGGTCCCTGGGCAGGGGAGGGAAGTATCGGTAAAGATCATCTGCTTTTGAAAACAACGGAGTTCCCCCTCCGCTGCATATTCCCCTTCAATGCCTCTGTCTCCCAGAGGGAAACCGCTCCACGCATCCGAGAGTGCGAGAGCCTGAATGAGTCAGACCTGCCTTTCCCTCTTCGGTAAGGTAGGGCAGGCTCCAGGATTAGTTATGCATCTGATTGTGCCTCTAATAAACTAAATGTAATTAAAAAATAGAGCAGGGCCATTGCATTTTAACAGCTTGGAGCTTTCCCTGTGGAAGGATCAGCAAACAGTGAAAGAATATGAAAATTCAGCTCCCGAGCACCTGCTGGGCAGCCTCTGTCAAGATTAACAGCATCTCACCAGGTTATTAGAGTGAGCATGAATACTTTGGAGGCTCTGTGGGTAGTTATGGTATCACGTTTTATTATCTTCCACTGAAATGAAATTACTTATTGTAATTGCTTGTCAGTCACAGGCCAACAAATCTGACAAAGGAAAGCTTTTGTGCTGTGAACGGGGAGCAGGAGACAGAAGGGAGAAGATGGACTGAGCAGAATTCTGCTCTGATTTTCCTGGGGGGAAGGGAGAAAATATAACCGGAGAGGGAGGGAGAGGAAGGGCGTCTGCCTTGCAGAGTGAGCTGAGACAAACAGTTCTGGCCAAATGACCTAAATTGAGCAAGCGTCTTTAAGAGCTGAGAAGGGAGCGCGTGAGCTAAGCCAGGGTGGTGCCTTAGGCTGGGTGGAAGTGGCTGCTTTGTGGGTAGTGTATCAGCCACAGCAGCTCAGCAGTTTCTTGATAACATCAAATATTACCTCTCTCAGAGACACTGCTGAAGCTTGATGCCTGGAGACCACCAGTCAGCAGGAGGTGTGAGCTTTGCACATTGCAGAGATCCGAGTCAGACAAGAAAATGACCCATTTGGTTTGTTTGCTTTTGGATGGCTCAGTCTTTTCTGCTAGACTGGGGCTTGAAGGAGGGAAAATGGTGTCTGGGAACCGAGGGGCTGGGAGCAAACAGGAGAGCAAGGGAGCACTGCAGATACTGGGAAGTGAAGGTTGCTGTACCAGCAGATAGACGGGTATCTTCTTTTAAGAAGAGCTCAGGGAGCCCAGATTGCACGAGCCCAGTAATTGTGCCTAATCTGTTATGGTGCAAGGGAGAGATGTGATGGTTTCGGCTGCAGGCAGTCAGCAGTTCCAGCCCTGCCAGGAGAGCGGAGCTCGCTGCAGCTGCCACCCTTTCCATCTGAAGAACCTCTCTCAGGTTTGCACCAGCGGAAGGCAAGGGGCTTAAGGTGTAATTAAGATGGAAGTGTGCCACTGGTGAGGCAAGTGGCTCCAGTGTTTGCCATTTGCCATGAAATTACATAAATGCACCAAGTAACCGTGTTAGTTGTCCAAAAGCATTATAGTGAACCCTAATGGNAGCCATAGTAGGGGTCCTAGTTGAAAACAAACAGAAGAAAAAAAAAAAAAAAAAGAGGAAAAAGAAAAAAAGACAGGCCCAGTGTCAAAATCTCCAAGTAACGTGATGCACTTGAAAGGACTTTGTGTCTTGTGTGCAGCCATAGCCAGCACCAGGCAACAGGAATGGGTAAGACCTTGTTCCTCAGGAACAGGGCAATCATTCCCTACTTCCTCAGTCTTCATGCTGTTTTCCAGCATTTGCAGCACCAGCTTCCAATTCAGAAAGTATTATATTTCCTTTTGCATCCATGGTGTTGATATTTCATCACTTTCGGAATCTCTGTATATTGTAGTATCTGTAGCCTTCTGCAATATTTGAAGTATGTATTTCCCTTCGTGTATTCTGAACTTGTTACTTCCCGACTCCATTTGATGCCTCGTCATTGCTGCTTCAGAAGAGACTGTGAGCAGCTGCTCCTTATGCTATGGCTCGAGCTACTCAAAATGCCAACTCAGCGACCCATTAAGTCAAACTAGTTGTACAAAAAGCACGGGAAATAGCAGCTTCTAGCTTCATCGTGGGCAGAGAAGCAAGCCATGGCAGTGAACATCACAGATCATGTTGGAAGTCCAACATCATGTAGATCACCAGCCCAGACGGTTTGTCTGTGCCACAGATGAAAGGTACAATCCTTCATTTACACAAGCGTAAATGTACTACACTGTTCCAGAAGCACGTTCAGCTCTTTAATTATTGTTTTGTCTACTGTATCTAATTTCCTAGTGCATGAATCCCTGTCTTGAGATAGTTTTTGTTATGTAATTGCTGTTAACGATTAGAGCTCAGCATTAATTAAACAGATCGGTTTTCATTCTCAGACATTTTAGTTAAGATGCCTTCAGGCTATTACACTGGGAGGGGGTTCTATTTTTTTAAGCATGTCTTCATTAGAGCTTATGTCTCTTTTATCTGCAGATGAGGATTCTCTGCTTTCTTTGTACTGCAACATCAACCAGAGTAGTATCGGCTTCCCCTCCTCTCAGCAGAAACTAAACTCCGGTACTTTATCAGAGATATAAAGGAAGCCTAGTGATACAATTACAGCTCATACCTTTTGTTATTTTGGTTCCTGTCCTACTGTCTGCTTTTTAAATCGTGAATGATAGTACGATATTTACATACCAATTTTACAACTTAATCTTAAAATTAGCTGTATGCCACACACTGAAGTTTTCAGCTGAGCTCTAGAGTTTAACAGTATCACTTCCTCCTTTAAAGTTTATTCTGTGATGAAGCATCTAAACATGGACTGCGGATGATAACAATTGCAAATTTTGTTAGCAGTAAAGGCAGGAGGAGTCATTGCAATTGTTCGGACATCATGTATAATGCAAAATGAAAAATGTCATTTAATAACACCAGTTTTGCTCCTGTCTTATGTGTGAGCTACAACAGACCCTTGGGAACGCCATCCAGTCTTCACTTACTGCAGAGTTGAATCCATCACATTCCTGTGTTCCTGTAGTTAATTGTCTTCATCACTGAAATCTTGTTTTGAATCACAGTCTGTACATTTTCAGTTTTTGGTCCCTGAATCTTGTAATTTCTCTGCCTGATATATGTAAAGTGCCTTAACATAATGAGAATCTTCACTTCCATAAAGATAATTATAGGTGCTCAAGCGTTACGTCCAATTTGAATTTCAAAATGGAAGTGATTAAAACTCCTCTAATCATTAGTGAGGAGGTTTGAACTGTTCTAGATTTTCATGATTTTAGAAGGTGGGATGCGTCTTGTAACGAGTTAATCAATATTCTTCTCTAAGAGGTAGGAGTTGGTTCTGTAGGTTTCTGATCAGAAGGTCTGACCAAATGAGCAGGGCCAGGTAGATTTCGTGCACCTTATGCTGGTTAGTGTGAAACAAGCGCCATATTTTTCCAGGAAGGTAGGCTTTTTTTTATTGCTGCTTATTATCTTCATTTTCTATTGGTCTTTGGGCTATCGATGATAAGGTTTGATGAGTCGTGTTGCACTGGGTAAAGTATATAGCAATGTGGACATCTTGTGAACTACAGGTATTATCCTTTATAAGATGATCTGATAGCCTCCATGGCATTAACCTGTCAACTGCGCTGTGCGTAGCTGTTCAGAGTCATGGCCTAAGTTCACTTTGAAGAAATTAGTAAGAGCTTGGGTGAGACTGCGAGTATAGAAAAGGGCCCAGATTTTCTGCATTTTGCAGCAACAGTTATCTTAAGAGCTCCCCAGCTGACACCAGATACCCCAAAGTGCCTTAGGTCTTGTGGCTCAGAAGCTAACGGGAAAGAAGAAAATACAAAAGCAGCAACAAAATATAACCCTGCCTTGGTTTTCTCAATATCAGGTGAGAGAGGCCACTGAGAAGAAACAAACAATAGAGATGGCTAAATGCTCCTGGATGCCACTGTCCAGCCATTTGCAAAAATGAAGGATTCTCCTCGGCGTGACACACTTGTAAGTGCTTCATCTTCTCGTGGATGCCTGTAAATCCTTTGGCAAATTATTGCTGTTCCTTATTGATCAATTACTCATGCTACCCAACACAAATTACAATTTACCCATTTTAGTTTCAGTCCATTGCTCCCTGCTACGACACATACAGCTTGGCCACATAGTGGGATTCTTCTAAATGCTCATGGTTACTTATAGTTTTACCTCAGTTTTAACATTCTCTTCGCCATCTCCTCATGCATCCAGTCTTGACCTCTTTGAGGAGAGCGTGTCAGAGTCGTTAGTTAAATGTTACGATGGGTTTTGTTTATGTGGGACAAATACTCAAGCTACAAGGCTGGGTTACAATTTCACCTCTATCATTAACGGCGGTCTTTATATTCACACCTTCTTCCATTAGCGAACAAACATGTACTAGAGTAAATTGGAAAAAGAGCGAAGCTGAGGTTCTGATCCTTGCTTTGCCCAAACACCGTAACCAGGGCAGCCTTCACCATCACAGTGTAGCCCTAGGGGCCTTTTTCAAGGCTTCGTTAAGTCAACCGGGACCATCGATCTAAAGTGATGAATTGGCTTTTCATTGCTCATGTGGGTAAGGTTATTCATCTGCCTTGCAAAATAAAGTCCTCTGGATGGAAGTAATGGCCAGGAGACATAATCCCATCCTGATTCCCCAGTATATCTTTCCTTATTTAAAAAGATTTATGTTATTTTTTTTATTGTAATTTCCCTCAGAAATGAAATTGTAACCAAATACACTGTGATACAGGTTTCAAGGCTCATTTCCTTGGTGGATAAACTTAAATCTCTATTGCTGTAATTCTTTAACACTTTCAGAGTCAGTAAATTACAATTTGGTGACAGCAGATTTTGCTCAGAAATTTTTTCCTCTGTAAGGTGTCTTCATAACAAGGGGGCTGCAATAATATAATAATTGTGTGGTATTTTAAAATGACTGTTTAAATGTGCTTTACCTCATATTAAAGTGGGTTGATATAAACAGTGTTCTGTTTAAACACTGTTTAAAAGGACGTATTTAAAGCCCCTCGAAGCACAGCTGGCTTGTTGGTTTTTTCCTACCTAATCAGATTAAGTGTAATATACAATGCCTTTCTGCAAAGGAAAGTAGAATGCACTTCTCATCAATTTAAGAGGAGCCTGTGGCAGTATTTAAAAAAATTAATTAAAAGTTGTTCTGTTTAGAGGAGCCAGCCTGAAACATAGATCCTCCTACACGCATTTACATTTCTAAAGCCTGCCTGCAAGAGAAGCATGTACTTCTACAACACGCTCCAGTCCAGCTTGTTTACACCGATGGTTTATGGCATTCGCAGAGCAGCCCAAAAGAGCCCCACCTTAACTGGGAACACTCCAGAGTTATTGGTTTGGTATTTATTAAAAGGCTCCACCTTATTTTCCATCTTGGATAAAGAAATTTCACCTGGGAAAATGTGAGCATTTGTAAATAAGCCTCTCTAATGCCATCTATCCCATGGCGTTTCAGGTGTTTGCTGTATCACTGAAGCAAAATACACAGCAGACTAGGCAGAAGTAGAGGGGAAAAGGCCAGACCACGGGACAAGGCGAGCTGCATATATCTGAAAATCAAGCGGGACTTTGAAGACCTGCATTTCTTGTCTCAGTGCTTTTAGATGTGGGCAAAGCCTTTGCTCCCACTGCTTTGAGTAGTCCTGTCTCCCTGAAGGTAATGAGAAACCGTTGCTGTCCTGTCAAGAATGCATGAAATGAGAGAAATCAAATAGGTGCTCTGTCTAAATTCTGTAGATCCACTGGGGGATCCTCCTTGAAGAGCAGTTTGAAAGGGAACAAAGTAAGAGCCAAAGAAGGCGAGCAGCCTTGAAATTGCTCCATACTCCTCTTCCTGTTCCTGGGGCTGGGGACACTACATTTACACCGAGTGGCGTTCTCTGTAAAAGGAAACTAAATGGGGCATGAACAGCAATTCAAGTCTCTGGGGAAATATAAGGAAACTAAATCAGATTGAGCATGTAGGAAAGAATTGTCAAAACCACCCCAGGTGATAGAGTTATGGGAGAACAAGGAAGGACGTAGACAAATGTGGGAAGGAGAAATAGATGCTGAGTGCTGTGAAGCCTCCTGCGTCGGTGCAGTCAGGACCAAGGGCATCCTGACCTTCCCAGGAAGGAAGGAAGCCGCTCGAGAGACTGATGGCTACTTCCAAGTGTCTTCAAAAAACAAAACTGAAAAAGACCTAGCTAGTAAAAAATAAGGACTGAGTAATTTTGACTGTTTACTAAATGAAGCTCTTAGCCCAGGATTTGCTCGTGCCAGGTAAAGAAGCGGATCAGCATGTTTTCTGGTTACTGAAGGAATGAGATGTTACGTGGTGGTACACTGTCCATGATCATGGCCACTGTGAGAGTGAGCACTATCAGGTCAAGCAAACCCAGCCAAAAAATTGTCCCCCCCTCTGCAATCATTTCTGGTTTATTAAAAAAGACTATTTTGTGATGCAGCCAGGAACCTCAGTCAAGGACTTCCTACTCATTAGCCATCCACAGATCCAGAACCGAGATCAGTGCGTCATTTGTAGCCATGACTGGGAGCAAATGGAATTGAACAACTGTAAGAAATGAATTCCTTGTCAGTGAAATGTGTCCCTTTTTACTGGAGTATCTCAAGATCTACATTATCTTGTAAGTACCATCTCTTTTGTGGCCTTTGTCACTGGTGCAAATTTTCCAACAAATGCAGCTTTATGTAAATATTGTAAATCATAAAAAATATTTTCTGGGGAATGTCACACAAACCAAATACAGGGAATAAGAAATCCAGAAAACAGATAAAAGATAGTCTGTGTTGGGGGAAGAGCATCCTAAGGTAATCCTAAAGTATCCCAAGGGATACAATTAATGGTGTCTTTGAAAAGAGGAATGCAGGAAGAAAAAGCAACTAGCTTCTCCTTCGGAAGCTACTTAGAGATGACATTTTGAAGAAAACTGCCTATAATTGAAAGAGACATGAGAGAATGGGCATGGAAAAGGAGCACCCTGTAGGTGTAAGCAAGCAGGTGCAAAAATGAGAGTGGCAAATCCCTCCACCTCTCCTCAGCTTCCTCCACCTGTAAATAAGATAAATTGTTTAGAAGGGAAAAATAGACACGATGAATTAAAACTGAAGTAACAAAGGCTAAAAAAGCAATGCACAGGAAGGAAAATAAATGAAAAATACACCTGACTCCTGTTGTGTGATGATCAAGATCTGTCATCTAATTACACACTCCGAGGCATGTATAAGGGATGGTACTGGAGATGGCTCCCCAAGGTTTTAGCCTTGTGTCTATGTTCAGAGACAGCTGCAAGCTGATAGTCTTCTCTTGCAACCAAGCCCATCTATGAGTGTATGTGGGATGGATGGTCTTTTCTTTTCCATCTGATATTGAATAAAGCATATGAACTGTTACTGGAATGGGAACGGATTCCCAGGGGGAAAAGACAACATCTTGAACAAACTGCAGTGAGAGTCTATAGCTTTATGGCACGCTCTCTCTTGCACGGCTCTAGACAGTATATGAGCAAGTCTTCTCCAGATGGAGGTTCACCAGGAGTGATTTTTGTTCCCCACAGGAAAGTGAAAAAATTTTCATTAGACAGTTACATTTGGAAAAAAGGGC
>VYZM01013898.1:370887-412421 GCA_013398915.1 Dromas ardeola | reverse complement strand
ACAAAAACCAAAGGAAGGTGGGGGAGCTCTTCAGTTCCTGAGCAGCGTTGGCTATGGTGTGAAAGCAGGTATCTGTTCCAACTCAGGGCAAGAGAAGCTCAAAATCCTGGAAGGAAATGATTGTTTTTCTCTGCTCAGGACACAGTATGGAAAAGGTACAAGAAAGGCAGAGAATATATATGATCCCTGCAGGATAAAGGTCTTGTCTCAGTCAACATTTACTCTCTGGATGAAGGAGATGAAATCATCCCAAATGTACACAGTGCTCTGTCTCTTCTTTATACCCTTTCCCAGAGGTGCAGTCTGAGGTATTTCAACCTGCAATGGTGGTATTAAATTACAGGGTACGAGGCTTTTCCTGTGCTTCCTTCCCCAGCAGAGAACAGTAGGCCATCAAGTAGGTTGTTGCAGCATGGATAAGCTCCATAGTTTCCACACGTAGTGCTGCTGAAAAGGGGCTTAGAAGACTGTGAATCCCTTTGATTATGTTCCTTGTCCCAGATGGTTGGTTGATTTATGAACATGTAAAATCACAAGTCCACCAATGCCAGCCCAACAAGCAGTTTGTTTGGTTAAATGCAGAAGAGGCTCAAAATTACCACTCTTCATGTTTACAGGGATGTTTTTTGTTAAATATTTATATCAAATATGCTGTGCTCCCCCAGAAAAAAATTCAGCTGTCAGTGTGATTGAAAATAGCAGGGGACTCTTGCCTTTAACTGTCAATTTGGTTAAGCAAATTTGGCAGTAAAGATTTTCTATTATTTCAGCTTTTCATTAAAAAGTGGCAAGTAAAGGGTGATGAAATCCTGCAGAACTTCTCCCTGGCTTTGCTGCTGCTGCATTGCGTGGTTCTGAGAATCGCAGCAAAATAGTCATGTGGAGCCCTCCAGCCACAGGGCTCGTGTAGCTCCTCTTCACCTGTTGATTTCGTCTAGGAGACCTGCTGGACTGAAAGTCATGAGAGATGGTTAGAAAAAGAAAATAAGTTTTACATGTTTGCCATGAATCTGTGAAACAAATATCCTTTTAACTATGTATTGTCTAGGTATTTGCATGCTCTTTCATCGTATTTGGACGTGCAGAGGAGTACCTTCCTGTTTCTGTATTGCTGTAGCTGTCCTGAAGGCAGAGTTGAATCCAGCACAATTTCTCGATGGCATGTTGGTGTGTTGCTCATGTCCAAGAGGAGAGAGCAAAGGTTATTTTCAGAGAGGTTTCTGAGGAATGTGTGTTTATTACATGTATTTCAAGGAGATATTTACAGCCAGATTACCACCTGCTAATCCTAAATACCCAAGTAAGAAGATATCTGTAAACAGCATGGGTTTTGGCCGTCTTCTGGACCATGACTCTAACTGTGCAAAGCCTGCTGCCCTGGTGCTTAAATAACGAGTAGGTTGTATCATTGTACCACAGAGGTAAAAAGGATTTCAGCAAAGGCCATAGTTTTCTTAAGAGCCTTGGAATTATGCGTTTAGTCCCTGTCAAATTTCAGTGAGATTTTGGATACTCACAGACGCCTTCCAAACAAACCCAAAAAACCTCTGTCTGAATATTACCTGTCTTTGCTGCTCCCCCCTGGTCCGGCTACCCACGACTGCACCTGCCCGCACATCGCTGTGTTTATTCCAAGAGGTTTCCAGGCTTTATCCAGAGGGAACGAGCCCAGAACAGGCTGAAATATTTTGAGACCGAGCACTGAGACATTTGAATTAGGATGAACCAGACCAAGCAATAGGAATGACTTAGAAAAGATGTCTGAGTGCTATGTATGCTGAGATCACTCAAACAGTGAATTTGGAAGTAATGGGGTAATAGGGAAATATATTCAGAATTAATGTATTCATATAAATATTGTACAGTAAATTATTTGCCAGATAGCATTCATTACTTTGCAGCAGAGGTCAAATAATGGAGAAAATGTATTTGTGAATAAATTATTCAACAATTAATGCAAAATGTAGCGGCTAAATTATTCACAGAGACTAATTCAACCAGTGCTAATTCATTTCCACTTTGAAAGTGTTTCTGGGTACATCTACATGAGCATTTCAGCCAGGGGTCACGAGAGCACTCGTGAAGTGAATCTCCCGGTTGCCGGCGCTCACACAGCTCCAGCTCCCGTCGCTCTGCCTCCTCATGGCATGCCAGAGCGGAATGTGGGGGAAGCCCAACTGGGAGAGCAGCTAACGTGCTCCCTTCCTGGCGCATGAGGGTTGGTTCTCCTCCATGCTGGAGCAACCACCCTGCAAAACACGCGTGACGGGGCTGCTGCATCCTCAGTGCTGGCTCCTTCTCTCTGCGGACCTGCTCCTGCAGCCTAACGGGGGAGTTGCCTGTGAGGAGCCCACACACCACAGCCGGGTCCCGCAGGAAAGCTGAGGTCCTGGTGCTCCTTGGGGTGTGGGATAGGGGGAGGAGGAGTGACACGGGAAATGACAGCGACATGGGATTTGTGCGGGAACACTGCCCTGTTTCACCCACCCCGGCACCGAGACCCCAGCTGATGGGAAAGGTGTTTGATCTGATCAGGAGCTGCTTTGTAGAGAGAGCAAGCGTGCTGTGAGAGGGGCACAGGGCTCTTGCAGCCAGCAGAGACCATTACTCTTACCCTCTGCACGCTGCAGTTACTGAATTTCATCCACTGAGGCCTGTGTGGAGCCTGATAACTTGTGTTTAACTACATAAATCCATAGAAGTGTTTATTTTTGACTTGAAGACAAAAATAGCCTATTGCTTTCCTGGACCATTTTTCCCAGTGTTGACTACCCTGGTATAAAAAAAAAGCCAAAAACCTGCAAATTATTCCTAAATTGAATTTTGTTTCAAGAACAACTTCACTGGAACTTGTTATGCTCCTTCCCGCCAGCCCAAAGATTTTTTTAGTAACCAAAACTCCTCCTGCTTACAGACCTTAATATTCTTTTTCAGTTAGATAAGTGGTTCAAGCTCTGTCAGCTTCAACCTGCGAGATCGTTTCTTGATCCCTCAAGTCATGGCTGTGCAGAAGAGATTCAAACTCCTGTCTGCTGCGTGTGTTCCAAAAGAAGGTAAGCAGACCTCCAGGAGGTATTTAATTGCCAGTTTGACTAATAACATAGACCTGGAATAATGGCACCGCTTCTGCTCATTAGCATTTACTTTTCTTTTTTCTGAGGCAGGGAATGAGCAGCACTGTTTTGCAATGGCATCGCAGCCGGTCCCTTTGCAAAGGGCCCCCCCGTTGGGGTGGTTTTGAGGGATGTTGCACCCGCTTTGCAGCGTGGCGGCTCCGGTCGTGTCAGAGCCCCAGATGCCTGTTCGCAAGGCTGGGGAAAGGCTGGGGATTCCCCGCGGCTGCTGTAATGCCAGTCACGTTAATGAAAGTGCAGGAAGGAGATAAGAATTACATATGTATTAAGGAGGTTAAGACATGTCAGCAAAGATGACTAAAAAAATGTCATTTTTCATAGTTAATTGCAGTTTAGAGTAACAAAAAGTACAGTGTGCTTCTCGAGGTATAATCTGAATGCAGAGAAATACAAAAGAGAAACGTAGTCATTCACGTATTTCGAGACCCCATGTTTCCTCTGTAGGAGCAAGCTGCTTTGCCAGCGGTGCTCCCCCGCGGCTGCGGGAACGCCGTGGAGTGGACTTGTTCAGGGGACAGCCGCTGGCAAGGGGACTTTCCCCGGGCAGAGGTACCTCACGGCCCCACAGGCCACTGGTCGTCTCCAGCCATCTACCTTGAGGGTGGCTTTTGTTTGAATTTCAGTGTATGGAGTCAGGATTTCTGGGTGCTGATGCAGGAGTGTGAGCAGGAGGCACAGGAGATGTTGTAGGAGCAGGAGGTGGTTTCGGATGTGGGAACAGGAGCCAGTGCAGCAGCAGGTGCAGGTGTGGGGCCTGTCCCAGCTTGCATAAATTGCCTGATTGCCCAAGTGGGCTCAGGTGTGCCCCTCTCCTCACCCAGCCCTCAGCTCCTCAGAGCAGCCATTGCCCAGGCAGGAGGTGGGGGTGCCATGGGAAGGGTCCCTGGTGTAGGCTGCCTGGGGAGCCCTGTCCCCTCAGTAGGCACCTGAGGGGAGCCCTGTGTGGGCCCCCAAGTCAAGACTCCGAGGACCTTTGCCTTCCTCCTGCCTCTCCCGACCTGGCTCATCGTGTCCGCAGAGGATTTGGGCTTGGAAAGGTGCAAGCGCGCAGGTCAGTCAGCCCCGAGGCCAGTGGCCATCTCCCCACCACGTGGCACGAGGCCGGGGAGATGGGTCCCCCTTTTCTGTTGCAAAAGGATATAAAGCAGCACTTGATCCCAAGGGTGTGGGGGGGTCATGGGGTGAGACATTGTTTGAGGCTTTTCTGATGAGAGGAGGAGAGGTAAAAATGCTCTTTCAAAGCTAAACAGGCACCCCGGCAACCTGCGCAGTGACAGGGCCGCTCCATGGGTATTTCAGGGCTGCTGTGAAGAAGTGAGAAATGGCGGGTTTCTGTCACGTGGGGTGTTAGAGGCCGGAGATCGCAGAGGTCTGTGAGCAAGCTGCCCAGCGAGGGTGTGAAGAATACTCTGTTGGAGGAGGTGAAAGTGTCTTTGTTTCTGATGGTTTCCTTCCTCAAACAACAACATGATATTGGGTGTTTGCTATCAGCCGACTTTATTTTCCTTCCGTGCCCTATTTGAATCAGCCTGCTAATGCTGCTTGCAAGTGGAGGGGAAATGTACTCCTCCCAAAAAATCAACATTTTAACCTAGCCATTTTGCCAAGGAGCCAGGTTTGCAAGTTCAGAAATGTTTGGAAACCAGAACCTCAGTGAATTTATAGCCTGTGGTAAGGTGTTACGGGCAGTTTTTGATAGCTCCTTCCAGCACAGACGGGGCATGGTGAGGTACATCAAAAATACTCAGACTTTCAGGGGCTGAAACTGTGGTGTTTATTTGGATTTACTTTTGAGAGATGGGGTTTAGCATAGTCTTTGACAGAGTGGAATTCTTACCTGACGTGAATGAACATTTTTCTCTTATCCTCTATTTTGAGGACATACTATTTTAAGATGGCTCTTGTCTTTTAATATTCCTTATGTTTTTTTGTGGTGTTGTTTTTTTGTTTGGTTGGTTTTTTTGTTTTTATTTTACATTTTCTACTATATATCATAACCAGAAACTTGGAACAGGTCACTTGTTCTGTTGACACAATTTCTTATTCTCACTGAACTAGAATCCCCAAATTTTCACTATTCATTTACGCTCTCATTATGTGCCGTTGAGTGTAATGAATACATGGATGCCTCAGTAGCAGACCCAGATGCCTTGCAAAATAATCATGAAAATTAACGAGCCCAGGCATAAAATGTACTCTTGCCCTTACCATGATGGTATTGGTATTAATCAGGGGGAAAAGAAGCTATAACCGGCTCACAAAGAGTACGAAAGAAACGATTCATTTCCAGTACATGAGGTGCTGGAGTGTTCAGCAGAAATGGGTGTTTTACGGTCTCCAAAGCGTCGCCGTGGGTGCTGCCCCCCAGCCCTGCCGGCCCCCAGGGCCTGGGGGTGAAGCGTTTAGGCAGGCAGGCCTGGGCGCGGGGCCTTGGCTGCGCGCTATGTTTTTATGGGAGGTTTAGCAACAACTTCTGCGTGAAGAAAACATGTTAGGCTTTCGAGCATTTCACGCTGCATCTTTCCCTGGTCTCCTAGGACTAAATCTGCTTTTGTGTTGCCGGTAGCGGGAGTAACTGCTGACATCTCTGGTGTTACAGCAATGAAATATCAAAATTGTGCACCTGAAAGAAAAGAGGTTGGGTTCGACAGAGCTCAGGCGCAAACACAGGTTACTGTGGCTTAATGAATTATCCTGCATTAGCTAAGCAATGTGCCTTTCCCCAAAATGTGAGATAAAGCCACGTTAGAGAACGTCTATGTCGTTAAGGTTTAAAATGGGTAACCTGGTGTTTGCCAGGTTTTGAGCGTGTGCCTGGCAGCCGGTGATCGACAAGAGGTGGCAGTGTTTCTGTGCAGTTGCAGTGTTTCTATTGCCGGCTCTTCATTTACCACGGCGTCTGACAGAAGGGCGTTCTGACTACACAGAAATATACTTTTTATAATCACCTCTAAGAATATTATGACAGACGATTAATAATCTGACAGCAAAGTAACTATTTTTAATGGCTTTAAACGAACACTTTATTTCATCTTTGAACAAATCCTCACTGTAATCCCATTACTGCGATAAAAGTTTGGGTAGCTGAGTATGTGCCAGCCTCGCTCTGCCATGGTGAGACCTGTGCTGGCACCAACGCAAAAGCCTCAGGGGCAGAACTGACCTGCTGGGGCATGTAAATGTGGCAGCATCTTAGTTATAAAACATCTTCATTAGCTTCAAAGTAGTATCTGTCTGGTTTTGGGTGGTGATTTTTGTTTGAAGAGCAAATTTCTAAGGATACGCACCTGGTTTTTAAAGGGGGACACTGAGGTGTGCACAGCATACTCCGGAGTGCTGGTTTTCCTACTACACAATGTAAAACTTCATCCAGATTCCGCTGAACTGAGTTTAAATAGTTTGCAAGCTGAACTTGGAGCATTCCCAGCAACTTCTGTGAGCTTTAGATGAGATCTTGCATAGCTGGCAACAGTTTGTTGGTTCGTATGCATCCTTGGTAAGGCTTATTCTGCTCGTCTGGTCATAGGTACAGGCTCCCTTACTCCTGGGTTCCATCTATTGCACTTTTCATTTGAGAATCTAAAACCTGCTGTTACTCAAGTCCAGGGGAAAATGGTGCCTTACCCTTAGATACAGCTTTTGAAAAATAATAAACAAAGTCACTCCTTGCCTGTAAAGGCTGTATAGCTTTCAGCTAAAACTATGGCACTTCAGCAAGATGCTGAACTGTACAATAAATTGTTTTTTCCTGTACTGTGTGCCAACACACAATGTCTGCATTTGAAGGGGTGTTAATAAAATATTTTGAATTATCATTGGTAAATGTTACACCGTGCATGGCTTAAATCTAGAATGTGACAGATACTGCAGCTCGCTGTGATTCAGGTAAGGAACATGAATGATTCACGAGGTTGGTAGAAGTGGAGTAAGTAATTCTTTCGTCTTGATCATTTTCTCCCCGAAGCCAAATATCTCGCACGTGGTGACAGCTTTGTAAAATAGTGAGATGGCCAGTAAGGATAGGGGGGGGCTTAGAAAAGACCTGCTAAAACACATTTGATTGGGATATATGAGATGGAGCCTGTCTCTCTGTCTGTCTTTTTTTTTTTCCTCCCTTTTTCTTTCCCTGGCTTTCTCTCTGAGTACACAGGGAATTGTTAGGAATGAAAGGTAACTGGCTCAGAATGCTAATATCTCTGCTTTGATAAGTATGAGAGATGTTTTAATTAGGAAGAAGATGCAAAGACTTAGAAGAATGTAGTTACTCGTGTAATTTGAAAACAATCCTGAGGGGCAATAGCCTGAGGAACAAATGCAGTTTATTTCTTTGGGAAAATATAGCCAGATGTAGCTTACGCGTGGCTTTCTGATGTGGCTTTATTGGAAAATACCCGTGTGATTCAGTTTCAGTTGGCTGTTCTCCAGCCAGAAGAGCCCTAAAATGCACTTAGCACATTTTCAACTGCTGCTACCCTGGACCTCCTCGCTTGCTTTAATAATGTAGATAAACAGCATCTTTACCTGAGCCAAACCTATAATCTGGTAGATGTGGGATGTAATCCATGGAGGAATCCCTGCAGTATGATGGAGGAGAAGGGATCACTTGTTACGCTGCTGAACATCAGTACAAATCATTGCCAGAAGCTGAATCTTGCCAAAGAGGCTTTGCAGTGCCAAACCTGGCCGTGCGAGCCCACCGGGGACTGGCCAGTCACATAAAAAGGGAAGGACACTCTCTGTGCCAGCCCTAGCATAGGTGGTCAGAAGGTCCTTGTTCCTAGGATCATGATCACCTCAAAACTGCTGCCAGACTCTCTTCTCTTGAAAAGATGATTTAACATAACTGAGAATTGACTTCAGTATCTGTTTCTACCTTCTTTTTTCTCTGTGTCTCTTTGTCATTTTCTTTAAGATAGCCATCCTTCTTTTCTTTCTTTTTTTCTTTCTTTCTTTCTCCTCCTGTCCCCTGCTCTCTGAGGCCTAATTGCAGGTCATAGCACAAGGCTTCCTCCAGCTCACCTTCTCTGCATCAGAAAGAGGAGTTTCATGAGCCAGCGCAAGGCATTGTTGCCTTCTCTCTTGCCTGCAGTGAACTCCTCGATACAATGATAAACTACTTGTATTAAACAACAGAAGAAGAATTTTGAGGCAATAAATAAATCATCTCCCTGCAGAGCAAATCGGTAAACGTGAACAGAGTAAGCTTTAAGCACTTCCAACCTCAGGAGCCACAGCATGCATAAGGATTTGGTCCAATCCCGCTGAAGTCAGTGAAAAGAATCCTGCAGGCTTCTAGGAGCTTTGGATCAGGATTTGTGATTTCTGGGGAAGCATGAACTACTGGTATACTCATTCCCCCAGCTGCCTCCATCAAAAAACCAAGGCAAATCTCACCATGTTCTAGTTTCGCTCTGATCCCCAAATAGGACTCTGATCCAGCAGGGGTACTAGGGCAAGTAGGAAGCTGGACGTTTGCAAACACCAGTAACCCCACTTCTCTCTCTTCCAAAGTGTCCAGTGGTAATATTTCTTTTTTGTTGTTGTTTAGAAAAGTAGATTTGAAATGAGTTATGCACAATAATCTGCTTTCTGCTGCTTAACTTAAGTTTTACATTTTGACAATTACTTTCAATGATAACACTTCAATCAATTCTAATATTTACTGTAATTATGAGCTTTGTGAGCCTGTAATCCACAATTTTGCATTTATTCCGCAAAACGTTGGTCATGTGATTTACAAAGATGATCAGAAACTTGGGTTTTGTTTTGTACGGGGAAAGAAATAGCAGAGGCATTGGCCTTTAAGGTTACCTGATTCTATCTCCCTTATTGTCTCTGGTCACAGAACTTTGTGTATTGGGATGAAAGCCAACCTTACTGGAGAGAAAGCAATGTTTCTCAGCAAATCCACTTTCAAGAAAGCTCAAAAGCAATTACACTAGGTAAACAAGAAAGGATGTTGTAGATCTTGTCCCTTTTTCTAGCTGGGTACTAAATGCAAAGCTGATAGGATTATTTGATTTCACTCTTCCAAATCCTACTGTGTGTTATCCTTGCCGAATGACTTTTATGTAATCTTTAGTGTGCATAAATACATGTTAACAGAAACTGATGCAATGAAAGCAAAATGGCAAGCATCAAAAGCAAAGCATTATCATGCAAACATCATGATACTAGGCTTGTGATTTATTTTTTTTAATTATTATTATTTTCCCTGTGAAAGGTAAGCCCATTGGCTTGGATACTGCAAGAATTCATTATGTTCTTTTTACAGAGTGCAGATTCATGAAAAATCTAATGTGATATGGAAGCTGAACTCATATTAGTTTAAAGGAATGAAGAAAGCTTTGTGTGGTTGTGATCGTGATTTTTGCCTCATCTAGTTGCATTTCTTCTCCTGGTTTCTATCAGATACTGAGCAAACCGGGGGATTCTCACTTCTAGAGCTCCACCTCTGTTCTCTTGTATGTGTTTGTCCTTGTGAGTCTTGTAGTCAACATATACCATAAAGCTCCCCACCCCATAATGAAATGCATGCCCTGTATTTTAGAGGGATTGATGAAAACTTTCATCAGAGCTTGTCACTTGGTTTTCAGGGGGTTCTTGGCAATCAGCAGTGGAGAAGGAAATGTAAAGAGCTGTATAGCAACCATGATGATTCTTCATTTCATTGCAGCTGCCATCTGGAGGGGCTGCCATCCCTCATTTCACATACCAGATGGTGCTGTGTCTTCTGTCCTTAAGTTTTGAGCCTCTTGAACGCTCCTCATAGCTGTTTCGGAAGGAAGTAAATTACATCCTTTGGAATCAAATGTACAAGAGGAAATCAACTAGATCGTTTCTCATTTCTGCATTTCAGGGAAAGCAAAGTACTCCAAGAATTTAAAAAACGGTTTAGAAGCACTGATTCCATACTTGCTAAGTCGAGTGTGTTAACCATTGCAGCAGCATCCCATTCTGCTGTGCCCAGCTTCTGCCTGTGACCTGCGTTGTAATGCAGTGGGAATGCAACCACTTCTTCAGTATTTGTTGTTCAGATACCAGCCTTGCCTCGCCGTCCTCATCTGAGGCCCCAAAGGTGTACCTAGGGACTGAGAGCATCTACTTTCATGTAAAAGTTAAGGGAACAGTGCCTTAGATTGTCTCTTGCATTTCTGATTAGGCATTTGTTTCTATGTTTGTGGAATATATTCAGGTATCAAGGCTTGCAGAACGCCCTCTCTTCCAGATTTGAATGCGCATTCATTACTCGTTACCTAGTGGTATGCAGTTTGCTGTACGGAGTAGCAGTAGTGCTATCAGTAATATCTAGTGTAATTAGCATTTGAAGATAGGAACTCTGGAATCAGGCCAACCAAGTCCAATTTTGCATCTTAGAAATGATAAACAGGAAAATTGGGCATGCATGAAATAAAGTCACCTTAGGCTTGAGGAATTTTCTAATTATGACATGATAGACCTTCTGCTCTAGGAATGGATGCGGGGTGCAGGCCCATCTTCCACCATCATGAGTGTCTGACTGCAGCAATGGCATCTCCATGCTTGTGCAGTGTTCATACCATTCATAACCGTGCTGTCCGATTGCATTTCAGTTCAGCCTCATCTGACATTTAGACATCTTGTAATAGGAAATTCCATCAGGTGCCCATGTGCTGTGTAAAGTGGCATCTTTCATTTGTTTGACACTGGCATGCTCGTAATTTCATTGCTTGAACTCCTGTTGTCTTGTTATAGACTCATAGAATTGTTTTGGTTGGAAAAGGTCTTTAAGATCACCAAGTCCAACTGTTAACCTAACACTGCCAAGTCCACCAATAAACCATGTCCCCAAGCACCCCATCTACACGTTTTAAATACCTCCAGGGATGGTGATTCCACCACTTCCCTGGTCAGCCTGGTCCAATGTTTGACAACGCTTTTGATGAAGAAATTTCTCCTAATATCCAATCTAAACATCCCCTCGCACAACTTGAGGACATTTCCTCTTGTGCTGTCATTTGTTCCTTGGGAGAAGAGACCGACCCCCCCTGGCTACCCTCTCCTTTCAGGGAGCTGTAGAGAGCGAGAAGGTCTCCCCTCAGCCCCCTTTTCTCCAGGCTCCAGAACACTCCCAGCTCCCTCAGCCGCTCCTCACAAGGCTTGTGCTCCAGACCCCTCACCAGCTCCGTTGCCCTTCTCTGGACTCGCTCCAGCACCTCAGTGTCTTTTTTGTGGTGAGGGGCCCAAAACTGGACACAGCCCTCGAGGTGGGGCCTCCCCAGTGCCCAGTACAGGGCGAAGTGAAGGACGGTCGCTGCCCCAGTCCTGCTGGCCACACTATTGCTGACACAGGCCAGGATGCTGTTGGCTGCCTTGGCCACCTGGGCACACTGCTGGCTCATATTCAGCCAGCTGTTGACCAACACCCCCAGGTCCTTTTCCACCAGGCAGCTCTCCAGACACTCTGCCCCAAGCCTGGAGCGCTGCATGGGGTTGTTGTGACCCAAGTGCAGGACCCAGCACTTGGCCTTGTTGAACCTCACACCATTGGCCTCGGCCCATGGCTCCAGCCTGTCCAGATCCCTCTGCAAAGCCTTTCTGCCCTCAAGCAGATCAACACTCCACCCAACTTGGCATCGTCTGCAAACTTACTGGGGTGCGCTCAATCCCCTCGTCCAGATTATTGACAAAGATATTGAAAGGAGAGATGGATCATTTTCATATTATGCCCTTCATAATCATAAATACTTAAATAAAACTGCTTCTAACTGTAATATAAAGTGAGAATGCAGATTTAAGAGTGTTTTACAAAAGAATTGAACAAAAAAGGCTGTGTTGTTTTTTTTTTTTAAATTCTTTATGACAGTTACAGAACAGGAGAAAGGTTGGAGATGTAATGTTTATTAATTTAATTGTAGCTGGAACGGAGTTAGTGAGAACACTATGGGTAAAATTACAATTCAGTCAAAATGTTATTTTATCAAAGCTGGAGGGTTTTGCAGAGACATATTTATTTCTAGGATCCTCTTACAGAAGACTCTTGGGTCTGCGGCAGAAAGCAGTGTTTTACACACTGACCTCAGCTGCAAAGAACTTGTGTTCAAATCCTTTTTTTTTTTTTTTCAGGATGAAGGGAAAAAAAAGAAATAAAAAAGTGCATTATAATTTGCAGTCCTGGGACTTTGCACATGGGATTTTTGCATCGCAGATCTTCGTATGTGTTCTTTTAGAAAAATGTGCAAATATTTCTCTCTTTCGTTTGGCAGGAAGGCAAATTTTGGCATCTTAGCAATTGCTGCTTTCTGCTCCGAGTACTTAATCTTCTCTGGATTTTCTGGGAAGTCTGGGGAGGCTCTGGGGGATGGCTGCAACACGTTCCTGGTACCTGGGAGTTTGGGGGGTGGGGGATGTTGGGAAATTAGTCGATTATCTATGAAAGATTTATATTGGTATTTTTTTTAAAGTATCACCTAGGGGACCAGTCACAATTTGGATTCAGTGGTGCTACAAATGCTGCAGAAAGGGGTGCCCTTTTTCTGAGGAACCGGAGTCATAAAGTAGGTGAGGCAGAAAGTGCATGGGAGGGAAATGCTCTCGTGGTTTTATGGAGGGGAAACGGAGATGTGGAGGTACACAATGATCCCCTCGAGCTTGACAGGAGCCTGCAGTAGAGTCAGAACTGCAGGTCTAAGATTGCCCAAGGCTCGGAGGATTCCTTCAGCCCCTCCTTGAGTCCGGGGAGCTCCTCTGACCGCCCCCCCCCGCAGTGAGCCAAGGGGCAGGTGCTGAGTGCAGTAAATGTTCCTTTTGTGTTTAGTGCTTTACTTCCTTATGCCAAATGGGGTAAGTGATGCTGACTCCTAACAAAAGACACCCACTAGATAGTAACTGTGGCGCTTTGTGCTCCACAAACCCTCACAAGCATCAGGCCCTTGGTTCCTTGAGCACTGAGCAAATGAAGAGCTGAGTCTTACCACTGCCCAGCTGAGGATGTGGTTTCAGAGCACAACTGCAGGACAACACAGAGTCCTCCACTCTTCTTGCTTGGGAGAGGACAAGGCAACGTAATCTAGTGATCCAAAACTATGAAACGAGGAAGTCTTAGCTTACCACTTCACGCACCAATTCCTGGGAGTCCTCTGTAGGCAATTGCCAGACAATGGAGCTGAATGTAACGGGATATTATTAGGATGGTAGTGTTATGGTTTGAAGAACACACAACAATTTATTGTCATTTAGAGAATTATTCTATCACCTGATGACACCTCCCAACCCAGGAAGGGGAATCGGGACAAAAACAAGGAAACCTGAGGGTTGAAATATAAACAGATTTAATAGCATAATGCTAAATATTAATAATAATGAAAAATAATAACTATTTTATTATAAGAAGAACCAATATTGATCCCAATACCAATATAAGATATACAAGGATTATACTCGGCCAATTATACCGGTAGGAAGCTGCGCACTCCCAGCAGGCGATGGCAAATGTCAGACTCTGCGAGCTCTACGGCTTCGGGAGGAATGGAAAGGCTTGGGAGTCTGGCACTGGGGCAAGAAGTTCTCAGGACGGCAGCCATCATGGAAAAGGAAAACTCCTCAGCAAACTTTCTAATCTATATTGAATGTGACATTATGGTATGAAATAATTCTGTTGGGCAGCTTGGGTCAAATGCCCGGGTCTCTCTCCTCTTCATCCCTGCACCTGGCTAACTTGAAACTACTGAAACCTTGAAACCTGCATACCATAGCTGGCTATAAAGTAAATATTTTCACAAAATCAGACACTGGAGTCTTCTAAAAATGCAGTTTTCCGTAGCATTAGAAGAGACCTTACTGAAAAGTAAAATTACTGAAAGAGAAATTAATCCTGTGTCACTCAAACCAGGATAGGTAGTAAACTATGAATATAATGCAAATAATATTTCATATAATAAAATGACTGAGTAATGCAATGGAGGGTGAAGACTCAATCGTGAATTGCCAGCCTTTCCCCCCACCTCCTCCCCGCCAGGCAGTGGTATACTCAGGTCCTTCCACCAAGACACATCTGGCTATTATCCCCTTTTCTGTGGACTACCAACAGCTTGGCAGTCTGCACCAGAAAGAATTCTTATTTCCTCACTCAACCCTGCAAGAGTTTGTCATAGATTTCATGATGACCAAGGCTGCAGCCTTATGCGTTGGCAGTGGTGGTTAGTGCCACTTAACAGATTTCAGAAATCCTTAAGCTGGGTCAACCCTTAAGCACTATGTCAATGGAGCAGTGCTTCCAGACAAGGGGCTGGTCTTTCTGTGACGTGGGATTACGCCAAGTGAGGAGGCTTCTTGTGCTTTCACAAGAGCTGGGAGAGCGGCAGCTGTTTGTTATTGATGTGGTATCCCAAGATCCAAGTGTTGATGGAGGGAGGGAGACTTCACTGCCCCTTCATTAGATTTGTACTCTGCTCACATTGCTTGGTGTGAAAGTCTGCTCTGCTGCAGTTAGTGGGGCTGTTAGCACTGATGCTGGGATTTCACCCTTGGTACTTTCAGAGTGACCAGGATTTGCATTTGGTTTCCACGCAGGGAGCTGAAGGAACTGAGAGCTGGAAGGAAGGCTTGCAACCTGCTTCTCTTGAGCCTTTCTGTGGTGCTTAAGAGAAACAGCTCTTTCTCAAAATACCAGCTCTTCAGATTCATTGGCTCTTTGCTTAACATGAAATAGTCTTGATTCAAGGGACATTGAAGCAGCTGGAGTCAGGTTGATTTTAGACCTTTCTGAATTGTTTCCTAAATGTAATGTAAGTTGCTGTGAGAAATTTACAGCAGAATCAGAACAGGCATTTCAAAATGTCAGATTGTGTCTGTAAATTGCCATGTCTGGTAATAAACCCACCTGTCAAGTAACTGGCAATTGCAGGCTACTGGTGAATCTGATTTTGCTGTGTGCTGTTCCTTGAGTGAATCACAGATAGAGCAAAACTAGTGATCCTTTCTCATACTCTCAGCAAATTTTTGGAAATACAGGTGAAAGCAAACCTGGAGCCGTTAAGTTCAAATGCCCCAGCTAGTTAAAAGCAACTCTAGGGAGATAAAATTTTAAAGCTGTACAGTTAAGCATTTAAATCAGGAATTCTTTAAAGTAAGACTTGTTCTTCAAACCTGCTCCTCAGCGTGGTTATATGCATAAGAAACAGTAGCCTACAAAATCTTCCTTTAAATATTTGGTTCGCCATATACTGAGTATTATCCTTGCTGAGTGTTTTGAGCACACACATGTGGTATGATGTCTGGTGGGCTTTAATTCTTTCAGTTCAGCCATCTGATCTGAAGAGGGAAGAAAATTATAGCCATAAAACTGTACCCTCTGATTCACCTTCCTGTTCTATTTATGATTTTTGCAACCAGGATGAATAAACTCCGTAGTCAGCGTTCAGATGGGCGGGTGTATAGTTAGCTCATTTCTCTGCACGTGTCCTCAGAACAGAATAGTAAATCTGGCTATTTTTGAAAACACTTTACTGCAATATTGTAATTATAATTCTTTTGGCATGTTTGTGTTTAAATGTGGTATGTGGGGTGAATGAGATCGAAAGGCATTTTTGGAGTGCTACCCGTGAAGGGCATGCATAAGTTCATTAGATGTCAATTGTATTAAAACACTGAAAAGGTACCGGAGGGCAAGTCCTCTGCGTTGCTAATTATCCAAAATGCCTTGCCTACTGTCTGTTACTGTCTTGTCTTCCTCTCACTAGCAAGCCCAAAAAATGTTAGCAAGTAGAATTTGCAATGGGGTGTGTTTTTAATAAACAATGGTATCCCCAAGAATGGTTGGCTTTCAGAAAGTGCATGCCCATCTCTTCGCTTTAATGGTTGCTGAAGCACATGCCACATAAATTGCAAAAAGGTACACCTCGGCCCTAAAATTCTGCCAGCATCCTGAAAATGTATTTGATCTACAACTTGCCCAGTTAGTTGGGCATTAGTTTGGTAGTTTTATTCTGATTTTTTTTTTCCCCTTAATTTATTTTTTGCATGTGTTAAGCTCAGGCATCTCTTCCTTGCAAGGAAAACCACAACAAAACGCCTGTCCCAAGCTGAGTGCTAATAGCTGTATTTCAGGTACCGGCAGCTAACGGGGGTCAGTAACATGGTTTGAAGCTTTGTCCTCTCAGACTTTACCTGACTGGTGAATCTTACAGCCTATGTTACCTGGTGGGGAATGTTGTAGTGTATAGCAGTAAACAGTGGAGTCTCTGATACACAAGGCTCTATATTCTTCCAAATAATTTGTTTTAGCACATCTCAATCTTGGAGACTTTTTTTAAAAAATTGCATGATTTCTAGAGCATGACTTTAGCCTCCAACTGTCTCTTGCTATGGATGGTGATGCTTTCTAGAGCTCTTCAAATTTCCATTAGTATTTCCATGGGAAAGTCTTTCTCCGTGGTAAAATCTCTGTAGAAGCAAGGAGAAAATATTTGTTTTCTTTTTTCCTTTCCATCCAATTTGGCAAGGAAACTTAATGTTTAACTGTACTTCACTGGTCTTCCCCACCAAAGTTAAGGCTGGTGCTGCAGAGCTGTTGACTCCTCTTGTGCAGTG
Source organism: Dromas ardeola (assembly GCA_013398915.1). NCBI lineage: Eukaryota > Metazoa > Chordata > Aves > Charadriiformes > Dromadidae > Dromas > Dromas ardeola. The sequence continues at coordinate 395,718 of VYZM01013898.1, read as the reverse complement.
GAGGCAACTGAGCACATGCAGGAGGTCAGGGAGGGTGCAGAGACTTGATTCCAGGTCTCTAAGCCACCAGCTGGTTGTCAGCGCTATTCAGGTGTCCCCCGAAAGGATGTTCATTTGGGCAGAAGAAATGTCAAGATGTGGCAAACACACGAAACGGGCTGAGGCATTTAAGCAGATAGTATCTTGTATAATCACTAATTACAATACATCCACAGCCTAATAAAGAGCCAGACTGAACAGAATTGGGAGATGTGCCAGCTCAGTGCTATGCCAGAAATCAGCCTGGCATTTTAAACCCCATTTCAGTCATTCTTTTCCACTCGACAAAGCACTTGTAAACGTGTTTACGAAATGCTTTCTTCTAGTGGGACGTTACCATGTCCTTGCCTTTGGTACGTTCCTACCTGCTCTCCTGTAGGCAGTGCTTCACCTGGTATGGTGTATAGCAGGATAGTTTTAGTGCAGCTGTATTGCTGCAGAAAGTGATAAATCGGGTTTCTTTAGGAGTGTTATAAAAGCATTTACACAGATGACATTCCTGAAGTTCAGTAATAGCACAAATGTATTGGGGATGTTTCTCAAGTATTGAATATTCTCATGTATCCCCCTCCCCCATCTCCTCTCACCCCCTCCTTGTAACTCCTAACAACAGGGATGGCTGTGACAAAAGAAAATAGATTTTTCCCTATTCACGATAAAGCATGAAAATCCAAGTCACCCAGGGGAAGCCTATGAAATCACATAAGCTCCAGACATCTGAAGATGCTGCAGGTTTTACTGAGAATGCAAATGCTCTGGTGAAGCTGTTTTAGATGTTTGTAACAGGAGATAAATTCAATTAGCAGAGCTGGAAAATGCTGCCACAGCTGAAGTATGCTTGTAACAGGCCATGCTGCCATTTCTTATGGGAAACCTCATCACCAGGGATAAAGGAGAACGGTTCTTTTAGGAAATTCCTCTACTGAAGCTGCTAGCCTATCAACTAATTATGTCGCTTGTTTGCCAGCCCAACCTGACAGAAAATAGTAAGTGTCCCTGGAAGACTGTTAGTTAGGATGTCACTGGGCTAGTGGGAAAATAAAGGTTAGGAAATGGCCGTTGTACCAGAAACAAGCACGGAGAACCTCGTAACTCTAGCCAGTGCCTCTCTTCAGAGCCACAAAGACGTGCCTGGCAGACACACGGCTAACTGTGGTGTACAGTAATGCTGAGTGCATGTTGGCAGGTGTATTTGCTAGAGATTCAAGCTGGTGTGGCTGCACAGCAAAACAGATAATTTCCTTAAGCTGTTTTTAGCAGTAAGGTCATAAAGAATGAAATCGCTTCTTCTCTTTTAAGTGACTCCACTTTAATCCAGCTGAGAAGCAATACCAGGCTTTATTGGTGTAAAGGGACTTTCCTTGCTTTTTGCCTGTATAGTTCCTATTCTACAAATCAATAAGAGCCTGCAATATTTATGTGACATCTTGAAGTCCTCTATACAAAAGCTCACTCCAACAACAAATATATGAAAATTCCCTCCGCTTTCTGTCCATTAGAGCCTTCAGCTGGGAAATGTCAGCGAAGGACTGCTCAGCTGAAACATGACCTGTAGTTTTTCTTGAATGAAAGAGACATTGATGTTGCAGAGTATTGATGCCTTCAGAAAGATGCAGTTAAAGAGCATTTTTATTTACTTTACAACATCAACCTCTGTGCTCACTCAGTGCCCACAAATGAAGTCATAATTTACAAATGACTCTAACACAAAAATAACCAGCTCCTGCAGCAATTTGCACCTCTCAGAGTTGGGGAAGATCTGTGTTATCTCCATTGGAGTAGCACTGAGAAGGAAAATGGGAGGTTTGTTTATTTGGGTTTTATTGGTAAAGATCTAGATTTAATAAAGCTTTGCCATACAGTCTTGTTAAGGGTCTTGTTTTGGTCATCTTCTGTGCCTGTTCCCTGATTCCCTCTTTAATTGTGGAAATTAATATTAACTGATGCTGATTCTGTTTTTTATTGAGACATTCCCAGAAAAGAGGGAGAGGGCAGAAACCCCTTCCTGTCCTCACATTCTGTGCTTAACTTGGCCGATTGGTTCTAATATTGCAGTGGTTTTTTAGATCAGATTCAGCAATTAGCAAGTGAAATACCGCTATTGCAGAAGAGAGATGTAATATTAGTGTTTGTTCTTTTGCATATACTGTGGCATCTCAATTAAACATCATGGTGTTTTTTCAAAAGCTGCTGAACAGACTATTTTTAGATAAAGAATCTGGCACAGCCCACTAATGAGAAGTTTGTTCCTTGCTGCAGCTAGCCATGGCCTCTATTTTTTTCTTTTTTTTTTTTTTAAATTTGTTTAAAAGCCGAATAAGTAAATATTGCTGGGCTCTTGCCTTTTTAATCTGAAGATCAAATCATTCCCATGAGGAGCTTCTGTTTCTTCTCCTACAGCTGTACTCCAAGGGCCAGCATTTTAAAGTGGCTGATATAGTAAGTGCTTTAAATTCTGGGTGCTTAGTTTGACGTGTTCACAGGGCTGATTTTCAGAAAGTCCCAAGCCACCCACTATTAAAATATCAGGTTCTGCTAGCTGGCTGCACAGAATTCCCTGCCAAACACTGCTACTTTATAGTGATATTTGAAAGCAAAATTCTTTAACAAGAAAGGTTATATCTTCTGGAAGTTATGCCATCAGTTTGACTTTACGTTTGAGGCTGTAAAACAATATGGGAGCTCAAATCATGGAATCATAGAATGGTTTGGGTTGGAAGGGACCTTAAAGCCCATCCAGTCCCACCCCCTGCCCTGGGCAGGGACACCTCCCACCAGCCCAGGTTGCTCCAAGCCCCGTCCAACCTGGCCTTGAACCCCTCCAGGGATGGGGCAGCCACAGCTTCTCTGGGCAACCTGGGCCAGGGGCTCACCGCCCTCACAGCCAAGAATTTCTTCCTCAGATCTCATCTCAATCTCCCCTCTTTCAGTTTAAAACCGTTACCCTTCATCCTATTGCTACACTCCCTGATCCAGAGTCCCTCCCCATCTCTCCTGTAGGCCCCCTTCAGGTACTGGAAGGCTGCTGTAAGGTCTCACCTTCTCTTCTCCAGGCTGAACAGCCCCAGCTCTCTCAGCCTGTCTTCATAGCAGAGGGGCTCCAGCCCTCTCATCATCTTCGTGGCCTCCTCTGGACCCGTTCCAACAGGTCCACGTCCTTCTTACGTTGGAGGCCCCAGAGCTGGACACAGTACTCCAGGTGGGGTCTCATGAGAGCGGAGCAGAGGGGCAGAGTCCCCTCCCTCGCCCTGCTGGCCACGCTGCTGGGGGTGCTGCCCAGGCTGGGGGGGGCTTTCTGGGCTGTGAGCAGGTAGTGGGACAGGCAACCTGAGGGCTTGCAGAAACTGAGGGCTGTTCCCTTCAGCAAAGTCACAGGGGGCAAGCTTGGGTCAACACAATTTTCATCTTCTTCTTTCAGAACATTTCCTCTCTCCTCAAGCATACCAATCAGATAAGCTTGCAGATGTGTTTATTTGCTGCTCTGTTGCTGCTGTTCTACCATGCCCAGAAGCTTGGTGGAGGAAGTAAATTACAAACTGCCACTCAGCAAGAGGTGGTCACAAACAAAGCTCATTTCTGAAAGCAGGGCATGCTGGGCTCAGAGCACATCCATGTCGGTCACTCTCAGCTTTGCCAGCAACTTCTGAGGCATCTGGCAGTGACTTCAGTGGAGCAAGTTTGCTTTTAGCCAGCTGACCATCTGCTTCTGGGCACCTTTCTTTGCAACATATGAAAACATCTTTTCCAGCAAGATTTTCACCTCGGGTAAATCCCTGCACTTCCATGAAAGTCAGCAGAGCCGTGCTGATTTATGCCAGCTGAGCATCTGACCTTTGCAGTCCAGCCTGCTCAGTTCCGTCCTCAGCAGTACCTTAAATCTGAGGGGACACTCTGCAGCTGCAGAAGATAGGGGACGTTTCTTATGGACTGTCACAAAGAGTCCAAAGCTTTCTAGGGAAAAGTCCTTAATTTCAGTCCCTCTCACGTCTAATACTTCATAATGGAGACACTCTATCACTGGTGAGGCTTTTTCCTAGTCTCCTGCTATTTCAGTGCAAAAGAAAATGTGGTTCTTAGAAAGAGGCTTCTGCTGTTATGGCTAAGGCAGTTGATAATTTTTCAGCCTGGATGTGTTAAGATGAACAGCTTTTAATTTGTCATGGAAATTAGTCATTTAAAATAGATGTTTTCATAGTTAAGTGGACTCACTCAGTGTGAATCACTGCGTGAAAAGCCACACAGAGCCAGCCTCACTTGGTGATCCATGTGAGTCTCTGGAGCAACACTTCATCAAAGTCAGTAAATTTAATTTAAATAAAGTAAATCCAGTGTGAATGAGTCTGGAATCAAGTCTTATGTTTTCAGACATCTTTGGTGGTTTCAGACCCGACTGGAAGCTGTTGAGAGACTGCCACTGGGTGATTTTAATGGCCCACAGGAGAGTGCCTCTATAAAAATGATGGAGTGGCACTACTCATTAGCTGCAAGCTCTGAAGGTGAAATAGATAAACTTCACAGCAAAAAAAGAAAGAGGGTCTGCGAGGCGTTTGTAGAACACGTATATGCCATGCAGTTGAGAGTAAGAAAGTGCCCGCTGAATTGCCTGTCTGCATGGACGGTGTGGGGCTGCTGCGTCTGCCACGTGCTGCATCCCTGCCCTTGGCACAGGCTGCTTATGGGCACAGAAGAGATGATTAGGGGACTGGAACACCTCTCTTATGAGGAAGACTGAGGGAATTGGGTCTGTTTAGTCTGGAAAAGAGACGGCTGAGGGGTGACCTTATTAATGCTTACAAATACTTAAAGGGTGGGTGTCAGGAGGATGGGGCCAGGCTCTTTTCAATGGTGCCCGGCAACAGGACAAGAGGTAATGGGTACAAACTTGAGTGTAGGAAGTTCCATCTCAACATGAGGAGGAACTTCTTTACTTTGAGGGTGGCAGAGCCCTGGCACCGGCTGCCCAGAGAGGTGGTGGAGTCTCCATCTCTGGAGACATTCAAAACCCACCTGGACACATTCCTGTGCAACCTGCTCTAAGGTGACCCTGCTCTGGCAGGGGGGGTGGACTAGATGATCTCCAGAGGTCCCTTCCAACCCTATGATTCTATGAAGAGGTAACTTGCTTAGATCCTAGGTGGTTTGACTTTTAAAAAAGTGATGTTGGATCAAAAGATGGGATTTCAAGTAGAGTAAGTGATTTAGGAGCCATGCATAATTTTTTTGCATTTCTTCTAGACTGTTCTGTCAGTCCCCACCACCTCAGGGACCACCACCATTAGCAGTGGGGGTTAAGTTTCCTGTGTCAAGGCTTCAGGGCTGGAGAGTATTCCTCTTATGTGGCCAGGGTTAGTGGCCTCTAACATCTGTGTGGACTTTTGATGCTTATTAAATCTATAACTTTCAGATTTCCCATGACGTTCATGCAAAGGGAGATTTTGCAGGTACTCCACACTGGGTATGGACATGGTCCTGCCTCGGAGGATTTATAAGGATATCCATGGGGGTTCTACCAAAGTGCAAGGGCCCAATTTACTAACCAGAGTGGGAAGAAAGTGAGAAAAGTAGCTGGTTATCCAGATTTTGAAAATTCAGGTATGCATTTGAAAATGTCTACTACCTCCTTATCTCTGCATAGTTTCATAGCTCCTGCTGCTTGGCCGATGGCAAGGTGATCAGTAGCTCAGGCAGCTCTGATGACTTTTCCCAAGAGCTTGCTAGTGAAGCAGTGCTGTGGATTTGTATTCCTCTTTTCCTGCCATTACTGGATGCAGAAAGCTGATAGGAAGGCAAAGCAAAGCACATTCATGTGTCCTCTTTTCTGTGAGCAAAACAGCGTTGCCAATTTGTTGGACAGTTTCTGATTAGCAGATGCTGGCTAGAATGACTTGGACATTAGAATACATTTTGGTTCCTTGTTTGCAAGCGAAGAGGTATGAAAAACCCTGATGGCATTCAGTTCTGTTTATTTTAAATTTCGCCTTTATTAATTTTTGTAAATGATGCCTATTTACTTGTGGAGTAGCATAGTCTGAATTGCCTCAGCAAACTGCACTAGACATTCCTGATGTAAATCAGCCCACCTCCCCTGACAGCTAACGTCCACCAGTTGAGGATCTGGCATGTGCTGATTTATTACTTGTTGATTCTCCTGTGATATTCAGATCCTGCAAAAATAAAAAGTGCTCTGATGGGCTCAGATAAAGCAGGTCCTTCTGGAAACATTGCTTCACAGAGATGATAGGCAGCAAAGTTCTTCACCACCATTTCTCTTGCTGAACTCAGAAATGCTCCAGTTGGAGTACATTGGATGGAGTGGGCTGATACTGGTTTGCCGTCGTTATGCTGTAGTCAGCGGGCCTCAAAAACTTACAAGTTTCTGAAAAATTAGGTGTTGCTGTATATTCCTCTGCACTGGGTGCTGTATGTGCTGGTGATGAGACTACTAATCCTCAGCACTGTGAGTTCATGACAGGGGTGTACAGAGTAAGAGTAAGGATTGCATGTTACGTCTCTGTTACTGGTGTTGTCCGTGCTTTGGACACCCTCCTTCAGGACCTGGTCAGTCATCTGGACAAAAGGTGGAAAGATACAAGTTGTCTTCTCCTCATACATGACTGCTTCTCAGCACAAACATTCAGCCCTTGCGTGCTCGGGTGCCTGGTGATTTCAGCAAGCGATAGACAAGCAGTGAGGGTCAGCTTTTGACCTCTGTTTCAGTGTTACATTCCACGGCCGGTGCTAAGGTAAGCAGCTCCAGGGAAATCACTGTTCTTGATTTTCTTCCCCCTCCATTATAAAATTAAAAGGCTCTTGAAGCTTCTGATCCTGCAAATGAGAGCACTGCTGGGAATTTGAGTGCATCATTGGTTTTACTAGAGCTAGTCCTGAAAGTAAATTTACCTAGGTGTGTTAGTGTTTGCAAAGGGAGGTTTTGATCCCGTAAACTGTCATGCAGGGGAAGAGGGCTTCCCAAGTGTTTTAAGAGATAGGAATGAGCCCATAACAAGTGCACCTCTGAGTCCTTTAGAAGCTTGTAATCTTGCTTCAGTGTTAGCACACCTTCAGATGAGTGTCTGTCAACACTTAACTCAGAACGCGGTTAAAGGCAGCTGGGAGGAGCTGGCTGAAAATGTCGGCTCGAAAACTACATATGCTCCATTCAGGCTGGTTATTGCTGACATAAACGTGGATAATGGGTTTCTACAGCTGTCAGTGCATTTACCCCAGTGCAAAACCAGGATGACAGGGCTACGTCTGGTGTCTGTCATGAGTCACGTTGCTTAATTTTTTCATGCCAGGACTTTTTTCTCACTTTGATTTCAGTTTGGTATGCCAAACATTTCAACGTATGTAATTTAAAAAAAAAAAACAACCACAAACCTTGCATGATGAAGATGTGGTCCCAAGTGATTCTGAAGTGTTAGATATAGCAAAAACAGGGTAGTTCATGACTAAGATACTTCTAATTCCTCTGGGTCACTGTGTTATTTCTTGGGAGTTATATGTGGGCTGAAATAAAGCAGGTGTTTAGTCCATTTTGATAAGGAAATGTCAGCTTTAGTCTGGAAACAATGAAATCAATAAGCTCAACAAAGCTGTGAATGGAAGAGTTGGCCGAGTAAGCAGAGGGTTGAATCCCACAGCTCCATTTGCACAATAATAGCTGCTCTCTACAACTGCCAGGAGGAGATTATATCCTGGGTGTTGCCAGGGGCTCGCAAGAGGCTGTGGGAAGGCTGGTAACTGCTGGAGCAGGAAGCAGCAAACCAGGTGGATCAGGCAGCTGTGCAGCGCCAGTAGAGAAGACCTCTGAAATGCAGATGTTAGTTCAAAGCTGATGCAAACTTCAAGGCCTTAAGGGTCATTCTGTATGGGAGAAGGCCAAAAATGTTTCGCAGATGTCTTCTGCAATGCTTTCTGTCCCTGTAAAGCCAGTAAGCGCGCAGGCTTTTAAAGTGAGATTTTTTTAAAGGTTTTTGATTACATTCATTTAAAGCTTCCTAGAAAATATACAGGTAATTTTGGAGCAATGTGTGGTGATAACGTTAGTTTCTCAAGCCACTTCTGCCCTGGAGAGAGGCCATGTCTGAGGACTCATCTACAGATTTTTCCAAGGGTGGTATGTCTCAAGGAACCAAAGGCTAATGACAAGCTCTGCCAGCCAGCTGGAGGACCCGAAGAGCACAAGCAAGGGGGGAGGGCAGCTCTGAGGATCAATGAAGGTTGTTTTAAAAGTGTGAGAGAGAGGGTTCGTCTTATGCTGGGCCATCTGAGGTCCGCTCGGTTTAGACAATAGGGAGAGGAGGTGAAAAGCTCAGCTCAGATTTGTTTTAAGGAGTAAGCAACCATTTGTGCTGGCTTCATAGGTCTGTTTTGAGGAATGTGCAGAAGTTTGTGGTACTTCATGCCACCCAGCTGTTTCAGCCATCCATGTAATAGTAATGTGGCCTCGTGTAAGAGAAACCACTCTGTGCTGGTTATGGGTGGCCTGACCTACTGTTAGGGAACTCAGTACAGGTAAAATTCAGTCATTTATTGAGCTGCCGGGGAAGACAGCGGCTGAGGTCTGACTTGGATCCTCCAGTGATGTTACATGTTATGAACTCAGCAGGGCTCTCTGGTAGGGATGGGTGCTGTGGGCAGCAAGAGCACTTGTGATAGGTATCTCCAGTCCTCCATTTAACAGGAGAAAACATCACTTTTCAGGTCAGCTGTTACTCCTGGCCTTTCTTCGTCTGTGTTTGGTTTCTCTGCATGGCTGGTGTCCTTGTTTGTGCTGTGTTTTTGCCTGCCTTGCTATGCCAGGTGTATCGGGTACCAGTCCAGCCACGAGCTCCAAGAGGTGGCGAGGAATGGAGGGACCTGCTCACCAGAGGGGATGCAGCTCTTCAGCATGGCATGGTGCTTGAAGGAGGGGTGTTTCAGATCCTGGCACCTGGTCCATCCCTTGTACAGATCTGAGCACTGTGGTGATTTTCCTAGTGTAGTAAGCTAAGGGGATTTCAGGCAGTCTACGCCCTTGAAATGCATAGGAGGCATTTTGATGCAGGGGGTATTATAATACGTCAGTTGACCCTCTCTGTCTACAGTATGATTTTGTCTCATGAATTTTCTTTGATTTTCATGTAACATCTTCAAAGTGTGGATACAACTTCTTTGTTGTGGCATTTTTTTTCCCCTCCTTTCTTCTTCTTTTGATTAAACTGCTGTGGATTTGGGGTTGCATCCTGCATTCATGTTCATGAGCTTAATACTCTTGTTACTCCATGGATGCCAAAAGCGTTAGTCTGGTTTGCCCTTGTGCAACAGCATCAAGCCTTTTATCTATATTTGGGTTGTGGGACTTCTGTCAAAATAATGTATTTATTTTTTAATATATTGCTGTTCAGGGCCAAATTGTGGGGGGGTTTTTTGTTCCTTTCTTTCTCGACATCCTTAGGGACAGAGGGTACCGACTGTACAGAGCTTCTTGAAGCAATAGTGTAGGGTGGGCGGCTCCTGCCATCTGCACGGAGGGCACTCGGCAACGTCCCTCCTGATACGCAGTGATTTTCTGTCTTTCCAAACCTCTGCTGCATGGGGCCAGTGCCCAGATGAGCACATTTGCAATGCCACCGGGCTTTGGGCAACCACTGAGCGCAACTGCAACTTTGCTGAATTTACTGAGCAGTTGGAAATGCTGCATCGTTTCTTGCCGGTGTGCAGTGTCCTTTGCATTGGCTGGCTGATGCCTACGTGCACACGTGTGCGCACAGCTCTTGGGACTGGCCAGCCTGCGAGCGCTAGAAACATATATGCCCAGACTTTTGTATATTAGAATGGGAAGAACAGGTTTCATGTGGGGTTTTCTTAGTTTCTGTTTCTTATATTCCCAGTTCTGTGGGAGTGTGTGTAGTTTTACTAAATGTACTGTTTCATTTCTCATGTGATGCATTCACGTGCCTACAAAAGTGTTGGGCTTATGGAGCACACTCATGGCAGGGTTATGAAACACGGCTCAGTAGATTAGATGCCTCAGTGTTCATGTGATGCCATGTCTGCTTTCCTTCCAGCTCCTTCATCGCTTGCTGTGCATGACTCCAAAGGCATTTCCTGTTGTTTTCCCTACACTCTAGTGTTGGGTGGGGGTTCTTTGCCTTTGGCCTTTTTAAAATTTACTACCCATTTTCCCTTTCAGCAGGACTGTCTGAGGCTGGATGAAATAATAATACTGAGGACTCCTAATAAGAGGGGGTATTATAGCTCCAAAATTATTTTCCGATAATAATTTATATATTATAACTTCATTTTAATTTAGTTCCACCTTCGTCTGCCTCTTTGCCTTCCCACCCACCTGCCCTCTTTTTATAATGTCCAGCATTCTCCTTACACAGCAGAATGTGTGTGATCTCGTCACAAAACCAATTTCTTCTTTTTGGGCAGTAGAGTATTAAGATTTCCCTCTGCATCTGCAGTTATAACATAATTAAATAAAGTAATAATTCTGATGTTTTGCTGTGATAATATGATGGCTACTGCTAATGTGATCATCATGGAGATGTCTCTTGCTGCTGGTAAATATTTGCGATTAACACAGAGCTCTGAGCTTTTATTTTTTCTATTCCACGTTACTTTCTTTTTTTTAAAATCGTATTTTTAAGAAATACAGAAAGAGCCACTAGAAAACTTGCACCTTATATAGATAAAACTTGCACTTTATATAGATAAAAGGCTTGATGCTGTTGCACAAGGGCAAACCTTTAACTTCATATTGCCCATCTTGCTCAACCTGTGAAAATTGAATTCCAGCCAGGTTCCTGCTGTCTGTCATGCTTGCTGGCTCTTCACGGACCTCTGCGGCATGAGGTCTTAGGCATCGACATGCTGAAATTTGTAACGAACAGCCATTACTTATGGATGGCCTGGATGTTTTTCTCTCGCCAGAAGGCTTGAGTCCTTCATGTTTCACGTGCTTCTCTGGGGAAGACAGGCTGGAGTGACCTCGGGCAGCATGTACTCTTTGCTGCTGGAAAGGTAATTAAAAACGAGAACTGGTAAACAGGGCTGTGGCAGGTTCTCAGTCACACGGGAAAGCAATCACCACTTCGTGTTAGACTTCTTCCTGGACAGGAAGAATGTGCATAAACTTAAGCTTAAGCTGAATTCCCAGAGATTCTCAGCAAAGGTCACCTCCTTGCTGAGACAGAGGAAGAGGTGGTAGGACACAGAAGTCATGGGCTTGGAGAGAGGCACATCCGAGACCACTTCTGCCCCAAAATATTGCAGCTCCTCTTGGCTCCCATGAAAGCAGCGCAAGTCCAGTACCACTGTGCATGGAGGCACCGCAGTTGCAAGTGTGCCCGCCTGGGTCTGATTCATGGAGATGCTGAAAGCAAAGGTTCCCATCAGCCTCCCTGCGTGCTTTCGCAGCTTAGCAGCCTTTCAAAAGAAGCCAACAGCGGGGTGAATGGCCTATATGTTGTTTTCTTTCCCGTTGTGCAGGGGAGCGGGACTGCGGTGTAGGAGGGGAAGTACGCATTTCAGTGGGGTGCTGGGAATGGGCCGCGGCAGCCCAGGCAGCTGTCTGGCACCCACCTTTCTCCTGCCCCCAGTCCTCCACCAGAGTGCCAGCGCTGTGAAAGGTGAAGTCTGGCCCTGTAATTAAATCTCAGCAACTGTGCAGTGTTCAAAAGCCCATCCTCCCAGCCCATCAAAAACCCATCACTCAAGAGAGATCTTATTAATTGCCTGTGGAGATAAGCAAGAGGCATATGCAGCAAGGCGTGTCGAGCTTGCTGCTCCCAGCCCACCGAAATTTGCTTTCAGAAGGCTGCGTTTAGTCAAGCCGATGTGTGGGGCCAGCAAGGACTCGGAGCGGTAATTTGCACCTCCTAGCATGATTCGACAGTAATGGGATGAAATGTTATGGCAGGGTATTGACCTCTTGCCGCCGCAGTTGCTCTGGCATTGGGAGTAAACAAATGTTAACGTGGGGGCGGTGATTCTCTCATAAACAGGCAGCAGGGATGCTCGGATGCTGTTTTGTGACAATGAATAGATCAAACTGAAAACAACAGATGCTGATTTCAATAAAATAATAGCATTTTCAGGCAATGGTTTTCTGCAACTTCAAAGAGCTTTGCAGGCCAGAATTAATAAGCTGGTGTTACTGTGTGTTGTTGCTGCACAGCACGGCAATAGACCTATTTCATTGCTGGCTTTCAGCTTGGCCCCGTTCTTCACTCCAGTTAACAGTAAAATGCTTTGCACAAAGGTAGTTTAAAAAAAAATGTTGTATTGGCTTTTATGAGTGGGCAGAACTCTGAATGACAAGAGGACAAGAGGTTTGAGGTGCATTATCTTATCAGTTATTTAGTAATCTGGCTGGTGGACAGCCCAGCGTGGTACTGAGCATAATTGTACTTATCTGCAATTAATAGAGAGGTCTTTTTCAAGTCCTTCCAGTTGGAGAACACTGATTGTTCCAGCCTTCTGTCTCAACCTGCAATCTCGGCACCGCTCTTAGCTGGGTGAATTGGTGTACTGAAATAGTTCTCTGCCCTGATTCTCTTTTCCAAAATCTCTGAATCTCAGACATTCCCTGAAGAGCAACGAAAAGCTGAAATGCAAAATTGAACAGGACAGCGGACTGGAGAATACAGAATGAGAATATTTTTTTCCTGGTTGCAACATGGCAGCAGATATCTTTTTCTCCATTTCTATTAAGTTGGGAAAGGAACAGAAAACCCGCTCTTTTGGGGTTAGGCTCTAAACACAGGCTAAACACTGCAGGCTGAACAACTGTTTGGTAATTAAGTTGGTACAAAAGCCTGGTGGAAGACAAGTAGTTTAAAGCTGTGTATTACTGCAGGAAAAGAAAAGCATTGGTAAATGTCTCCTTCTCCATGCACCGTTTCACTCATCCCGCTGGTGTGGGAACCCTCTATGCTCAGGGCCAGCCATTTTGCAATACTAACACCGCATGGCTGGCGAGTCTCCACCTTCCAGGAAATGCCGCCATCTCCCAAGTCTGTTCTGCACTGTAAACATTGCATGTATATGAGTAGAGGACTCGGTAAGATGCTTTGGGTCAACAATAACGCTTTTGTTAATGCAAGCTCTGCGTTTTGCAGTCCCTTTTCTTGGGGATAGGTAGATTTTCTGACCCTGCCTGGGAGGCTGTTCCAGATCCTCCCCGCTGCAACCGTCTGAGATGTTTCCCCCTTTTTTCCTATGCAGGTGCTGTGTCCTCCCTTCCCTAAATGGTTATGTTGTGATCTCAGATGATCTGAGATCAAAATGAACTCATAACCCTCACTTCAGTGCTTTGAAAGGTCTCATGCTTCTTCTGTAGTGACACCTCTCTCTTCTTGGGTTTGTTTTTTTTTTTTGATGAAAGGTCCAAATTTCCTTTGGAAGATGTGACCTGGTTTGTTTGTTGGGCAGCCCTCGTTCTGTATGGGGGCGCGCTCCTCCACCGCACCACCAGCAGCTTTACTGGCTTTCAAAAAACAGCAGGCTCGAGTGTTTCCCGAGACCTGCAGGTGGCACTGCCTTACTGGGCTATTTGAGTGCCCGTTGCGTGTCCCTGTGGTGGGGCTCTGTGTAATCTTCAGTCGGAACGGCTCTTCTTGCAGCTAGAGTAAATAGTTCAAAAGTTCTGGCTGTGGGATGCTTTTAGTTAACAATGAAAAATAACATGGAAATTGCTAGGAACCTTTCCCCTTACTCCTCTTCAGGCGGTGTTGTTTTCTGGACTTCTTGTCTTTTTGAGGTTTATCTTCAAAAGGTTTTCAACAACTTCACTGTACAGCTATTTTTTCTCCCCCTTCCATTTCCCTGTGCCAGTTAACTACCGAATTGGCTGCAGAGTTAATTGCCTCTTCATAGGAGGATCCTGCTAGCAGGAACATGGGGAGGCAGCTTTTTTCTCATCAGTGTTTCCTGGAAGGTTCCCTCCTCCTGGGTAGAAGTGCCCTCCTCGCAAAGAAATGGCAGCATCAAGGACATAGTGGTAGCGATGCATCTCACGTCGTTGTTGTTGCCGCTTTCCTACTGCTGCAGTCGCTTTGTTTGCACATACTGCTCAGTTCCCACAGCTTTTCCTGAAGGCTTGCGAGGTGCTGGGGACGTACCTTCCCCGTTACACAAGATGGAGCGCTGCTGGCCCCGTGCTTGCAGCAGCCCAGTTGCCCCGTGGCCACACCCTGCCCAGCACCTGGCAACTGATGTGAGATGTTTGTTTTCTGGGGTACCAGTGGTGGCTGGTTCTCGGGGGGGGGTGGGTCTCGCACCCTCCAGGACTCTTATCCCGGGTCTTCCAGCCCATTTTTACGTCATCTTCTGTCCTATGCTGGCTGCAACACAGAGAGACTGCGACTCATTCAAAACCCGCTGACATTGCAAATAGCTGACAAGCAAATGGAGGTCTATTTCCTATGATTGCTCTCTCTGGGATTTCATGGCGGGCGAAACGATTTGTTTGCTGTTGCAGTGTTTAACGGAGGCAGCAGCTATCATACGTGAGGGATCTGCCATGTTTCCCAAGAGTCAAAATAGCCATGGAGAGGTGTTCTTGGTTGCTCCCTGCACATAAATCCTCAGCTACCTTGCTGCAAGGTCAATCGGGTATTTCATGCCTCGTAAGTGGTTCGCTTTGTTGAGTGACTGGGAAGTACTGCTGCCCAGACATATCAAATCTCTGATTTCACTGCTTATATTTCTTCTGTATGGAAACACTTGAATTCTGCTTTGCTCCATCGCCAATATGGCTAATCACATCTGCACACTAGCAGTTCTGGACAAGCTGCTTTCAGGATGGCGGCCCTGCAGCTGTCGGTAGGGAGCTCCATTGTGCGATGGCAGGTGGAGAGTTGATGCCCACATATGCCCAGTTTTTTCGTGTGGAGCTACTGGGCGTGGAATGGGTGTTTGAAATGCCCCATCTCCTTGGGCTCTGCTAGCACTCTTCATTTAGAGCATTTGAAAAGGAAGTTTTGTGTCTCTGCTGCCAACAAACTTGACTGAGCTGGCTTTTGTGTTGAGAAGTTTAATCTGCAGCATGTATGGCAAACTTTCTGGTTTTGATGCTTCAATAGCTTTCTTAATATATTTTTAAAGTGGTTTTGTATGTTCATACATGCAAAGTTAGGTTTGAGATTTTTTTTGCACGTGCATCCCAGCTCCCAAAGACAAGTGATCAATGTGCAAACCTCAGGTTGGGAACAAAAGGAAACTAAATCTCTAGGCTGTGAAGAGAAGCCTGAAAGCCGATGAATGGTTCAAAATCCAGAAGACAGTCAGGCCTAAACTCAGAAATAATGTTTTGGTCTGAATGAAGTTCTCCGGATTGTATAGCAAGACAAGTTTCACATGCTTGTGACTACGTATTGCAACACCATGAGGACTGGCTGAGGGAACAAACACAGCCTGGGTTCCTGGCTTTGGTGGCCCAGAGCACGCAAGCTTTGGCAAATTAAGCTGTACATCAAACCTTCATGATGAGATTAATTACCAAAACCATCATGCATGATACAGTATCGGTAGCATCAAATAATTTTAAAAATTTCAGTTGGACCAGTTGTTTTTGTTACTAGAGCTGGTCAGGAATCAGAAGTTAGGTTGCTCTTAAATAACTGTCCTTTATTTCAAAGATTTTGTATATCTTTGCCAAATTTAAGTGGGCAGTAAGCTGTGTGTCCCTGCCACAGTGGCTGTTTGCGGGATATCGAATCCATGTTCTTTGGTATGGTGATAATGGAATTTACTGCAGGGAAAAGAAACATCTCCAGAATAATTATTATTATTTTTTAATCCTAAAAACAGTTTCCTCTCCTATCCCCACCCCACTTAATTTTGAAAACAGCTAAACCATTAAAACTGAAATCCTCTTTCTTCCTCCAAACAAAAAGGCTGCCTTGTACAGCACCTCTCAGAGGACACTGCAGTCTGACTGGAGGTAGTCTGACAGAGCTGAGAACCAAACCGGGACATCATCATACACTGGGGAAATTCTGAGTTACAGCAGTAATGAGTGACCATTGCCTACAGTTGTGTGGGGTCAAGAGCTGGAATATTTTTTTAGTTACTTGAGCCTTTCAAAAAAAGCCCTTCAAATACTTTTGTTGTCTTATTTTTGAGAATTTCTTAGCATTAGAATCCAGAGATACAGAAGGAGGGTAACACATCCAGAAACACAAGCATGTGGAAATACGTGTTTAAGGGTCCTGATGCCTTTAGTTCTGCCGCTCTCCTGACATTAATCTCAGTCATTCTGTCTTTATATGTACATGACCCGGGGTCAGGTCTTTTCTATTTTCAGCATGTACATGTAAATTTGTAGAAATTTAGTGTGGGAACAGCCACTACAAAGTTCCCAGCTTTCCACTGCCTCCTCATTGTCCTTTCTTTTTTTCTGGGGCATGCAAAAATCCTCAGTATTGAGGAGTCTGGTACTGTAACAGCTTGTAGCCCTCCTGCCGTGCCTGCTTCCTATCAGAGCTACTGCACGGAGGCAGCAGCCAGATTTCATGAAAGTAGACTGAATTGGCAAAAGAGTCAGAGTACACAGAGCAATTTCTCAGCAAGTTCTGCAAAAAGGGGTTCTGGCAAACAGACCGGCACCAGCAGCAAAGGCCCCTTGCAACGTCAGGGAAACTGCAACCAAGAAATGGTAGACGCGGGTGTTGGTGTGCAAGGGTATTTTGTGCTGTGCTCATGTCAAATTTCTAAGGCAGACCTCTAAGGCACTACCTAAGAAATGCTGTCGCTGTGAGGCTTGGGGTGATCCGCAGGGGCTCTGCAGCAAGTGCAAAGAGGCGTAGCTGCCGTCAGGCTGGCATTGCCCGACACAGCAGTCCATGGCGGGCTTTGGGCTGCTCGTTTGAGGATGGGGTTGCCCCGCAGTGATCCATGGCACATCTGCAGAAACGTGCCTGCCTTGGACTATTTTCATTTTAATGCTTTAGGATATTCCTGGTTTGGGAGAAATTTTGGATGTCAGAAGATGCTGACAATGCTGGCATGGGCACAGGTTTTCTCTCCTGGCTCTGAGCTAAACCAAGCAAAAATATCCTTTGAAAGGTAACTACAGCCATGCTCTGTTTTTATATCTGCCTAAAATCTTGACTTACAAATGGGTTCCTATTATATGCCTCTCTAAAAATTACATTTTTTTTTTTTTTTAAAAACTGCTTTTTGAAGTTATTGACTTACCAGCCCTGCCACTAGAGCAGAATTGAATCTAGTGCCTCCTGATTGTTATCAACTGATCCTGGTTGGCTACAGTGCATGATTGGTATTGATCTTGTGGGAATAAAACTAACAATGCTTTTGTTTTTGGATCCAGAGAGATATTTATCTTTTCATCTGTAACTATCATTTTCTATAACAGAACATATCCAGGTCTGTAAATTCGCAGTACAGTTATACACTTTATTATTTTCTACCAATGATTTTCATTGGAAATATTGAGCAAGAAGCTGTTTTTTTGTTGTACAACTTTCCACTCTGCTTTTGTCTGGTAATGTTCCCAAGCGCTAATGGATATCGATATGTAGGATTCTCGGAGATGGAGCAGGGTGGAATCATTTTACAGCCTAGGTCTTCATCATCTATCAGAACTATATGATGATTTAGATTTTATTGTGTATATATTTTATTTGTGTATTGTATTTGGGTCAGATGCACAGCTATTTAATGAACGTATTGATTATCAGGTTTATGGACCTATCAAAAAGGGAGGGGAGACATGAATGTAATAAACAAGCATTAGTACTAGTTCATCCTGTGCCGTGATGTTTATTCAGATGGGTTTTCTGCATTGAACTCAATCTGAAAAAGGGGAAAGTGGCCAGAACCCTTCTTTTTGCTGATTTTCCCTCTCTGATGCCAGGGCAGGAGGTTCCTGGGAAATGGGGGAAATGGAGCAGCTGCAGGGGAGGCTAACCAGATCCCTCCATGTGCTAGGTTTGCTGTTGTTATACCTGGAGTTCCCAAGCAACAGGACACTTCAGGAGTATCTTTCAGCTTTTGTGGGATGAGACAAAAGGAGGCACCCAAGCTGTTTTCCTTACCTGTTACTTTGGTTCCAGCCTGGGAAAGGTGGCTGGCCCGGACGAGGTTGCTCTCGCCCCTGTAGAAGCAGCATTCACCTCCTGTGAGTGCAGGAGCGTGTCTCAGTGATCACATCATCCATGGGGCTTGTCTGCTCGACTTAAGCAGGTACAGACTCAGAAAAACACGCAAATCTGTGTCAAATCAGATACAGGTTTTCATCCCGACACGTTTCAGCAAAGCTCCCGTGCATGAGTTCATGATAGGATCGGTTTCAGATTAGTGAGACTTGGAAGGTGCCAAAAGATGGATCCCGGCTTGTGTGGTGTGGTGGTTGAAAAGAGTTTGGTCATTCCTCTAAAGCACATTGCTGAAGTGGGGCTTTTAAAGTCTTCCTGAGAGCCAGCAAAGAAATCAGAAGGTAGCGAGCTGAGAACACAGACTGCTTTGATCTTACAACGTTATGAATGCCGTAAAGTGAAAAGAGGTTGTTCCCTTTTAGTTTGGATGTGGAAATTACCAGAGATGCGCAGAATTTAACACGGGGAGAGAAGTCTGGTATTTGATGCCCTTCACTCTTGAGGTTTCATAGCGTTGGTTTGAGTTTCATTTAAAATGCTTCAAGAGGAGTCCATCTTACGGAGCAAACTGAACTTTCTGTGAAACGTGTATTGATTTAATGGGGTTGGTTTGTTTCACTTTCTTTTCATTAGGATGTGCACTGCTTGATATGGCTTAATTGTTATTTATATATTAGTTCATGTCATTTCTAAATTCATGTATATGTAATAATAATTTTTTTGTCATCTTATGCAATTTCCAGTGAATAGGAATTTAAACACTGCCACCCAAGATGCCAGAGCAATTTTGCTTGTTGACCTAAATGCTGTATATAAAAAGGAATTGTAGCCAATGTTTCTCTGATACTTTTTTATTTTAAACAAAAATGAACTTTTCTAAATAATTTTTTTAGAAAAATACTGGACCACAAAATTATCACTGAAGTGTTAGTTTCCTGGAAAGATGGATTTTTGGTAGCAGGTTATGGAAAAAAATATCATAAAGTGAACTTCATATCGCACAAAAAAGCACCTTTGAAATGTTGTGTTATTTTGTGGTTCAGATGAAAAATTGTAAAATTGTCAGCATGTCAGGAATTGCCTGGATGTGTCCTCTAAATTCTCACTACTGAATGGACAGTAACAATGGAAAATAAAGGCAGTGCTCACAGTTTTCCAGTGCACCGTTACACGCTGCACAATGCCATAAGACACTCTTAATGGCAGGCAAACCTCGGGGTGGGGGGAGAGGGGGGAAATCTGCCTGAAGGAGGCTGAGAGAAGAGTTTCAAAACCAAAACATCTCTCAATTCTGCATTGCTAATTTCTTCCGTTTGTTTGTATGCACAGGGAGAGCTGGTAAAACAAGACAGAATAATCTGAATAATTGCTGTGAATAGGAAAACACGCGGTGCAGAGATATAACGAGAGATAGATGGTGCATTAACGTGTGAGTTGCGAATGTTATCAAAAGGTTATCTTCAGCTGCTGGTGCAAACAGACAGTGGAAATAGCAGCAGAGCTTCTGAAATGAGGGTTTGTGCAGGAGAAGAAATGAAAAAAATATTGTAAGTTCATGATTTTTCTGAGCTTTGCATGTGGACTCTGGGAATTCAGACAACTTCTCCCGTGTGAGAGGTTTGCCCGAGCAGGAGGAGGCAAGGACTCCGTCTTCCTGGCTGCTAAGAGAAATTCCGGAGCGGTGATATTGTGCTCTCTGCTGCAAGTACGGCAGAGGTCGTTAGCTGGTAAATGCTGTGGGCATTTAAAGATGTAACTTGATGTAAGTTTCATTGCCTTTTGGTGGGGGAATGGGTTCTTGGGATATGAGATAATTGCATTTCTAGGTTTTCCTTCATCATCGTGGATGTTAGAAACTACTTTTTAACGAAAACGTAATTTCCTAATCGTGTGAGTCCAGGAGCTGAGGTTTCAAAACTTTTTTGAGAACCGGTATTAAATTTGTGGCAATCAGGACCACTCATTATTAGGTGTGATCACTTTGTGCGTGTTCAGCTCCTATAAAGAGCAACCTTCCCTGTAAAGAGAACAGCATGTAACTCCTAATACAGTGTGATAAACCAAGGTCTGTCCCTGCACTGAAACATGTGTATCTCAGGCAGTGAAAAAGCCAGAAGAAAAACCAGGCATTAACTGGTGTTTGATGTAATGGTGATCATAAGGTTTTTTTCTTGTTCTTTCTTCCCCCAAGGAAAACCGTACTGTTCAAGCTGTGTGGCTGCAGCTGAGGACTGAGGTCGTTATAAAACCAGTGGCAGAGCTGTACCTAAAATTTCCTGGGAAATAGCAGCTTTGCAGGGAGCTGTCAGCAGCTTGCCTGGGTGTTCTGGTCTCCCAAGACCACTTCCATGTATGAGGTCGTGGCTACATGTGCCTGTGTTTCCACATTCCCTAGACGTTGCATCTCCCATGGGTTTTTTTACTATTGATTTTCAGCAAGATTAAGTTTCCCCAAGAAGCAGCACTTTCAGTTGATAGCTTGTGTCTGAGCATTTAAGACAGGTAGGCAGCCATTTTTGGGGCAAATGTGCAGATTCAGCCACCCTGAAGTCAGGTTTGATTTTCTTTGAACTAGACACACGGACTCCTAGAGTAAATATGCTGCTGTGAAGTTTAGAAGTTAGCATATTGACTCAGCCTCAGCAAGTCTCAGGGTGGTTTCTAGCTTGGTTTACATTCTCCTTTTGCTGGCACTACCAGAGGAATTTATTTTCCTGGGGCGAGGTGTCTTCAGCCTGTCTCTCTGGCATTGTTTCTTCAGTAAATCAGTGGATGTTCACTGCAGCTGGTGCACTGGCTTCTAGGGCCGTGTCCTATTCCCCATTGCAGGGGGTCTTTCTCCTGCCCTCTCTCCATGGCTGTATCCATTGCACTGCGCAGGGTGGTGGCTGTAGGTGGTGGAGAAGACCCTCACCAGCCCATCTTTCAGAAGAGTACTGTCAGCCACACAGAGGTTCAAACGCTCAGACGAAAGGCAGAATCCCGGCCTTAAATCAGGTTTCCCCAATCTGCTTTATTTAAGTTAGTATTTCTGTTCCTTTTCACACAAGCATGCGTAACAAAACATTTCATTTCAGAGCAAATGGAATGTCAAGTGAAATTATTTGGTGGGGGGATTTTGTTCTGCAGACAAAAAAAAAAATGATCCAGGACAGTTCATTTAATTTTTTTATTTTCACTCTATATTTTTTGGTGCAGCAGCTGAACCACAAAACCAATTGTTCCTACAGTCCCTGCACAGAGGGGGGACTACAGATGCAACCAGAACCATATCATTTTAATCTAACCTTATGATTTAGAGGTGGCACTGAAAACTCTTTTGAGATATGCAAATGTCTAAATACTACTTCAAAGAGAGTGATAGAAATACGAGTGTTTGGATACAGGCTGGGCAGTGACTGGCTTGAGAGCAGCCCTGAAGAAAAGGACTTGGGGGTACTGGTGGACGAGAGGTTCAACATGAGCCGTCAGTGTGCACTTGCAGCCCAGAAAGCCAATCGTATCCTGGGCTGCGTCAAGAGAAGTGTGGCCAGCAGGTCGAGGGAGGTGATTCTCCCCCTCTACTCTGCTCTCGTGAGACCCCACCTGGAGTACTGCGTCCAGTTCTGGAGCCCCGACTACAAGAAAGATACGGACGTGCTGGAACGTGTCCAGAGGAGGGCCACGAGGATGATCAGAGGGCTGGAGCACCTCTCCTGTGAAGACAGGCTGAGAGAGTTGGGGTTGTTCAGTCTGGAGAAAAGAAGGCTCCGAGGAGACCTTATTGTGGCCTACCAGTATCTTAAGGGGGCCTACAAGAAAGCTGGTGAGGGACTTTTTAGGATGTCGGGTAATGGTAGGACTAGGGGGAATGGATTAAAACTAGAGATGGGTCGATTCGGAATGGACGTTAGGAAGAAGTACTTCACCACGAGGGTGGTGAGACACTGGAACAGGTTGCCCAGAGAGGTGGTGGAAGCCCCATCCCTGGAAGTGTTGAAGGCCAGGCTGGATGGGGCTCTGAGCAGCCTGATCTAGTGGGAGGTGTCCCTGCCCAGGGCAGGGGCATTGGGACTAGATGATCTTTAAGGTCCCTTCCAACCCTGACAATTCTATGATAATTTTCATTTGTTCATAGATTAATTGCATATAAAAACCAGTCAGAAATTGTACATTTGAAAATAGGAATTATGGCTTTTTATCCTGATAATTTAAATTAGTTTCACAGACTCCGTTATCTGACTTGATTGTGATCACACACATGGCTTAACCCACCCAATAAATTGTGGTTAGGCACTGAAATTAGGTGTTTCTGCAAAATATCATTTTATTTAGGTCTCTGCAACAAATGGAGCAGAGAGACCAAGCTGGGGTCAGTACCCTGCTGCTGTGTTTGGGGACAGAAGTGGGACCCTGGCCAGGTAAAGGATGAGGATGGTGAGGAGCTGCAGGTGGGATTATGGGGAGAAAGGATGTGCTAAAGACACGTGTGTTGTGGGTAAGGGTAAAACGAAGGTTGGGAGCAGCACGGGATCATGGATTTCAGGGATAGAATTAGAAATGTCTGGAGTTACCCAGGTGCTATTAGGATGGGGCTGGTAGGAGTTAGTTTCCTAGACAGGATCAGGGTTGACCTTGTATAGATTTTGCTGTTAGTTTCATAATTGCTCTGTAATAATGACAAAGAAGCCATAATATTCATTTGTAAAAGCCCGGTAACCCGAAGAGCTAAGTGATGCAGCCTTGCAGCAACCTTTGAGCAGTGGGAGTCAAGACTTACTGATCCAGACATCCCAGAGGCATAGGTTCCCTTTTAATCAACGACAAATTGATTCCAAGCATCTGTGGCTTCATTGCAAGTGCGCAGATGTTTGTTTGGCCCCCTTTTACAGCCACTTTGTGACTGGTTTAGAACCTCTTCTCTTTAGGCTGTTAGCATAATCTGTATAGAGAAGATCCTCCAGAAGGGAATTTGGGGCTGTGATTCATTTTCAGAAAGAAGCTAATTTCTGTCAACTGACAATGGAAGTAGCCTAAGGGAAAGCATCATCAGGCTGAGTGAACACTCCCCAGACCGACCTTCTCCTGCTCTTTATTGTATTACTTTTCCATGAACTTTCATGAACAGTTTTACCACTGAAGGATAGAGCAATCTCACCGGGTTTCAGGTCAATGTACTTGGTTTTTATAGTCTTGTTGAATGTTTTGCTGCCGTGGAGCACTTCAGACCTAACCCAAACTGGAATGCGGTCTAAATGGTATTGATCCTCCCTTTACGTCGGTGTCGGTGACCTCTGCTGGTCCCAACAGCTGATTTGGACTTTCTGGAGCTGCCTTTAAGTGTTGGCCCCAAAGCTGCGCAGAGGCTGAGATCTACCCTTAGCCTAGTCCCTTCTCATGTCATTAAACACCTTTATCCAAGCGGCCAGTTGGTGACCAACTTCACAAAGTGTCACCGCTAAAAGTCTGCCTGGCACGTGTGTGGGTGCCTCCTGTGTGCCCAGGGCTGCCAGTGGTGCTGTGGGCACTGCATGTCTCTCACGGGGCTGTTCTGAGTTCAGTGAAGATTCTGCCTTGTTTTTTGTGGTTTGGCTTTTTTTTGTGTGGGGGGGGGTTTTTTTGTTGTTGGGGTTTTTTTGTTTGTTTTTTTTTTTTTAAATGAAAACTTGAGCAAATAATTGAGCATAAAGAAGCTCAATTTTTGTTTTTCTTAGCATTTTCAAGCTCAAGTTGAGCTATATCTGAGGAAAGCACGTCGCTGTCTGCTGGTTTCATAGGCAGGCGTGGTTTAATCAATGGCTTGTAGTGGAAGCAATGCTGACTTAAATTTTTCATCTGAGTCTAAAAATTCTTCTTTAAATATTCCAAGGCAACTATTTAAATCTTTAAAAGCAATTCCTGTTTGTAAGGCATACTTAATGCAATATAATATTCCCAAGTATAACAAAATCCACTGTCTTCCTTAACTTACAAAAGGGTCTTGTTCTTTTTAAAAACCTTCCATTACTGTCGAACTACACTGGGGGAAAAAAAATCATGTCTCTCTTGAAAATTTGCAGTGTATTTTAGAAGAATACTATGTCATTTATAATGCTGTGAAAGCCCTATTATTGACTCATGGGTAGTCTCCATTAAAATATTAAATTATAGAGCCTGTCTGAAAAAATCACTAGGAGAGGTGCATTAACTCGGAGTATTTACATGGGTCACTGTAACTGTAGTTACAGTGGTGGGTCACTGTAATCCTGATACAATCACATGGATCTTGGTGACAGCAATCCAGCTCCCTCACAAATCAAAAGTAAAATTTCAGCATTTCCAAAACTTTGAGCTCCTGGGAATTTTACCAGGCTCAGTGAGTTCAAAAGTTGGCATCTGTTGTTCCTAATTATTCCGTAATAATTAGTGATGCAAATCCCACTTGGGGAAGATCTTCCCTGCGCTTTTAGAGACTAACAACAGAAGACAGAGCCCTCTGAGCTGAGGTTCGGTGCTCAGTGAGGTGATTATGCAGTTGTGTTAGTAAGGATTAGAAAAAGTGAGCCAGCTGCCTCCGCCACTCCTGATAACACAAAACCTGATATTTTCTACTCAGTGTGATTTTTCAAGAAAGTATTATCTGATGCGTCAGTGATTTACAGCTGAGCAAGTCTATATAGACTAAATAAATTATCATTTTTGGTTTTGAATACTCAGCTCC
>VYZM01013898.1:345839-370834 GCA_013398915.1 Dromas ardeola | reverse complement strand
CCCCCCCCCCCCCGAAAATGTTGAATGTTTTACCATTAAAACAGCTAATTAATTAGAATGCTTTCAGATGGAATTCGTTTCCAGTTGGTTTCCAAAATTCCTCCGATAATTCTGTTCTCGATGGTTTTCTCTCACATGATGTCTGTCAAACTCGGCCGTGAGAGAGGATTTGGGCCCTCTGATTTCAGTCTTTTCTGTAAATGTTTATCTCAACTTGAATGTTCTTCTTGTAAGATAGACAATTATATCTTTTGGTACAGTTACAGTAATTACAGTCTATCTCAAGAGAGATTGTGAATCATTCAGAAAAGAATGTATACTGTCTAGCAACAGTTATCCTTAGACAGTACAGAGTCAG
The DNA here is from genome assembly GCA_013398915.1 of Dromas ardeola. NCBI lineage: Eukaryota > Metazoa > Chordata > Aves > Charadriiformes > Dromadidae > Dromas > Dromas ardeola. Next base: position 370,476 of record VYZM01013898.1, on the reverse strand, counting down.
AATAGCATGGGTGACACTGGAGGACCATGAGTTTTGGATCATGAAATAAAAACAATGTTGTGCTTCTGTTGTTCTTGTTCCCAAGAAGAGGTGGCTCTGGTTTTGTGCTACAACTTCCAGATTGGCTATCTGCACTATCCCTTCTCCAGTGTCATGGCCAAGTATTTATCCTCTTCAGAACTGGCTGTTGGGCTTTCCAGTGGAGAGTCATTGCTACTGCTGGTTGGTCGTGCCAGGCACCCCTCAAGACCCTTTTTCTGTCTCTCTCTTTAAATTTGTGTCTCAGTAATATGTAAAGTCTGATTAGCCCCAGAAGTGATCAGCTGTCTAGATTGCATCAGGGAATTTCATATTCATGAAATAAACATGTTTCTTGCGCTCTCAGATGATTTAGTTTCAGTGTACAATTTACCGTCACAGTGTCTGACTCTTGATGTCTCATGAAAAAAACAAGAGGTCACAGGACGACAGGAGTGTTGGCTGGGGGAGCTCTCTGGAGGTCTCTAGTCCAGCCTCCTGCTTGGAGCAGGACAGTCACCAACACTAGACCAAGCCAGCCCCGGCTTGAAGTTACTGGAAAAATAATTCGGCCATTGCCTTTGGTGGCTTTTGGGCCATCCCTGCGCAAGACCTCCACGTGAGGTGCTGGTTTTCCATTCTTTGTGACCTACTAAGATGCTGGAAAACCTGTAATTCTGCATGCAGAGAGCAAGCAGGACCTTGTGCTTTTTCCCTTAGACCCTGAGCAAAACGCCAGAGGGGTCATGCAGTCAGAGTCCTTTGCCTGAATGTTACATGATGAAATTCAACTTTCCCACCTGTGTGGGTCAGCCCAGGCTCAGTGTCTCAGTCTCATACATAGCAGGCAAGGGCTTTAGCTGCTGCTTCTGCACTCGCTGGTTTTGACCAGATATTTCATTCAGGACCTGAGGAATCCAGACAATAAACACTGTTCAAACTTTTAGTGGTAAATAACAGATGCAATTTCAATGAGTCAACGTTTTCTGACAAAAGCAAAATGTGATCAGGAAATCCCTGACCTGATCTAAACCTTACCAAAGTTTTGGTCAATGTGTAAATTTTCTTCACTGCAGAGTTGTAAATCATCAGTTTACTACAGACATTGAAAAATTCTGCTCTCCTGATGCAGAAACAGTGCTGCCATCTCTTCCGATTAATTTTCATCAGGCCTCTCATAGTAATTGTTGTTTTGAATCTCCTTCACCTAAATTCCTGTGAACATTGGCTTGGTTTCTTTCTGGGGTTTCTTGTTTGTTTGTTTGCTTGGGGGTTTGGGTTTTTTTAGTTTTGTTTTAAGCAATTTTTTTCTACCCTTACAACTAAAGAGAAAAAACTTTAAAACCCAGTTGAACAGTAAGGAGCAAAACCCAAAGTACAAACAGAAAGAACAAATGCGAACTGTCCCTGGGTTTTTCAGCCAGTTTTAAAACATTTAAATGTAGATCCTGGTATTACGTAATGGGGGCCGCATCCTCGTACCTCCTGTGGGAGTCGAAGTAGGAGCTGGGTAACTCTTACGTCTTCTGCATCACCTACATCTTACCACACTGGTGGTTTATTTCCACCTGTAAATACTGAGATGTTTTCTCTCTCTTCATTATTCTTGCTTGTTGCTGGCTATTTTGGTTGCATAATTAATTGCAGAGGTATTTATTAAAAGGGGCTTTTTCTTTCTAGATACTTGGTCCAGCCTTTGCTCTCCCCTGCTGTTGTTGCGGTGAAGTGCACTTCCACAATTAACCATTAAGCGAGGATGTAAATTAAGCTGCTGGACTAGCAGATAAATGAAACTGTCACATGTATAATTGCTAGGCAAAGTGGCTACAATTTTAGCTATTTTCATTGGCCTATTATTGCAGCTTTCTATTGCTAAAATAATAAATCATTGTTTGTGTAGAAAGGGGTACGTACCATATGAGAGAGAGGGAGAGCTATTGCATATGCAATAAGGTAGGATGTCGGGAGATTTTTAAGCAGCGCTTTTGTATAGGGGAGCTTTGGCAAGGCCCCAGGTCTGTTATAAGTTGGAAAATAATTGTTTAAATGGGATGCAGTGCTGTGCTGGATGCTTTGCCTGTGTCCGTGGACAGTGTGCTTGACGGAGGGTGCTGCGAGCCGAGCGTGGGGTGTAGGCAGGCTGCGGGGGCACCGGGCTGGTGCTCCACCAGTGCCCGCGTGTTCCCCGGCGGTGCCCGAGAGCGGGTCAGTAGCTCCACGTGAGCTCATCCTCTGTCTTGTCTGTTCAGCTGTGAGCCTGGTTCAGGGACCATATCTCACCACGGGCACATGCCATAGTTCACTCGGTGATTTGCATTGCCGTGATGGAAAACACAGCAAATAACTTCAAAAAGTATTGGCAAGCTTTCATTTTTTCTCCAAAAGTAATTCTTCCTTAACATTTGTTTCCGCTTAAAAGAGAGTATGGTATATTTGATCACTTCCTTTCTTGTATGATATCCAAGAGACTTATTCATATGCCAGGTGACTAGAACATACCTTTCACTTGGAAGTGAAATAGAATGGTTTGGTACATGATTTTGATGCATTTTTCAGATTGCTGCGTGTAACTTTAGCCTGTCTGGTTTTGTGCAGGTATTTGGAGCATTCAACAGTACTTGCTTTGGTGTATCAACTGGATGTTTTGATTAGTTACAACTTCCATTAGGGGAAAACCCAAGATTAGAAATTCAAGTTTTATTAACTGTGCCTACAGCAGAAAGTCATTGGAGTTTCAAATAGGTCTCAAGAGCCCAAGAAGCTATAAATCATTCAAGCTCGCTAGAAAGTAGCTTAAGCTCTTTTGTTTACTATCCTAAAATTCTCTATTATGCAGTATTTTATCCTATATACAAAGTCCCTATAACTCCTCATTGTTATGAAAAACAAATGCAGATCTTTGTAATCGTTTGGTCTGTTTTCATGGAGGAAACTTTTGAGATATCACATGAAGGATCTGTATTGCACATTTAAAAAAAACCCAAACAACCCTAACAAACAAAAAAACCCTGACCAAACAAAAAAAACACCCAAACAACCAAACAAAAAACCCCAACTTTGGGCATTTTTGGACAAGGTTTCTGAGGCTATCCAATCCGTCACACAGATGATAGGCAGGTGATGGAAGCCTCATCTTTAGTAAATCACGCCACTGTAAGGAGTCTCTGGTGGGTCACTCAAACATTCTGTCTGCTTCTAAGAATACTGACCTCGGTACCTCTCTTTACCCTAAAACTTATCAGTAGCATTGACAAAGGAACCCTATCCTGAACTGAGATTCCTGCTTTTAATTGGAGACTATCCCATACTGTAGGCTCTGAATAGGTCCAGCACAGTTGCAGATCCAATTCAATATAAGTGAGGTGCTTGGTCTTTCTGCAGTTTCCCAATATTGCAGTTTTCCCAGAAATATTAGCAGATAAAGCAATTTTAGCAATTCCTCAGTGGCATCCTCTGTAGTGATTTCAGGCTCTTCTTGAAATGCTAATATATCATCCTCACTGCTGTACTCTCACAGCCTGTTCCCCGAAGGGGATTCGGATTGCCTTCTTAGTAGCAGATTATTTCCTGATCACATTTCTGATATTAGGAAATCCATGTATTCAGCAAGAGACCAAAGCGCAATGATCATTTTACAATTTAGCTTTATCTAGTCATCTATTAGCAAGTCATATGATATTTCAAGTCATTTTAGCTTTGATGAGGAAAAGAGCTCACCAAGACATTAATCACTCAGGAGTTCGTATATATAAAGCAAATCGGTGCCTCAAAGCATCTAAATAAAATGCTGTCTCTTTGCCTAAAAAACAGATATTCTTGCTATCAAGGGCAGCAGAGGATGTTTACAGATGCCTTCATGTGTCTACTTTGCTGGACCGTTTAATGCTAATCTAGTGTTAGATTACCTTTCTGAAACTGCTAATAAAATCTGTTACATTACTGTGTTCAGCTGAGGCCCCAGGGCTTCAGAGATGAGATTTCTATCCACTGACAAATCATGGCTGGGTGAAAACTCAAAGCAGATACTTTTCTGCATCAGGTGTGAAACACACTCGCATCCTAATCCTGCCAAATGATGTGGTAATGGAGAGATGTGTAAAAGGTTTGTTTATTCCACAGAAGGGATTTCACCTGGGGATGAGGGCAGGGGAAATATATATCCTTGACCTATATGCAATTGCAGGAAGGCCAAAGTGGATGTAAAATGCTGTTTGGCACCCAGGAAATGCAGGTTTTAAGGTCTGTACGCAGTACAGAGTGCTAAAGGGCTAAGACTCTGTTTGTCTTCCCAGCTCTGCTGGTCTCACTGGTGCAGACAGTCCAGGGAATTCAAGAACACCAAATGCACCTCAGTGAAGAGGGCTTGATAGGAGATTTTCAGCTAGCATAAAATCTGTATCATTGTCTCATGTCCCAGTGTAATTATGGCTGTTAAACTTTTTGGGCAAGTACTGCAGGAGCTGGTGAGAAAAATGGGCCCTGGAGAGCATGTCTCTGTATGGCAGCACAACTGGAAGACTGAGATTTTTCCAAGACTAATGTGACCCATCAGAGATCTGTGCTCGTGTTATTGATGGAGTTACTCTATTGCATTTATTGCACAATTGTCTTCCCTTTTAACAAATGACAAACTGTGTTTTACAACTATTGGTATTCTTGGAAGATTCCCCTGGAAAACGTCTCAAATTCCTTTGTGTAGGGTGCCTTTGGGGGTCTTTAATGCTTTGGATGGATAGTGCTGGCTAGTGCCCAATAGGAATACAATTTGGAGGGAAGCTTGAGTTCGATTTTTCACAGCATTCTCTCTTGTGCAGCCCTTGAAATCTGGGCACTGAGAGTAGGACATAAAACACCTCCCATACAGAAATTCAGGACATCACACCAGCTTTGTTCTTTCTGTAGTACCAGCCGAAACTGGAGACCAGCAGGAAAAAAAGCCTTCTCTTTCTGCTTTCCAATTAATGCATCCAATTCCTTCTACTTCAGATGGCAGCAGATGAGATACTCATCTGGACTTTCTTTATTATCACTACTAAGAAACAGGCATTTCTAGAGTGTGATTCATCTGAACTGTTTCAGATGTTTGCATTAGGAGGAGGTGGGATGCACTGCTTCTCTCTGCCACCTGTGAAGGGAGGCTTCCATGTCTAGTTCAGAGGTAAGTGTCCAATCTCAGCTGACAGAGATCCTAGCCCATATGTTCAGCCCCTTCCCCTGACAATCTTAGTTGGCCCTTCTAGAGAAAAAGACCTCTCCTGAGTCAGACTCTGTGTGTGTGTGGTTTTTGGCAGCTGAGCAGTGCAAAAATACAAAGCCCAGTGCAGGGATGTAATTTGTCCTCCAATTTAGAACAGGCAATTCCCAGATTAAAACCTACACGTTTCCAAGGTTTGCCCCTGTTGGAGGAAATGCTCAGTGATGCTCTTCCACTAGAAGCAGTGAGCTCTAGCTCACGGCAAGGGTGAATTACCCTTTGCCGAAGTGGGACCCAAGACTTGGTGGGACGTTGGTTCCCTTTGGCTGCTTCTAAAAAGAGGTGGCAATTTCCTTTAGAATTGAGTGTAAAAAGAAAACCTGGGGCTTGACCCCCAGTTCTCTGGCCTTATTGCAGCAAGGATCGACTCTGCACATGGCAGCCTTCTGCCGTACCTTTTGCTTCAGCTGCCCACCCCATCCTTGGGACATTTTGCCTGGGTGAACAGATATTCAGACTTACCCCTTGCTGCGTGAGTCTAATGGGAGAAAAATGAAGAATAACTCAAAGGCACCAACTAAAAATAAGAGCCAAATAGCTTCGTTTATAGAGGGGGAAAGAAATTAAGAATTGGTCTAAAAAAAGGCTGGGAGTCGAAAGGAAGACCAACTAGAAAACAGCAAGCAGTCAGTAGACTCGATGGTCATTTTTTGTTCTTGAAAACTCTTTGCTCTTATGAATACCAGTGACCCTTGAAGGATCTCTTTGATTGATTGGACAACTCCAGCTAAGTGGGGAACACAGCAGTATATTTTTCATAGATCCTAGAGACAGGCCTGCTAGCACAGGCTCAGTAGCAGCTTGGATGGCTCTTTTCTAACCCTTTTGCACTGCTATTAGACATTCTGCAGGCTGCCAAAGCAGGGATAATGAAAATCAAGCCAAGGGAGGTCTAAAAACCTCACTCCATCAAGGACAGTGTCTGCTGTGTGAATTGTCAGGAAAGGTTTAGATATTGGCACAGTCTTCTGTCCTGGAGGCAGGACAGTCAGGCAACTGAATTCTCCATAAATTTTCCTGTCATTCATCTGCCAGGAGTATTTTTCAGAAAGGCTGCTGTTCCATCCAGGTACTCCCCTTTTGTAATCGAATGATGATTTATTATCCAAGCAATGAACAAAAATATATTACCTTGGAATTTATGAATGCGTAATGATATGTGAGCCATAATAATGAATCACTCCTTTCCCTCCCCTCCCTTCCTCATGTATATTTGGATGTTTATTTCCATATAAATTTCCGTTTATTTATGTCCTCCGAAGTTCTCCTTCACAAAGGGGAATTCCCAAGTTAAGGTGTTGGAGAGTTTGAGATACCTGAGTTAATGAACAAACAAACAAAACCCGTATGCCTTCCAGCTTTCTACTTCCCTGTTTGCTTGCTTTCCCAATGCTTGCCCGCTCTCCTTGTCTGAGCTATCGCTATCGTGTGTCTCCCTTGCAGACGTGTTTTTGACTCAGGTAACTGTTCACTTCAGGCCCGGGTGTGGAGCATTGCCCAGGCCTGGCACAGGCGAAGGCAAGCTGAGGTCCTTGACCACTTCGCTGCCATCACGTAGTTCAGCAAGGACTGGTGCAGAGTCAGAGAAGTGCTGGATCCCCTGCAGGCTGTCCTGGTGAGAGGTGCCGAAGGGGTGACCCCCCCAGGACAGCAGCGTTCCATGCCTTAGAGTTGTTCTCTAGTCCATAGTCTTGAGTTTTGCTTATATTTGAGTAAAACCAAAGGGTCTAACATAATCCAGCCTGGAGTAGAAGAAAAAACCCTGTTGTTAAACCCTTGAGGGAGCAGTGTTAGAGAGAGACTGAAGCCTGTCATGAAGTGAAATGAACCTGGTGATGCAACCTGCTCCAAGTAACTCCAAATGTTTGTGCTGCATTCAGGTGTTGAACTCGATTATCATGATGCCTAGCCTTCGCTGCAGGGTTATTCTTTCCACTCGAATGCATTACTCCATCTGAACCCATTTGGAAGACGAGGTAGTGACGTGCACAATGGCAGAGCCATTACAAAAGAAGAAATCTATCTGAACTAGGTTGAAAATTGTTTAAGCTGGTTCAGTGGCATGGCCTTGGCCAGTGTTCTGCTCTACAAGATGGGGTTGATCAAAAGTAATTCCATGATAGCTACAAGTGACACCAGCGATAGCATACCTGATTTCCCTGCCACATACTCCCCAGACTTCTGCTGCTGTTTGCCAGGGAATCTTCTAGCTAGGCTGATGCTTATGTTTATTTTCTAGAGTTATTTGCAAATATTTGTGTGCCGTTTAGGAGCTTCCCCAGCTGGTTACTACTATGCTGCGCTTGAAATGTAGTCGGCAAAATGAATTCTTTTCGGCTGGAGATGTCGAAAGAGCTTTGTGGTGGTCAAAGACCCAGATCTACTGAAACCTGGGAGGAGCTAGGTATCTAGCATATAGACATTTCATTGAAAATCCCAGGCTAGGCCATTTGTTGTGCTTGGTATATTCGGAGCATGTCACAGAAAAGAAAAAATTGTGGCCCATAAGAGCTGTAGGGAACAATCCCACAGTTTTGGCTGCTCTGTTAAAGTCTCATAAGGCAGCATAGACACTGCAGCAGGCTTCATCCCTCTGGGGCTACAACATGTGGTTCTGAAGGGATTAATAAACCCACTGTATTTCAATGAGTGCTGTAACAAGATGGTATTGCAAAAGTGTCTCAGATGCTGAGTAGGGCTTTGGCCAGAGGCAGACCTTTCAGTGTCTGGAACTGCACACACACAGGCGCTCTTAGCTTGCTCAAGACTAAGACGGTCTTTAGCAAAATGAAGACGTTACTGGAAAAACATAAAACTTTATCCATCCTTGCAGGCTGCATTTGCATTTGAATGGGTTTTATTCTTTTCATGCTCATAAAAAGTGTTATATTAAATATTAATATGGTATTTTTCTTGTGTTACTGTACACTTTCCACACACCTGGAAATTAACTCCATTGTAACCACAATAACCCCCTAAAAGAGGACAACCGCCCCTGCTTGTATTAGTGGAAGAATATTGCAAAAGCAGATTGAAGAGTTTCATTTTTCCACCGGCCTGCCAAATTCCTTGACTGACATCACTAAAGATACAGGCATGACTATATCTATGTTCCTTTATTATTAAAATGCAGCAGAACAACAGGGCAGGCAGTGCTTGGTAAAGCACGGAGAAGGAACTCGTAAAAACCTGCTTAACAGTCTTGTCTTAGGGAGTTTCAGTCTCCAGAGGCGAGTCCAAATGAGCGTGAAAATTTTGACTTGAGCTGCAGGGTGTGTTGTCCCTGATTCCTCTGCAGGCTGGAGTGGGACATGTACATGTGTTGGGGGGATGCGAGGTAGGAGAGGGACCACATGAATTCCCTTGCACTGGCTGGCACCATGAAGGCACACCAGAAACATCCTCATCAATGTTACCATGAACTCAAGGGCAGGCATTGATTCTGCTGCAGTTCCTTTTGCATTTACACTGGCTTGAGCAGAACTTGGTGCACCTTGCTCCCTGTAGCAATACCTGTGCTCTGATTGCTTTCAATTCTTTCAGCATTAGGTTCTGGCATTTCCGAGCAAGATGTGAATATGTGAATTTAAACTTGAATTTGGAGCAACACGGAAAAGGAAGAAGAGAATTTTCCATAGGTATAACGGACTTTAGACACGTACTATCTAAAAGCATGGTAATTACATTTTCATGCTCTCAATAGGAAATCTACTGAGGTATCTCAGCTGTAGTCCCTCATTAAATTGCTATTTTATCTGAAGGTTTGTCATGGAAACTCCATGTCAAACTTCAGATCTAAGGATGAAGCCTCTCTTCTTCTGAGGAACAGACTGATTTGTTTAGGCTTGCTACACTTACATCAAATACTTCTTGCCAGTTGCTAGTGATTAGACAAAAATAGGGAAAAGATTCTCTTGCATGGTTCTGGTCAGCTTTCTTACATATTGCATACCAGCTGACTGGTCGTCTTACGGGGCTGACCTTACGGAGAAGGGAAAAGCTGAAAGAATCAAGACCAATCCTGCCTGATAAGACGAGAACCGCTGACTCAGCTAAGCCATATGTTTGAATTGCCCGTGCTAAGTTAACAGACTATAGTATTTACAAGACTTCACTAAACACTTAAATCTATTTTGTGGACAAAAGGATTTTAAGTTAATTTATTTTGTTGAGAGAATAATTTAAGCAAGTTAGCATTTTGTTGACAGAATTATGATGAAATTCATTTTGTCTACATAACTGATTGGACAGTTAGCTGAATGCATTTTCTCCACAGATCAAGTATGTGCCAGGACTGTCAAACAGGGTTTCCTCCACGGTTTCAAGTCAGTTTGTCAACAAAATGAATACAAAATCCTTTTGTCTACAAAATGAACTTAGGTGTTAATTGTTTGTCAATAAAGAGTGCAAAGCCAAATGATCCTCTGTTGAACACTGATAAAAACGTATGGGGGGTGTGTGTGTGTGTGTACACAAACACACAGGGCTGTGTAACTTGCTTTGTTGTCAGAGTCCAAATGTCACAAACCAAGTGCCTGGCAGGGAACAGTGTCCAATCCAAGCTGGGACGAGGCATGGTCTGGATATTGTGTTCGTGTTGAGAGCATCACAAGGAATTCACTCGTGTAGAAATGCAAAGCAAGGGGCTGGGAAGCCCTCATACTGTTTCTAGCAGGGATTCAAAGCCTCCCATTGTGAGCGTTAATTCCAGTTCTACTTGGTATGGTAAAAACACACATGGGGATGCCGTGGCTTTCCTACCTTGGAGAATTGTATCACAAATAGATGTGGCAGATGAGGAGCAGAGAGAGGATGTGTTGTATTCAGATCATGCTGGCAGGAGCTGAGGCATAATGAAACAAACTCATTAGTTTGAAGTCCTGTGGGGAACCACTTCTGAGAGACCAGGAATAGATTTAAGTCTTCTTGACCACGTAAACCACCCTCTCATTCTGGACAGACACGAATTAAGATGCTACACTATGAGCCATGTGTCCATACAAGATGGAAATTTCACTTAAACCTTGATTTTAAGCACAATTGGGCTCATCTGAAGCCCACTGATGGCTTCATTTTCTTTTGCCATTTTCATTTTTTTCATATTTTTGCAGGTACGGTGTGATTGCAAGTATTCCCAGGGCTCAGTTTTGAAGATAGTATCTGGGGTGTCAGCTCTGAGCACCTTTTGTGTAGACATGGGAACATAATGGAAAAAACGTTGTGTGTTTTATTCTGAAAATATCATTATACTTTTGGAGCAGTCTGCTTAGCATTAAGTATCTGGAAGGGAACATAAAAAGAAGAAATATTCACTCATTAAATATGTCATAAAAATTGCACAAAATCATTTTTTTTTCCTTTCTTTCTCCTCCTTTGTGCTTTTAAGAGGGTTAAAGTCAATGGAGGGTAGGAAAAATACGAAATAAAGCTATGAAGAAATATGACAGTGTCATAGTGCAACATAAAAGTTCAGACCTCTAATATGTTTTCATGTTCATTCAGGAGGAAACAACCAACTAATCCCCAAGTTCATTTATACTGTTTAAAGTACCCTGGCTTTCAGCTCTGCTAATTGTCAGAAAAGCCAAAAGGAAAGAAAAGCAGTCCCTTTTCAGCTGTGTTTTCTCTACATATTCTAGTCACTGCCAGAGTGTTGAGGTTAAGGAGAGATACATTGGGTATGGAGAGGCGAGGTTAAAGGCACAAAAGTTGTTTCTCCTAATGAGGTTTGTCATTTACAAGGGCATAATCATCTCTGCTTTCTGCAAGGGAACATTTCTGTCAGGAGCACTATGTGAGATGTCGTTCTCACAGTCTTTTGCAGAATGTGACCTTTCAGAGAAACGCAGCCCCATACCCGAGGGTTTAAGGCTGCTCAGACACGGCACACGGGCAGCAGCGCTGGCAGGAGCTCGGCTGGCGGTGGGGCCTGCCAGCTAATGTTGGACACAAAGAGCAACTGGCCTCACTTATACCTGGAGGTGACAACCCAGTTTGGGCTTGAGTGTCCATTGCTCTTTATTATGTGCGTTTTTTACAGGGTATCCGAAATGTTTCCCTGCTGGGTTTTGCCTTTTGCTTTCTGGTGAGAGCAACTGGTCTGTGGGGCTGAGAGGGAGCAGCAATGGGGGTTTGGAGTTTGATTATACCATTTGTTCACGCTTTTTTTTGGTTGAGCACATTATGCTGTGTCCTGCGAAGAGCCACCGTTGCTCTTCCTGTGGAAGGTAAAGCAAATAAGACGTGTCGGACTCCCTTGTTGCTCAGCAGTCACTAATGACTGCAGCATATGTTGCTGCTTCCCAGGCCACTGGGAGCTCAGAGCATCTGTTACTCCTCCAGGAGCCAAGTCCTGACTGTCAATACCCCGATCCCCGTGCACTTAGTCAGCAGAACCGCAGTGGTGGTAGCTGGTCCCAGGCCAGCAGCAGTGAAGCTCGAGAGGGACTATGCTGGAGAGGGCATACTGGGAAACCTAAGGAGAATTAAGCAACAACTGGGGACCATGACATGCTAATCTGTTATGCACAAGTGATGTTAAGTGTCTCGCAGAAATCCCAACCTGGAAATAAAAAGGTTGCAAATTGCAGATGTTATATTAACATGGGTTCATGAGGCACTCACCGGGGGCTGCATGCGTAAATTGTCCAGGTAATAAAAAACTGCAGTGCTAGTGCTGAGGGACCTCTCCAAAGCCAGGATTTTCAAAAGGATGCAGTACCTGTAGGAGACCGCATTTTTAAAATGACCTGGTAAAAACAAAATGACAAAAAAGGGCTTTAGTCACCTCTGTATTTCAGATACCTCCTCACTGCTCACCAACTCATACATTTGCATCCTTCCCAGCAGATCATACCGTGTTTCCATTTTACCCTGAGGTCAAGTCTGCGGTGTAGGCACTCAACGTCACACCTATTCATAAAAATGATTGTGCAGTCTAATAACTCTTCAGGGCTAGGGAGAGGAGAGTGAGACTTTAATGCAGGAAAAGGCAGGACACTTGGAAAAAATAAAAAGTCTGTACTATGTACTATAAGGAGGAGAGAAGGGAATATTTGCTATTAAACTTATAATGTCATAGCATACAATAAAACCAAAATTTGAGCCACGAGAAAGGCCAAACCCTGCTCTCTTTTGCCTATGTGAATTTTCTTTGCTAATGTAGTTATTCCTGCTACTGGCTCCAGCACAATCTTCTCCTAAATGACTTGGCCTACATTACATCTCACTTTCTAGGGGAAACCATAAGTGTCATTTTAGCATGTTGAGTGATGTAACAGACCTTCTCAGTATGTAAATTATTATCAGCTTCGTTTAAAGCCCTAATAACTAAGTGCATGAATGACTAGAGATTCTTAGTAAGGTCTGTCTGCAAAGGTCACATAGGATTGAGTGTAAACTGCAGAAACGGTTTCTGGAAAGGCTGTGTGGTATTTTGATATAAGGAACATAAATGGCAGTAGTTATTCCACCTGTATCAAAAAGAATCGAGACGTATGTGGTTTACAGCTTTGAAGTAGAGTGCGATAAAGGATGGTTAGATCACCCTCGCTGCATGCAGGCCACTGGAGGTTTCTGCTGTTCAAGGCATTTGCTCTTGTTTTGTCCAACAGAATCCCAAACTAATGGAGCTGTCAATGTAATCTGACAGGTAGCTAACTTATAAAGGGGGAAAGATACATGACTCGGAGCAGCACTTGTTTGGAACTATCTCATTAGTCACATGCAGGAAATCAATCAGAATGCGGTGGGGCTCCCGTAATTCAAATGAAAATAAAAAAAAAAAATTATGTATACTTCATAGTCTGTGCAGGTGACCATTTTCATTCTGTGCTGGAGAGCTTTTCTGGCTCTGAGACAATTTTGTGTGGTATTCCCACGGGGGCTTCCACGCAGAGGGTTTCACAGTACCTCCCTGATCACATTGGCTTAAAGACATGGCCCAGCTACCCTGCCTGTCCTTGCAGAAGCCACAACGGGCTGAGGAGATGGTCTGAGCGCTCTGCTGGGGGAGCACAGAGGAGGAAAAAGGGGGCAAGATTTCCTTCTGGGAAGAAACCTGAGTTGGTCTGCTGCACAGACATACTGGATTTGTAGGTGGCCTGAACCTAGGGTGAGGGCAGCCTGTGGATGGGCAATGCCAGGTCTTGGGGACAGCCAGGGATTCAGAGCAGGGTTGTCCTTCTCCTGTGGCCTTGGAGCCAAGTCCTCACTCGTCAACATGCTGGAGCCTTTGTGCATGTCCAGTTTCTGTGTTGCACTTGCTCATTTTGCTGCTTCTAAGTCATCTCTTGGTCACCTTGTACTCTCTAGCAGCCTTGCTTTTAGTCTCCCACTTATCTGGAGCTACGTGGCTGGCAGGGCCATCTCTCCACTAACTCTCATGGCACCCATCACGAAGCAGATGATTCCCTCTCTGGGTTGCTCAGCGACAGACAAGAGTCCCACCACCAGATCCCTGCATCTGAAAGGACCAGGTAGAGGGTACGTACCTGGAAACTGAGGTGTGAGAGATGTATCATATTAAACTCTTATTAAAGAAAACCGCTTTTTTAAGCTCACCTTTAGCCTGATTGAGGCCCCACTATACCCATTTTGGCGGAACAGATTTCATTCTTAATGACCAAAGACAAATCCTACCTTTCTTTTTTGGCAAAGAGGGCTCAATTATGTCAGCTAGAGGGGCAGCAGCAGCAGTGTTATCTTTCTTCTCTTTTTATAGCCTAATAGAAAAGCATAAGAATGATGCTTAGAAACAATAGGGTTGAGTCATAAGGGATGACTGTATATGACTCATAAAACGTGAGATTATTCCAGAGACTTGAAGTACATATACATGCACTGAGACTTGGGCTGGGGGGGGGGAGATATTTTTCATAACTGGAAGAAGAATGCTTGCTGTATATTTTGAGGTGTGCCTGACATGTAAAATAACATGCTCCTTGCCATTGTATATGTGACTTATAAGATTCAGTGGCCTTTCTAAAATATTCCCACTCTTGGAGGAAATCCAGAATTAATCACACTTTTCACATCCTTTGCTTTAACTCAGAAGGCTATGGCTGATGGCTGGCAAGGTGGGAACCGTAACTTTCTAAAGAAATTGAAATCACCAGCTTTTGTTAGAGGCAGCCTGGGAAGGAAGGAAGGGTCCCAAACCAAGGTTTGGCTGCGAAGATCCCCAGTGTCATCCTGGGATTTTGCACTGATTGAAGATGGCTCTGCCGTTTTGCTTTGAAAACTAGGAAAGCCCGATTCGGGAATGTCTGTGCAAGGGACAGCCACCCTGAGGGTTAATGGCTTGTCCTTCTAAGCAGCACAATTAAGCACCAAGTATCCCTGGGTGACAAAGATGTGTGCTTTCACTGTTACAGCCTCTCTAACAAACCCTTGTGATCAATCAACTGTCCTGTTCAATTAGAAAAGAAAGATGTCACTTGCCTTCCCTCTGCCAAAGGTGTCCTTGCAGTCAGCTGAGTGGAGGCACTCACCTGGACCCCCGGGGCGAGACTCGGGGTCACCGCTGGATGAGCACTTGCTCCTCGTCTGGGGAGCTTCATCGGTTTCCCAGCCGGAGGAGGCTTTTGCAGCTCTTCGTTACCACATGCTGGCAAGGAAACTTAGCACGATGAATTAATGAAACAAGCCTGCCGGAATGGGGCTAGTAAGCTATTGATGAGTTTCTTCTATACCTGCATTGTTCTCCTGGATCATAACCAAAGCTACTTTTTCCTTAAAATGAAGAAAACTCTTGGGATTACACCTGCCAACACTATTTTCCAATACTGTGACATGTAGTGGCATCTTGTCCCATTAAATTGCAACTTGGAGAATATAAAGATCTTAAAAGAACAGATCACGATAAAAGAACAGATAGTTCACGCATCTGAATTGCAGGTGCCCGTTAGTCCACAGGGAAAGATGTCTCCTTCCAGCTTGGTGCTTTCCTTTATTTGGCTGCACGTAGCGAAAGCAGTGGCTTTTCCTCATATGCATCCAGGTCCTTACTGCCCTTGAACTCTCTGCCACGCTCCAGTCATTGAAGTGCCTGAACAGCCTAAACAAAAGGAGCACAACTTTGGCATACTTTTTATTTAAAATTGATTAGTTTGATGTGCATCTTGTGCCACATATGGTTGTTTAACCTGCGCTGTGGGGATACCTTCTGAGAAACTGCAGCAGCTTCACCGCTGCTGCAGGCCAGTGAGTTGCTCCTCTGCCTTCTCACTGTTTTAAAGAGCAATCAGGTGGGGTGGAAGGGAAAATGCCAACATAGCTCACTTGGTCTTTTGGGCCACATCCCAGGTGACGGTCATTTCCAAGACGGTGTTTGCGTGTTGGGCTGTGCACACGCTTGGGTGGGAGAGGGGGGCATTCAGTATTTTCTGGCACCGCCAAATCAGCTGATGTGAAATCAGAGGTCAGAAGATTTTATTGGGAAATTTGCACCTTGTACCAGCCCAAAGAGTCCCAACCTGCTAGACGTGGTTCCCAGTGTACTACGGATGTGTGTTCAAGCACTGATCACCACTTCTCTCCATACTCTACTTGCAACTGTTTATCAAAAGGGATGTGAAGAGGCTGTTGCGAAAGCATGCCGTGCTATAAATAATGGCTTTGTTGTGCCGAATATGAGCCATTCAGTGACTGGAGCAGAGACAGCTGTTGACAGAAGGCTGAATTGTTCAGCAACAGCAGACACCAGGATTAACTGTGAGATTTGGAAACTGCCTTATAACTTGCACAGGAGCGTTAACATGTGACATCAAAGATTATTGGTGTTGTCAGGAATGCATTCTCACAGCGTGCTTTCTTTGGGTAGGATTTTTCTCCTGGAAAAAAATAAGAACACAGATTTGTGTAACTCTTTCCAACTTCTTAGCCTATTTTGAAGCTACGGTTTGTCACTCCCCTCTACAGCATGCAGCCCGTATCCCAGCTTTAGCTGGGGTCCACGCAGCAGTGCTTGTGGTTAGGGGTGCATATACCGACTATAGATATTTAAAGAACAGGGTGTCTTCTGAAAAATCCTCGTGTGATAAATTAACCCTTTCAGCCACGTGTGCGTCCAGCACCAGACTTGTCCACCAGCAGAAACCTGCGCTCAGGTTGGCATTTAGCCAGCATCAGAGAGCTCTGTACACGTAGCCTAAATTTGCTACCTTTAGATAGAGATGGAGTTACGTGGGTACGTGTGCGCACACCAGTGTGAACACGTCCCCTGGCTCCAAGGTGTCAGGGTGCAGCGCAGCCCAGCAGAGCAGAGCATGGAGGGCCAGGGCGCAGGGAGTGAGGGAGGGAGCTCGGCAGCCCCGCTCTCGGCTGGGAAACTACCCCGGGCTGTTCATCCCAGCGGTTCACACGGCAGCTGCTCCTGGGCTTGCAGCCAGCGAGGCGCAAGTCCTGGCGGCTGGCTCGGGTAAGTCTGGTTCACCTTGTAGAAGTACTCAGGGCAGCTGAACAGCTGGGTGTGTGACATCCTCGTTTATTAGGGACATACGCATTATGCCTGACACTGTAACTATAAACCACCATGAGGGTCTGCTTAGATGGAAGAGGGTAGGATGTGACAGGAAAAGCCCTATTTCCTTGGGCTGTTTTTTGTTTTGTTTTCCTTTTTACAAATAGCAATATAATGTGTTAGAGACTTTACAGGACACAGAAGGTAACTTTTTGCGTTAACCATGGTTTGGAAAAGGTGACAGATATTAGATCCCCATATTACAAAGAGCAGCAGTCCAGCGGCTTGATACTTGGAGCTTAGAATCACAGGTTCATTCCTTCTTGCTTGTACTAAAATCAATAAGCAAAGTCTATATTAACAAGTGTAAGAGAGGCTTGGCAAGAGATCCAGAATCCTGGCAGGAGTTAAAAAGATCAGAGTGAATCCACAAATCTTTTTTTTCAGGAATGTATTAATTTTAACTGTGTCTAAACATGCAGTTGGACATGTAAGGTGGGGAAAAAGCAAACTATTCTGTTCTGGAGAAACTGGGACAAGGTGGGGGTTCCTGGGACACGGTTCCTGGCTTCAGAGTGAAAATCGGCACTAGCAGTTTGTCCGTGTGTAGCTGGGAGGGTTCTGAAGCTGTGCCAGCCTGAGCTGGCTTGATTTTTTTCCATCACGGACAAGTATTTTTTACTGTGGTGTTAACCATATAAAACAGGGCTTTTCCTGCTCCCTTTGAGAGGCGCTGCCGCAGCCCTGTGAGATGTTAGTTGCAGGAAGGTTTTCCTGGTGTTTATCCTACGTTTTCCCTCGCTCAGTTCCAGCCCATTTTTAATCATTAGAGTTGGTTAAGGTGGGGGGGAAAAAAGGTTTTTATTTTAGGTAATTTGTTGAAAATCCACTCACGCTGTTCATCCTCTTGTAAGGGAGACGTGTAATTGGCAGTAGCAGAAGTTTTGATGAAACATTTTGTTGGACTTCTGAAGATTTAAACGGGATGTTTCCCTAATTGTAACGGGAGATGCAACCTTCTCATCCTCGCTCCTGCCTCTTTACTGGAGACTTTGGGCAAGCAGGAGCTGGGATTGAAGGAGTGAGGTTGAGCCTGGGAAAGGAGGTGGGGGGGAAGTGTTTTAGGATTGCTTTTGTTTCTTGTGCTTCAAATCTATTTTAATTGGCGATAAATTAATTTTCCCCATGTCCAGTCTGTTTTGGCCGTGACAGTAATTGGTAAGGGATCTTTATCTTGACCCGTAAGCTTTTTCATCATATTTTATCCCCCGATCCTGTTTGAGGAGGGTGAGTGAGAGAGCGGCTGGGTGGGCGTCTGGCAAGATGGCCAAGGCCAACCCACCAGAGAAGAGACATGAGGGTCTGTGGCATTGACAGGAGGTGACCCTGCCTACGATGCACGACACAGAGATTTGTGGTGATCGCATTCACACCTCCCAGGCCCTCCCAGCTGCGACAACAAAACGGAGAGACAATTTTCTCCTCCTTTGATGTGGAGCTGGCAGCAGGTACCCGCTGGCTAGGATCAACCAGAAGAGCAGCCATTTGTGTTTGCTTCTGCCTGGCCAGAGGACTGTGCCTGGCAAAAATTCAGCAGCTGGCGTTCGAGGTCTTCCAAACTTCCTTGTGTCTGTGCTGGATGGAAATAGGCCCGGTGGACTATAAACACCCTTACTGTGGCAGATGCTTGACTTTGGGATTTTTGTTTCTATCTGTGAGGGTGGCTGAAGGGCTCTGAAGTCAGAAGAAATCAGTGTCATGTTCACTGAGGTACAAACCACCTATTGTCACTTTACAAGCTACAGATACAGAGAGATTAATGAGGAATAAGCTACGCGGGCTGAGGATGGACTGGTTTTTTATTGCATTTCTGCAGTACTTCAAAAGAACTGAGAGGGAAAAAGAAAAAACTAATGGCCAGGAGTTTCAGAGATGAGTAATTATTATTCTGGGAATGAAATCTCATTTCTTTTCAGTGTCCCAAATACCTGATCATTGCAGGGGGAGGGATTAGCGGTTACCCCAAAATATCCCCCCAAATCATCAGTCACTTTTTGCAGTTGACCAGTTTTCTAACTCAGTGGGTAATCCAACTGTCCTATTTCTGTGGTACGTTTGAAGCCAGCTGCCTCTTCCTTACTGGGCACTTCCCTTCTTTGAGTCTAAGATATGTAACTAAGCAGAAGATGATATTGCAGTGCGTAATTCACCATGTGGAAAGCAAGAACTTCCAGACAGAGATGGTTGCAAATGGATACTAGAAAAGCACCTCTTCTGAATGGCATTCCTCAACCTCAGCAACTGTGTACCTCCCTGGTTTTACGGGACCAAAACTGGATCATCTTCTGCTGTCTCTGCTGAAACATGTTTGTCATGTCTCAGCCGCTATTCTTCTCTCTCCAAATCTCCACTGCAAGCACATCATCCTTTGCCGCATCTTTTGTTTATTGCTTTTCTGTTATTATTCATAGTCCCTTGACTGCCTCTTTCTGAAGGACAAATACTTTTCTAGATTATGCGAAGCTGGAAAGCAGAGCCACGCGTATCTTTGTGGGTCTTACAGGTATGGATACAGAAACTGTGCATGTCCCGTAGCCTGCACTGGACGTAGTCTTGTAAGCAGTGACAAAGTCTGTCCTTACCTGCTCATTGCTTAAAGCAGTTCACAGGGGTTTCACAATATAGCAGACCATGAATCTACCATCTACATAGAGTTCACATGTTGTACGTATAAACTCATGCGTGTGTATATTTATGTAAGTAACAAAATATTTTCAAGCCATAACTTTTGTTTCTCTTCCTAGGAAGTGGTTCTGCCTCCGTATAATTTAATGATGTATTTACCATCTTAGCATAAATGAGTAGAAGGCCCTAATAATACAGGATGGAAAGGGAGGTGAAATTTGAAAAGACAAGCCTTAGTGGGAAAACTGCAGGTGGTATGAACACAGGAGGAGGACAGGTGGCTCTGAAGGCCTTGTCAGATGCGCCTGTTCCCAGTTGTGAGTGTCCGCTCCCAGCACATAGGCAGGGAATATATGAAAGCAGGGGAAAAAACAAAGTTATTCAAGTGGGATCTGACAGTGCCGTGAGTGAGAGGAGGGTCCAGAGCCATCCCCCTGGAGAAAACCTCCACATCAGAAGCGACTTCTTTGTCCCACAGATGATTCCCAGGACTCCTGCCTCCCACTTGCAGAGACAAGCTAAACATCTTTGATCCTGTGCAGGGCTTGACCTAGTAAGAGAGGATCAGGATTGCAGGAAATTCATTAGGGACTTGTCTCCTGCTTTTTATGAAGAGAACAGAGAAAGACAGCAAGAAAAAAACCCTTGCAATGGAGGAGAGGAAAGATGAGGCTGTTGCTTAGGCAGCAGCGTAGCCTGGGATGCTGGAGGTGCCAGGGCACGTGTTGAGAAGTTGCTGTATAGCAAGGAGGGGGATGGCTGCCTGCTGCCCCCTGGGGAGAGGTAATTGCCCCCTTCATAGCTCCTCTCCTTCCTTTGGCACTCTAAGATTTAAGGATAGTTTGTCCCCTTGTAAAGGTACACAACTGCTGCTTGTGCCAGGAAAAATAAAATTTACATGCTACATATATTGAGCTTCATAGTATCTTACCTGTAAGGGAACTGTTGCCTTGTTTTCTTTGCAAAATGGGACAGTCACAGATAGGTGAGGGGGTAACAAAAGCCATGCAAGCAAAACTAGCTTGGGTATTTATCCAGCGTGTGAAGAATGCTGTGAACAACTGTGTGTGAATTACAATAGATGTGTCAGATAGCGCTTTCTGTACCGTGGTTTCCTGGAAATTGCAAGGCTGGTTTTAGTTGCTGATAATTTTGTCAGACTTTAATTGCTTGGGTTGATCTTCTCTACAAACACAGCTGTAGGCTGGTATTCTGAAATTGCTGTTATTTTAGCCAAGTTTGTTCACCTGTTTTTGGAAAAAAGGAGAATGCTGCTTTGATCTGTACGTACTAAAAAATTCTGGAAACCTTTTCCTGAAAAGTTTGGGCGGTGGTGACTGTTGCATCCACCATGTGGCTTTCTGCTCTGCTGTGCAAGGTTAGACTAAGCTTGATGAGGTGTTTGGGGAATAAAGTTTGTACGTGGTGGAGAGACCTGTTGATTTTAGCAGGGAAAAACCTCCAAAGAGTCGAAACTCTTGGAGCATGTGCCATGCCATCCCTTTCTACCCGCTAGCAATGAGTGATGGGTGGAGGTTTCTCTCCCACCGAGTGGCTGCCCACGCAGTGCCTGGCCAGGCCCACAGTGCTAGGTCAGTGCTGAGATTGCTGCAGCCTGTCTGCCCTCGGGGACACTTTGATTGCCGTGTGAGTTTGCATTTGTGCATCATTCCTGTGTTTGCACAGTGCAGGCAGGGGAGAGCCATCCTGTTCAAATGCAGAGTGGATGGGGGGGCGAGGAAAATTATGCTTTAGTGCTGGTGTTCTGTGACCTTTGAGCGAGTGATGTTGCAGTACTAATAATGATATTTACCGTGATCTGGAGATCGTACACAAGAGTTATGCTGGAGTCAGCTTTCAGCAAAGCATCAATGGTGCTGAAGCTCCTTTTTAAAACAGCGGGGACTAGGAAAGGGACAGTTTCTCGCAGCTACAGAACAACATTTCATTTGCAGAGGGGTTCACTCGTGCTGTATCAAATAGGAAAACAATTTGAAATATGCAGTGGATTTTGAATTATAGATGTCCAAAGCCTGCAGAAACCAATGAACCCACCTCACTTATCATTCTACATCATCAGATCAGAATGGTTTCTGATTCCCCAGAGAACGTCCCGAACACGTATTGGTTAAATTTTAAAGACATCAGGAAGGCGTCCAGATTTTCTGTCTTCTTGCTTCTGTTCGTTATTGATTTGCTTGTTAACATTGCAGATGGGTTGAACTGAACTTTCAAACACAGTTGCGCTATGGATCATAAGTGCCGCGTGCCTGCGGTGGGATGAGTATATGAATTCCTGCCACGTGCACCTGGATGCCATCTTCTGGTGGGCTGGTTGTTCCAGATCAGCTCGTTGAACTGAGCAGTGGCTGCACCACTTCTGCATCTGGAAACCCTCCTGAAAGCAGGAACATGCAAACTGTAATCCACGCAGGGACCAGAAAGGATCTTCTGTAGAGCAGGAGGAGGACTTGGCCTCAGATGATCTGTGGGTGCACGAGCTGAGGATTTTGTCCTCAGACCGTGGCTAGCTGGGCAGCCATCAAGGTTCCGCGTTTCTCTGAAGAGAGCAGATGAGAGAAAACTCCTCAACCCAGTTTT
This sequence comes from Dromas ardeola, assembly GCA_013398915.1. Classification (NCBI taxonomy): domain Eukaryota; kingdom Metazoa; phylum Chordata; class Aves; order Charadriiformes; family Dromadidae; genus Dromas; species Dromas ardeola. The sequence goes on along the minus strand of VYZM01013898.1, from coordinate 348,457 downwards.
GTTTCCTCTTGTGAGGAAAGAAACAGTGAAATGCTTTCTGGAAAGCATGCAGAATGGAGATGCTGACCTGGAATTACACATCCTAAAGCTCTGAGCAACCTCTTCATACATCGTTGCTGACCCTGCTTTGAGCAGGGGTTGGACTAGAGACCTCCTGAGGTCCCTTACAGCTTGAATTATCCTATGATTATTGCATGCAACAGCTGCCTCAGAAATTTCTGTCCCAGTTGACTCACCTTTTCTGACACAGGCTTTACATACTGAGCTGGAATGATGCTGAGGAGAGCTGGAATTGCAGGCAAGGTATAAGGGACTTTCACCAGGTCCTGGATGTCCTGGCACTCAGAGCCACAGGAGCATCCTGCAGACTGGCGGCTCTTCAGCCTGTGCATCCCTCTGGGGCTGGGCTTATGGCAGAGATGGGGGAAGCACGGGAAGAGAGGTTCCAGTGCTGCTCCATGTCCTAGCTGGGAATGGGTTTGCTCTTTGCTGCAGTCCCTTCTTCCCTTCCCTCCAAGGCGTTTGGTCTGATAGCTGTAATGCAGCTGGATTAGGGCCTGCACACTGCGGTTGTTACCTGTGATTGAGCCCTAAAGGATCAGGACAGTTGGGAAGTATGGGGTGCTGGTATCTTCTGATGTGAACCAAAGGTAAATGTTGACCTGTTCAGGAGCAAATAGGTCTGGATGTTTTTCACCCTTGTTGAATATTAAATTCTGGCTCTGCGCCTGCAGTTTATTCTTTCCTTTAGTCCCTATTCATCTTCCCTCCTTCCCCTTTTTTAAAATTATTTTTCAGATGCCTAAATGAGCGGCTTTGCAAAATGCACAGTGTGTTTTCCTTATGTTTCTGCCCAGACTAAGAATAAATTATAGCTTAAACTTGGGAATGCTACATCTGTCACTAGTTGTAAAGCGGCCTTGAAGAATTTTGCCTCGGCAAGCCGTAATTGCTGATAACTGCTCCTTTTATGCAAATCTCGGCATGCGTGGGACTGCTAATGTGGTGGTGGGCTCAGCAGAGGCGCACAGCTGCAGCGGGCAAGACGGCTTCGCAGGCACTGCTCTGCATCGCAGCGGCATGCCCCGGGATGCTGGGTTTTGAATGATCATTAGTTTAGATACCTGCAAACAAGCCATGCGGTATTGAATCTAACCCAGAGACAAAACTACTTATTTAAGTTTCTGCTCGTCACTAAATTAGTCTTCAATATTTATTTTTAAATCCAAGGAAATTGCCTTTCGAGCTGCGGTTGCTTTTATTGCCTGGCTCCCTTGCCTTTGATGGTAAATACGACTGCAGTATGATCATACTGCCTGCCAGCTTGGCTCGTGGGACTCTCACTGAATTACTACACCATCTTACCTGCTTCTCCCTTATCATAGACGCAGTTATTGCTTGGCAAAAGCTGGAAGTATAAAGTCATAAGGCTGCCAGCCCCATCCTTGGCCTCCAGACGTAGTTATGGTGCAGAGTGAGCGGCCTGGCAGCCACTGAGCTGCGGTAACCCACGTGTCCCTTGCAGGAAATAAGGTAACTTGCTCTTTCTGGTCCTTCAGCAAAGGAGCAACTCCTAAAGGGGTGGTAGCTGGGAAGAATGTTAAGCTAAGGCTACGTGCTTTGCTGAGCATCCTATAGAGCAGTCTCTCCTTGCTTTAAGGCTCTGCTGAAGCATATTCACATCACTGGGAATCTGACCACCCAGTTAACACTCCCAGAGACAGGTACTGTCACAGCAACAACTCTGAGCATAATGTGCACACCGGTAGCTAGCTAGCGTCTAGCTGCTGAGGTTTGCACTACCAAAAATGGAGTAATTATAGAGCACGCTAGGGCTCAGTGCAGCGTGTGAAGCATATGTTCAATGCTACGTGGCTAATAGTACAAATTGTAATACCTGACTTATCTGGAAAGGTCAGCAAGCAATGCAGCTGGGCGGCTGTCTTGTGGTTGTCATGGCTGTCTCTGCAGCCTGCTGTCAGAGGCTGATTCCAGCACGTGGCTGCTCCAGTGGGGCTGGCATTCAGTAGACTTTTCCTTTTTTAATTTCAGGGAACAACAGAGGTCCTGAGACCCAGTGTGATACGTGATGCAGAGATGTAGGGCCCAGCAGGAGAAGCCAGTCCGGGTTCGGTAAGTCTTTGTTCTTGGCTTGTTGACAGGGAACGATCGAGTGGTTATTTGTTGCTTGTGCAGACGTGGCACTTCCCTGGGTGCTGGTGCGGGAGTCCTGGCGCTGGGAGGTGCGGTGAGGAGCGTGGATGCCCCGTTCCTGTGAGAGCTGGGGCACGTGCTCTTGGAGAGGAGAGAGCTCTGCGCCCTCAGCTTGGGAGCCTTCAGCACGGCCCTGCCGGGAGGGCTGCTGAGCAAAGTTTTCCTGCCCCGTGACTCTTTTCGACCAGGTGTAAGCTGGAGCGCGGCAGAAAGCCCCACACTGTGCTGCAAATCCACGTGGAGCAGCTGCCGAAGGGAGGGAGGCGAGGAGCTCGCAGAGGGAACTTGAAATTAAGCATCAGCTAGACATTTCGAATGAAACCTGAGCCCCACTAGTCAACCCTTTAAAAATACAGGAGGAGAGGGGCGCCCTCCTTCCCCTCTGCAAGCGCGGGGCCGGGGCC
>VYZM01013898.1:273618-345588 GCA_013398915.1 Dromas ardeola | reverse complement strand
CAGGTCAGGTGACCTAAACTGACCAATGGGGGGCCCCGTCCCGTCTGCCCTGCTCAGGACAAAGCTGAGGGAGGGAAGGGCTCAGGTGGGCTCCTCTGCAGCGCCTCTCCGGTGGCCCTCTTTCCTCAACGGCCCTCTTCTTTCCTCAACGGCCCACGTCTGAGGAGGACCCTGTCAGCTCATCTGCCTTTTGATCCCGGTCGGTGTGATCCAGTTCCAGTTTGTCACTGAGTCCAGTCTGGAACTTCCCCAGTGCCTGCCAGTGGCATCTCCCTGGGAGCTTGCTATGGGTTTGTGTATATTTGTATATATTATATCTATTTCATTATTTCCTTTTTTATTTTATTTTTAATATTTCATTAAAGTGGTTTAGTTGTTTTACTAAACTCATAACTGTCTTCATCGCTCTTCTTCCTCTCCTTGGAGCAAGAGGTGAGGGAGAGCATCTGTAGTTTTGTCACTGGCCAACCCAGCCCAAACCATGACAGTTTCCTTGAAAGGTGTGCTGGCACTCTAAGGGACACAAGGTAGCATTGATCAGGAGGTGAGTTCTCAGCTCATGTGTCTGGGACTTCTTACCAGGTGGCACCATTCGCATTACCAGCGGCTTGCAAGAGCAAAGACAATATTTTGTTGCTGTAGTGTGAGTTTGGTGGGTACAGTTATCAATGCCATAGACCGTGTGTCCTCTCATTTGTCGTTTGTGGTCAGCCTCCTCCTACCATGTCATAGATTTCACTCGCTGAAGAACAAATAGAGCTTTAATTGCATAATTCAGAATGTACAGGGACTATATCGACCTGCAGAATTCCTGCTGGCGCTCATTCCATTTCCATCACCTCTACCACAGTGAGCTCTTTGCTCAGGTTTGCCGTCACAAGCATGTGTGACACCACGCTGCAGACCACGTTGGAGTACTACAGTACAAAGGCTGCAGTAAAATGCAAATACATGCCTTACTTTTTCTTGGCTCTTTGCATCGTTCTGGAGAGGTGTTTTTTTCCTGTCTGTCTACGGCACAGATCTATGAACACTTTGGGACAGTGTTGCTGCACAGCAGCATGACGTGCTGGAACAGGACAGAGAGGACAAGCTCCTTCAGCTGGCCTTGTCATCAGCATTTCTATATGGTGAAGCTACAGCCTGAAGAAGCTGGTTGCTGGAGGGTGGAGGGTAGCATGACTGGGTTATTTATTTTTTCCTGCCTTGAGATTTTTGTGGCCTCTGCTGGAGAAAGGGGCTCAGGAGGAAACCTTTGGTCTGATCGTGTACTGGATCTTCTTATGCTCTTATGATCAGTACTGTTGGATTGCCTCCGTTTCGCGTGCCTGTTGAGAGATGGGCTCATATGTCTAATTTGCTACTTTTGGGTGCATTGTGCTTCCTGAAGTCACTTTCTACTAAGGGAGAAATACAGAAACAGAGATGGTCTGAGATCACCAGTGGTTTTTGAAAGTTTTGGCTTTCATTTCAAGATACTGTGGGATCCAGCTGAGTTCGCTGCGTACGTGTATTGCCATTTGAGACTGCTGCCCTTTGGTACTGGGCTGTACAGAAACGTACCATGAGAGATGGGGCCTGCCCTGCGGAAAGTGTAGGCTGCATAGACAGCAGATGTCCAGAATGAACGAATTCTGTGGATTGTCTTTTCCTCATTGCAGTGCTCTGCCTGCTGGACCATACAACCTCTTGGGCCTGTAATTGGTTCTCTCCAATTGTGTCCAAAAGACACAAAAGCAGTATAGCCTCATACATCACCAGTTAAATGAGGATGTTACCCACATCTCCCAGGTCTTGTCATCATTCTGCCCACAATGCTTTGGGAGTCTGGGCCACTGACTTAGCTCTTACTCTGTGAACTTCAAAGAAAGTGCAGGTCTCACCACTGCACTATTTCATCTGCTGGATTTCATAGTGTCTCTGGGCTTCTTAGAAGGCAAGATGCCCACAGTTTAACCCATGCCCTTGCAAAATAGAAAGCAAAGGTGACGTTGGGGTCATCCTTGTGAAACCCGCTAATGAACTGATTATTGCCTTTCTAGTAGCTAGAATAACAATGAAGGAGTACCACTGTGCTTAAAATCTTGGGGACAAAAATCCCCTAAATGCAGGGTTTTAATAGGAAGGTGGAATATGAGGTGAAATAAATTTTACAATAATTCTCTCACAAATTGTTCTAGACATGTAAATGTTGCGTGACTAGCCCACATTAGTCACTTAGGCGTCTTCATTATGGAATGGGAAGACTCAAGAGTAGAATAGGAATATTTCATAGGATTATACCCATTAAGGAATAATTATATTTGCTCTACAGATGACCAATATAGACACATAAAGGTATTATCTTACTTGTTTCGCTTAATAGAAGTTCTGAGGTTTGGGGAATTTGCAATCCTTGCTCTGTCCAGCAATATCTCCTTCATCTCCCTGGTACATGGGCACACCAAGCGTTTTGCCTGGAGAATACAAGAGAACAACAAGGAAAAGTGGAGTGTCCAAACTTGCTGATGAGGGATGCCCTCTCAGTGTTACCTGGCAGAACTCAGGGCCATCAGATATCTTGGCTAGCAAGCACATAGCAAGGTAAGGAGAAGAGTTAAATTTTTGTATGAGCAGCAAAATGCGTAGTGGGGAAAATGGGAGGACCCAGGGAGATTTTGGAGGGACAGCCTTCATGGTTCAGGCTACAGAACAATTTTGCAAAGGAAGAAAGTTCCTTTATAAAGAAGAAAGTTCCCTTGGAGAAGCTTTTTCTGCAGCACTTCTTTTACTTTCCTCTGGAGAAGCTGGTGTGTACTGGCTCTATCAGCATTTGTTTTAAGTCACGGTGGTACTCCTTGGGTCTGGCATTTCAAAGCCTTGCACTGTTGCCTTTACAGCCCATGATAGATTTGCCTGTAGGAGAACATTGCATGGGCATACACTGAAGTGTGACTCCAAAATGCTGCATTTAATATTGCCAAAGACGTCTGCAAAATAAAACTAGAAAGGAGAGCACATCTGGTCTGTTCCCCTGATAACTACATATTCTTTGACTAGCAGTAGCTTTGGGGCAGGTTACTGCAGAATGGTGGAATTAAATAGATAGTTTAAAAGTCCTAGTGTAACTATTGGTTTTCCTATTCAGACAGTTGTGGTTTAGACAAGGAAGCAAGGGAAGTGGGTGCATTTGCAAGCTTTTGTGGCAAGGAGCAGAACAGCCGTAGCATCCATGTGAAAGTGGCTGTTCTCTCTCAGCGTGGAAGGTCACCACAATCCTTACTTGTAGCTCAGTCCTTTTTCCCTTACTCTGTTTAGTGCAGATAGTCATGCAAGCAAGACAGAGGAAAAGATGCTCTTAACAGTTCAGTTCCATGACTACATTAGTGCATGTCATTTTTCGGAAACAAATATGACTGTAGATATCTCCCATAGTCACAGGCAATATTGAACAAGTCATCTACTTAACGGGGACTGTACATCTGAACTGCTTCAACTATGTGGATGACTGGGTCCTTTCTGTGTATATAAATTGCAAATGTGTAGTAGGTTGTAAAATTTATGAGCACTTCAGTCCTTATAAATTTTTATCAAGTGTGGCCTTTAAAACCACAGATTGTTATTAGTGTTACATGCAGATTATCATTACTATTAACCCTCTGCTCAGCCTTTGCCTTATAGGGGGAAAAAAAAAGGAGAGAAAATAAACCCTAAAGAAAAGGGAAAGAGAAGATTTAGTTCATTGGATCAAAGTAGTGGAATCCCTTTCAGGTCCAAAGATTGGTGGACTAAGGCCTGGTAGTAAAGATTATATAACCCAGATGGGAGGAATTTGAAGGAGGATATTCCCATTAAATTCTAACTGCCTAAATGCAGGGTTGCTAAAATAAAATATGTATCAAATAAATCACTGCTTGAATTGAATGGTTTTCTTGCCAGAATTTAACTCAATTAAGAATATAAGACATAATGCTGTTGAAATACGCTAGACTGACATTATGAGGAAGGAATTGGTAACTGGAACCTTGATTCTGCATCTCTGTGCTCCGTTTTCCATAATTTGCATGTTGTCCATATGCGTCCTGTCAAAGCATGTGCAGGGCTGGAGCATACCTGGGTCCAGGGCAGGAGAAGGCAATGCAGAACCAGGCTGCAGAGCCACATTACAGATCTACAGGGGCCCTGGGAGAGTCACAGGGGGATGCAGGACGTTTGCTTCTCGCAGACTTAGTGGTGGGCTAGGAAAACTTATCCCAGTGCGGTGTGAGGATATCCACGCTCCGTTGCAGGCTTTGGACCAGTCCTCATTACTATCAGTACATGGTATGTTCTCACTTTTGTATTTTCTTCCCTCCTTCCATACTTTCCTTTTTTGTCATGGAGTGGAGTCCTTCTTCTTTTTTAAAAAAAGGAAAAACGGCTGTTAGTATTATGTCCTATTACTTAAAGTGCTTGTTCAGCTACGTGTACACGTAAATTTAATTATATTGGCCATATGAAAGATGCATGAAGGTTCACTTTTGGGAAGTATGCCAAAGATATCTTCTGAATGTGTAGCTGTTTGATGTAGGCTTGTGCATGGTAATTGAATTACTGATCAAGTACTGTATCAATGAAATAATCTTGGTAAATTCTGTGTACTTAAGTAACTATAGCCTTGAGGCTGTGGTAACCGGAGTAACCCTGTTATTGATTTTCTTTGTTGAATATGCATATTTTATACCGCTTAATAAGACCATCCTTTTTCAGCTGTTGGTGTCCTTCAGAACTGAGGTTTTTCTTTCAATCGCTCGTGAAGGATTTTCCTGTCACTGCTTACACTAAGGGACTTCTCAGACGTCCTTCTCACAGCCCCATTGCTGCCTTCCTCCTCAGCCGTAGGGAATCCTGATGCAATGCCACTCCAGTGAATTGTCCTCTGCTTTCCCCTCCCTCTCCTGTGGCCCTTGTGAGACAGGAAAAGTGGGACATTATCTTTCTTGTATTGCTGTTTTCCATACAAAAAGTCCTTGCTCTAATTCTGCTGGAGTTTTGTGGGACAGTCCATTTACATCTCCTCCATTCCTTCATCCTGATCTATCTGTCCCTACCTACTTTTTGTATTGTCAGGAAGACTTAACGATCACAGAACTGGGGCAGGACAGTAGCAAATATCCATCCCTGGTGTGTCCCAGGAACCTGGAGAAATCAGTCCATCAAGATCCTATTAATATTGTGGATTCAAAGTTAATTGGTTTTTCTTTCGCTTCCTTTCTTATAGGACTGGAGAGTTTTTTTTCTCCTCTCCAGTAGGCTGCTCTGTAGTTAAGCTCTGGTCCAAGGTGTAGCTAAATCGGTGTTCTCCACAGTGTTGAAAGTGTGAAGAAAAACAATGTTGTTCTGCTATCAAATTGCAGAAAAAGAAGCTGAAGAAATAATAAGCATCATCCTAGGATCATCTTCTGCAAACAGCTGTTGAAGATGCTTCAAAACACCGTAGGATGGCAAATATAGTAACCCAGAACACTCCATGAATATGTGACCTCACCCACTTATATGTAGGGATGTGTATGGTATGCAGTGAGTGGACTTGAGTAGAAGTTACTTTGCAGGCCTTCATTGTGGAGTCAGTCTGAATCCCGAAGTGAGATCTGAGCACGTACTTTCCACTTCTCCTAGAGCAAAGCTATTTACTTCACCCTTATCAGTACTAGACATGACTTATAGTGTAGATAGCAATAGTATAAATGACTGATAAAGGTCATTCAAACTCGTTTTTTGATATAGGCATTACGTATAAACTCCTATAGTATGGCATCAGCAAGAATCACAGTCTTAAAAACTGACCCAAACTTTCTGTCCTGAAATGCATGATTTATGAAATGCACTTAGTCGATTCCTTTTGGTGTTTTAGAGACCAAAGATTTTAACGAAAATTTCTGACTTGCTTGAAATAATTCATTGTTCACTGCATTATGCAAGGTATTGTTACAGGTTGGATCTGACATGCTTCTTTAGCAGCTGTAGTCTCTGGTGGCCTGTTCCAGCAATTCCTTCACACACCCAGGAGTTTTTTTCAGTGAAATTGAACCCCAGCATTGTGCTCAAGAGATACGGCATGTAGAACCTGGCTTTGTTTGCATGGAGAAACAGCACCTGGGGACGTATTAAGAAGCTGAATCGGACACAGCAGATGCATGTGGAATTGAGGGACTGCTATTCGGGTTTCATGGACAAAAGCTTGCCTCTGGATGAGAGCTATATGATCACTGAAAGAAATCCCTCGGTGATCAGAGTCTGCTGGCAAGAGCTGAGCAGGTCTTGGACTGTGTAGCCTGGCGCAGGAGGGAGGCAAGGCACCAGGCAGATGTGATGAGACCTCTGCTAAGCGTGGACTGCTCTATCCAAGGGAGAATCTCACCCTTCACTTTGAATGTTGCCGGTGTGCCTTTTCTAGCAGCTGTTTCTGCCAAAACTCATCTTCTCCAGGATCACTGGTTCGCACTGTTTGTTCTTATTCTGGCTAATGTGTGAAACAATGGAAAAAGAAGTGTTTGATTTTTCTTAAACTTGGATGACCCTATAAAAGAGACACTAGAAGCAACATGTCTTCACTAGTAAACTGAACAAAAGTGATGTAAATACCTCTGAACATAAGTTTTTAGATTGTGATCTAGCAAACTGAATGCTGTAACTGTTCTTTCTTTGATGTCTGAGGTGAGCAAAAAATGTTTGACATCACATTCATAAAAATAACATCCTATTTCCTGTCACTGATAGAAGGTCGTGCAGGAGCTTAAACATCAAACCATTTTTTCCACCTTCTCTTCTTTCCCACAAATCCCTCTTTGTGGCATTCTGTCTCAACATGATCAAACTACGGTTTCATTCACCTCCTATTTTTGTTTGTTTCCTACTAAATAGACCAGCCAAGGGAGGTGGGGAAAAAACAGCTGTCTGAGGCTCTAGTGTAGGATTTATCATACTTAGTCTACTCCTTTAATTTCTTTTTATTTTTCTTTTTTTCAAATTTGCAATTTGTTTAGTTATGTTTTCAGATCAGGGCAGTCAAGTGGGAACCTGTAATGGCAGTTTGAGTGTGGATGAGGCCTTGGCTGCAGAGCACAGCACCATGGCAGTGTCTTTGCTGCATGAGACGAGACGCCTCGCCTTCCTTAACAAGGGTCTGAGTCTCCCGAGTGTCCACCCACCCTCTCCCTGCTCCCACAGACCTCTAGCAAGTCCCTGTTTTCTCGTAGAATGGTTAAAGTTGGAATGGGCCTTGAAGATCATCTAGTTCCCACCCCCTGGCCCTGGGCAGGGACACCTCCCACCAGCCCAGGTTGCTCCAAGCCCCATCCAACCTGGCCTTGAACCCCTCCAGGGATGGGGCAGCCACAGCTTCTCTGGGCAACCTGGGCCAGGGGCTCACCACCCTCACAGCCAAGAATTTCTTCCTCAGATCTCATCTAATTCTCACCTCTTACAGTTTAAAACAGCTACCCCTTGTCCTATCACTACACTCCCTGATCCAGAGTCCCTCCCCATCTCTCCTGTAGGCCCCCTTCAAGTACTGGAAGGCCGCTATAAGGTCTCCCCGGAGCCTTCTCTTCTCCAGGCTGAACAGCCCCAGCTCTTCATAGCAGAGGGGCTCCAGCCCTCTCATCATCTTCGTGGCCTCCTCTGGACCCGTTCCAACAGGTCCACGTCCTTCTTACGTTGGAGGCCCCAGAGCTGGACACAGTACTCCAGGTGGGGTCTCATGAGAGCGGAGCAGAGGGGCAGAGTCCCCTCCCTCGCCCTGCTGGCCACGCTGCTGGGGGTGCTGCCCAGGCTGGGGGTTGCTTTCTGGGCTGCAAGCGAACATTGCCAGGTCATTTTGAGCTTCTTCTCCACCAACACTCCCAAGTCCTTCTCCTCAGGGCTGCTCTCAAGCCATTCTCCACCCAGCCTGTGTCTGTGCTTGGGATTGCCCCAACCCACGTGCCTTCTCCCAGTGCTTTGGCCTCCCGAGCACAGAACACGCACATTTCCTGCAGGGGAGCGGGGCTGTGGTTTCACAGCATTGGCATCATGCAGGCCTGCACCGTCACCAGCGTTTCTAATGGCTGTGGCAGTAGCAATATATGTGAATAAAACTAAGTATTACAGGCCAGATTTTGGTCCTGTGGGGCTTAGTAAGGATTCCTGACCTCAGTTGAGAGTGTCAACTCACAGCAGCTGAGGGCACGACCTGTCTCTCTGCGCTTTCACTCTCTGCCGTATTAACTTGGTTCGGAGTGGCAAGGATTATGGTTTGGGGACTGTTATCTAAACATGAGGCAGAGGGCAACAGCAAGGATGCATTTATGGTTATTTTTATACAATGCCATGGCCAGTGAAAACTTCTGAAGTCTGTCTAATGCTTTTCTCACCCAGGGTAATTGATGTATAGAACCTCTCAGACCTTTAAAACCTGGAATGCCTCAGGCTTTGTGGTACTGTCTCTTCCCTTTCCCCCTGCCTTTTTCCCAGTCTCGTGCCGTTCAATGCTTGCATTTCCCTCACCCCTGCTGTACAATTTGGCTTCAATTGCACTAAGCCCCAGAGGCCAATTCTTTACAAAAACCAGCCAGTAGTGCCACTGGCCAGCATTAGCTAAAGAGCAGCTTCTTCCAGCTTTTTGCCATAAGAAAACATCCCTGTGTAACCCAGGCCTGGGGAGGGGGTTAGCGTGAAGCTTCCCCCGAAGTTCTGTTGGCGATCTGGGAAAGGAGAGCGAGATTATACCTGACTTAACCCTCTCATTGCTTCTCTCCTGTGGCTTAGAAGAGAGGCGGTTACCTTTGCGGGTAGGCAGTCTTGCTCCTGCTACATGGAGATTAATTTTCTCAGTCTTAATCAGATTTTGAGTCCCTTTTAAGTCATGGAATGTAACTTTAATAGCAGACAATTATCTGTTTTTAAAGAGGCCTCTTAAAACTGTGCTTCTCAGAAGGTCTTTAAGATCTCCATGCTGGTTTGTTTTATTTTTAATAACATGAAAGTTTTCTTGAACTGCAAATACTCCACAGTATTTGTCATTGCCTGCCACCTAAAGAAGATGGAGAAGAGACGCCCAAGAAGATGAGTGCTGTTTTCCCTTGTGGGACCATGGCGAAGGGCTGGGCAGAGCTGGCGCTGCTGGAGCACTCCCTGTGGCCTGCGGTGCACTCCTCCGTGCCCTGCAGTGGCGTGGCCACAGGGGCACCAGAGATGGGCTGGTGCTAGCCTGCCCTCGAGGCATGATAAACGTGATGATTATTTGCAGATTTTCATGAAGAGTGAGGATGTCCCCTGTTCTCTCTCAGTGAACAAACCTGGCACTGAGTATATGTTAACTTCTTTGTTTTCAGAGATTCATGGCAGGCGTTGTAAAAAGGGAAATAGGGAAGAGGGNNNNGGGGAGGGGAGGGGAGGGGAGGGGAGGGGAGGGACCCCCCCTCAAGAAAAAGTTCAGTTGTTCACAAAGCTGTGAACAAATTTCAGGGCATTGACCCTGTATGGGAATTTGAGGGATCTGCATTATTCTGAGATTACAAAGGACAGTACAAAAGTGTATTGAATTTCTTAAAGGTTCTATTGCTGTTTAATATTTTAATTTAAAATTCTAATCTAATTAATGTATTTAGTTAGAAAAGTGCCAGAACAGCAATCCTTGAAATGTCTTCCAAGGCATGTTTAAGCATTTAAGAAAACAACAACACCAAACCTTATGATGTGATGCATAAGATGTTTTCCCTCAGAAAGAGTATTTAAAATAAGTGGTTGTGTTTAGAAACCTGTATGAATAGATCCCTTTAAAATTCTGTGGTAGAAATGTAGTCCGTGGAGATTACAACTATAGAACATATTGCGCTACTAACACTTCCTTACGCTTTCCTCAGCAAAATACAGCTAATGAGACCACTTCAGCTTCCAGTGCTCTTAGGAATGCTAACTTCATTGCGTAAAAAAAATAAACAAGCAGGAGTGGGAGTGTTATTTAATAAGCATGGTAAACAGTTTGGCTGTCCCGTGGGGAGCGGTTGCTGCTGCAGAGTCCAAGTGGAGGTAACGGGCAGGTTTAGTGACGGGAAGCTGTCATTAGTGGTTTCATTTCACAGGGAGATTAATAACCTCATTTTCTATTCCTTTCTCAAGATATTAAAACTGTTACAAAAGCAAATAATCTGGTTTTATGGGATGAAAAAACAGTGGAGAATAGAAGTTCAGTGCACATAAAAAGATAAAAGAGGAGACAGCGAGCATCTCAGCGTAAGATGTGCAGAAGGACACAGTGTGGTACAGATAGAGGAAAGCATTTATTAGTTTCTTGACCCTAGATCTTACTCAGTAGAAAAGTCTCAGCTAAATATGTGCTTTCTTGTGTGTATGTGTTTTTAATAAAATATTTCCTGATTTTATTCCTCCAGTTGTGAATCAAAGACCAATATCACGATAAAATGGAGGTCAGCAATTTAACAGCATCTTGCAGAAAAGATCTGGAGGTGAGTGAAATTAAATGGTTATCTGAATTAGACATTCTTCCATGAGGGGCTGCAACCTCAAAAATCAGGAGGTTACCTGTTTTTTTTTGGGATTTTGGGATACTTTGGGATTTGCAAAGTAGCAGGATCTGTAATGTTGGGAAAAGACATAGAAATTGAGGGCTCTGACAGCTCATGGAGATCCTATCTGATATTGGGGCCCCATTGTGCAGTACCATGGCCTGGGACTGAAAGCTTTTGGCACTAGTCTCTGATTTACCAGCGAGATCAACTGATTAAAGTGCCAAATGATTTTCTTTCAATTCAGTGGATTTGAAATACTTAGGGCTAATCTGAGCTTCAGGTCCTGCTGGCTCAGAGGTTACAGGGACAAAAAATGAGTGATTATAACATCAACTGTACTGGGGCAGACCAGAAGTACTGTCTGGGCTGCCACTCTCTGGGGTCTCAGCTGTAGAGTATGTTGGAAATGTGACTCTGGGGGAAGTCATGCTGGGAGACCATAGCCCATAGCCCTTTTTGCTGGCTACAGGCTGCGGAATCTGAGTGATGCTGCATCCATGTGGGCTGTAAATTGTTTTTGGGAAAAAAAAGTACAGTAACTGTTTAAAACCAAAGCAGCGCTCAGAGAGGATGCTAAAGGCAAGTGTAAAAATTAGTAAAGGTCTGAGCGTCAGTAATTTAGCAGGAGAGGGTTTTGTGAGAGGCGAAGGTTGGGGGGCAGGCATAAAGGGTGGGAGGTGCTACAGCCTGGGATCTGTTCTCTAACCCCAGGCATTTCCCTTCATAATAATCCTCCATCCTGCAGCGGCATCTCCCCACCCTCACTCAGACTGTCCTCTCATACTCTAAGCTACTTTTTGGGAAGAAAAGAAATTAGTTCTTCAAGCAGAAAGCAAAAATGTCAAGCAGCTTCCAAACTTTTGTACTATGTTGTGTAGGAGGATTAATGCTGTCTGGGTGTACGTCACCAACTGATGTTTTTACTTTGTTTTTAAATTTGGTTTTCTGAGCATGTGAGCAAGCTGTGAGTGTTGGTAAGATGTGCTGCGTTGTTGGCTTTGGGTTACAGCTTTGGGAGAGAGGGGTCTCTGTGAACAGCAGGCGTGCTTGCTGTTCTGGCTGTAGTTTGTTTTCAAGAGGAAGTTATCCCAGGAGAGCCAAGAACTGGTGTGGGCTGAATTTTCTTCAGAGAAAGATTAGTTTGCACATGGTTGAAAATGGGGGTTGATGCAGTCCTGTAACACCTTCGTGTCTGCACAGAGGCTGCTCTGCTATATCTCTGTTTTGGGAACCACGTCCGCTCCCAGCTGGAAGAAAGGCAGTACTGGTAATAAAAGAAGGTATGAAACTGGCTTAAATTGAGATGAGCCTTAGTCTATAAACTCAGATACTAAATAAAAGCAAAATTTAGAATGTTTTAGGGTGTTCAGGCCTATGCTTTTGCTAAGAAGTTTCTGTTGGTGCCCTACTTTCTGACTGCTGTAATAGAATAAGTATCAAGGGGCTAAATTTTCAAAAAGTGCTCTCCCTCTGTCCTCTTAGTTTTACTATTTAAAAACTTTTCTCTGTTTAAAAGCATCTTAAGTGAGGGTCTCAAAATACCTGAAAAAATGCAAAGTAGTTAAACTCTCAGTAATGTTTTGGTTATTTTAAGTGACTCCAAATTCCAGTGGTATTACAGTCACTCCTCTGGTTTACCTCCAATCATCGATTATCCAGATTCAGTAACTGCCAATCAATAGTTTGTGGCTCTTGTACATTGCTGTGAAGAATAATAACTATTCAGAATCTGTGTATGTCAGTTCTCTGTTTTGTGGCTTGAAAACTTAATACAGCTTTCCACTCACTAAATGCTACCATCACCGTCTAGTTGTCAGAGTGGTTTAAGTCTGTTACTGGAGTAGGAGACATGCAGAAATGTTATTAAAAATCTGGCATCTCCAAAGAGATAGGCAGAGCAAATGTAACATCAGTCATAAGCATTTGATTTTTGAATACAGCCTTCACAAATACACCATTTTGCTGCAAAACAGGGAAAATGTGGGCCCTCTCAGGAAGGAAACAGGAGACCTGGACACCTGTGATATGGAGAAGGCTGAGGCACCCCACAGCTTTTTTGCCTCAGTCTTCGCCGGCAAGGTCTCTAGCCACATCGCCCAAGTTGCAGAAGGCAAAGGCAGGGACTGGGAGAATGAGGAACCGCCCACTGTAGGGGAAGGTCAGGCTCGAGACCATCTGAGGATGTCTCTAAATTGGATAGACATGGATTTCATGGATGGACTGCTTGGTGGATAAGGAATTGGCTGGATGGTTGCACTCAAAGAGTTGCTGTCAATGGCTCAATGTCCAAGTGGCGACCAGTGACAAGCACATGGTAGATACATGATAGGTGATATTTAAGCCTTTAAATATAATAAATTCTATTCATCAAAGGCTTCAGGGATGTAGACTGGCCCAATATGGGCTAACTGGGATCTTGTAACACATCAGAAGTTGATTTGTTTCTGCCTATGTGACACTTTGTGAGAGTGCAGGTGCATTTTATAAATATCTCAGAGGGCTATCAGTAATGGCAATGGGAAGGGCCACTACATTTTAATCAATAGTTGCTGGGTCCCTAAACCCCTCTGTAACATTGTGCTTGTTGCTGTCTCCCACAAGACTTGCTTGTCTGCCAAGTCTCTTAATCATTCATGAACTCTTGTGAGAGGGATCCCCCACTGAAAGCGTGTCTCAAAATCACCTTCTGCTTTTGCCTTATTTTTCTTTTTTTTTTTTTTTTGAGATCTTTGGGTGTTTTTACAAATCAGTAATGATTATTAGTCATGCTATCATATTAATTGTGTTACTAATGCTCACAGGGAGGGCCTGTTCATACAAGCACTGGTTGCCATGGTCTTTCTCCGCTGTTGCAACTTCCGTTAAGGCCCTTATGTTATTAAGTTAGCTACAGTGGAAGTCCTTCAGTCCAACCTTTAAAAAAGATACAACAAATTAAGCTTTTAGGCATTGTGAAAAAAGCAGTTGTTAAGCAAATAAAGAATAGGGGAGGACGAAGCCTCTCCATTAGCACCCATCCCTTGTCTGCATGGGCTCCTTCCTCGTACAGAGCTGGGAGCTCCGTTCTGTGCCGTGGGCTGAATGCCCTCTGCTCTGCCCTGCGTAGCAAGCTGCACCTGGGGAAAGCTGAGTCAGAATTTACTCAGAGCCTGTTGGATTATAACAGATTTCTCAGTCTGGAGGAAAAAAAAAATCACTGTCTGCAGAAAGCATGCAGGTGAGAAAAAAGAGGCCTTTACAGACTCTGGTAGTCTTTTTCATGGTATCAAGCTTGAAAAGAAGTGTACAACGTTATGCCAATCTGAAGCAAGAGAGACCATTTCTGATAGAGTTTGCATTTCGGTTGGCTGCATATATAACACTAGACATTGTCTGTAAGCCTAGTGGGAAGGGTTTACTACTGAAAGGTTGTAAAAAGAAAAGGATTCGTAAAGATTCTGTCCTCTCTTGTGAGCTCACTGGCTTTGTGATCGATCTGCTTTACTTCCACTGCATGCTGCAGTAATTTGTAAACATTGGGATTGCTTATTTGACCAAAGCCAATCAATTTTTGCCAGATGAAATGAGAGCTGGGCAGGCTGAGGCCAATCCTTGTAAAAAGGAGAAGCTAAAACTTGGTGCCGAGTCTCTGGGTTACGCCAGCAGGGTGGGGGGCTGAAGCTGTAGGACTGGGTCCTGCCCCGTTGAAGGGCCGTCCCTGAAAAGGGAGCAGGCAAAGGGCATTGCTGCTGTTGCTGTTGCGGTCCTCTTCAAGCAGCACTGCTAAGCCACTTTCCTCTCCCTGTTTAATACCAGGAGAAAGAAAAATGACAACAGCTGCCTGATGTTTAACTGTAACCTCACTGGCTAGAAAGCTTGCCATCAAGCTTGAAAAGAAGTGTACAGTGTTACTCCAATCTGAAGCAAGAGTCTGTTTTCTTTGTGTATTTTCTCGATTGCTTTATCTAGTGATGCTTAGTATTCTTCCTTCCTCTGTCATCTGATCTGTTGGATGATAATAGCAGACATCAATAGTGAGGATTTTGTCTTAGAAACCCTATCGAGGACAGCACGGCTTCCGTGTGCCAGAAGCAATGAGCTCTGCATCTGCTGGTGTGCAGTGAGAACTGTCTTATCAATTAGACTGTCACTCGCAGGTTTGTGCCGGCTTCCAACCCCACAGCGTGTGCTGGTAATAGCGAAGTAATGGTGGAGATAACTCTGCTTTCTGCATCGGGTGAGGGGTTTTTGCTGTAACTTTCTCCCCCTCCATATTTCTCTCCAGCTATGGGCAAGGGCCATTTTGAGTTGCGTGGAGGACAGTGATCATATGTGAAGAGCTGTGTGCAGATCACTTTGGAGTGATGACATCAATGTGTGCATGGTTTCAGGTCAGTTAAGTAGTCCGGGCCCCTCCTTGTTTAGCAAACCAACCTGTACAAGCAATCAGGCTTAATCCCACACTTAACATTCAGCACAGGCACAGGAGTTCTGCTGCATAGGACCTGATCCTCTTTCTGATGGAAACTGCAGATCCAAATATGTAACAGACAAATGTATCGGAGGGTGGGCTCTGCCAGGGGCTGGGCAGGTGCCCAGAGCAAGGCAGGGCAGAGGTGGTGTGTGCTGTGCCCATGTGTATAGGAGCTGGGAGAGGGTGACGGCCTGCTGGCGCATCACAGGCAGCAGCATCCAGCCCCACTGGTGATAAATGAGGGGTCCATCCTTGGATCCTGGGGCAGATGGCCCTGCAGGGTGGTTAGACCCTGTTTGAAGGCAGTGGTTAATGCAGATTATGGGTCAGAAGTGCCTTAACTATAGATGGTATCTCCCAGCCTGCTGGGATATGTGGTATTGTGTGGTCCAAAAGCCCTTCCCCAGGCCGAACATACTGCACCAGCAGGGAATTAGGGACTGGGGGTGAGGGAGACCATCATCCTTCTCCTCTCTGGGAGTACCAGGCTTTGGGAGGGGACGGGAGGGCTCAGGGGGTGAGCGAAGGCAGCCGCATGGCAGAGAATGGCAGTCATTAATCCCATCTGTAGCATCGGGATTTGAGACCTATCTTCTATTTTTAGAAAACCGAAATATTGAAAATTGATTTTTTTTTTTCTGCTTTTAGAAAACTGGCCATGTTTCTGACATGTTCCCTGAGGGTTACAACCTAGTAGCTGGTTTTTGTGGCCTTCTAAGAAGTAGCCTCTTCCTACCCTTGGTTTCACTCCCTAGAAGTGGAAAACCATCACTTTCAGTGTTATTGCTCGTGAGAAAAGTATTTCTTCTCAACTGAAAACATAGGGCTGCGGGCTTGGGACTACCACCTGGCCTACTTATAATGTGTACTGAGCTCCCTTGAAATACAGTGTTTTATAGAGTTGGTCAATAATAAAAAAAGCCTCAGCATAACAGTATTAACTGCTGCTTGGAACTGAGCATTATGGGCTGCAGTCCAGACAAGCTCACAGACTTCCCCAGATCAATCCCATTCAATTCCATGCTGTTTTACAATGATTCTTGTAGTTCCTACAGATTTATGTGTTCAAATCCTTTTTTGAAACACATTAAAAACTGAACTCAGCCTGGGTGGAGGTAGACAGAGTTCCCGCCAGAGTTTTTAGGAAGCACATAAAGCTTTGGCTTACAGGCCTGTCTGCAGGAAAATGCTGCAAAGTGCTTAGCCAGGTGCTTGTAATAATAAAAATGCCATGATCAGGGTTCTAGCAATATAAACGTGCTTGGTTTGGGATGATTATTCCCCTCTTGTTCCAGGTAGAGGGTCCAATCAGACCATTATACTGCTTGCTTGCTTCTTTACAGCAGTAACTGTTGGCACAATGTGGTCTTTTGGTAGGCTTGCAGGGGACAGTCCCCAGCGCGTGGCGGGGAGCTCAAGCTGCCTGCCCCAAAAGTTACGGGGCTGGAGGCAGCAAATACGGAGCCCAAACACCTCCACCACGGCTGCTCTGCATAGGGTTGTGTGTGTTGCCTCCATGTCGCAGCTTGGTTTAGCTTGACTCTTGTGTCTTCAATGGGGAGCTTTGGGCAAAGTGACATGTTCCGCATTTGAGAAGTCCCCTTCTGCTCTGCTTTCTGAAGAGCCGAGGGCCCGGGTGGCAGCTCCCCGTGACACGTAACACGCTTCTCAACCGCTGCACCCCTCTCTGATACAACTTGCTGCTCAGGGCAGCAGAGGTCTGAGGCTGAATCAGAGGCCAAAGGGTCAGGGCTAATTGTGGACCAGTCACGTTTGACACTGCCATAAAAAAATTCTGTCCCAGATTCTCATATAGCATGAGGCACTGACAAAGCGCACATGACAGTCAAGGGATAGGTCACTGTTTTGTCTCCTGTACTGATTTGTTTAAGGATATTATGTTGGATAAAGGAGTTTGGTGAAATGCTGGATGTTGCTGTTACAGTTACTGGGATTTACATAATCCTTTCTAGAACATCTGAATTTAATTTCTTATATATAGTGTAATTTACAATAATATGTCTGTGTCTTCTGTTTTGTTTTGTTTATTTGCCTATTCCACGGTGGTAACGCTATTTCAATTCTAAAAGCAACCCTCTTCATTCGAAAGGCAGTACTTGAGGAAGTCCTCTTTGCTCTCCGCCTGTCCTTTGTCCATGGCAATCCAGCCCACAGTCCTGGACAACCTGTGGAAAAACGTAATCCGGCTCCTCCGCGAGCCCCGGCAAAGACGCTAACTGGGGAAGCAAGATAGAGGCAGCTCCCAGGGAGCACATCCTCAGGCTGCCTCAGTGTCTCAGCTTGTCCCGCCTGCTACCAGAGCTGCCCTCTTCCCTCGCCCCTCTGAGTTAATGTCTGCTGCGCTAATTGCTGGAGACCAGACCTGCTGCAAAGGTCCTCATTTGCTTTAGGACTGGGAAGGCGTCTCTCTGGGACACTGCAAAGTGCTGCCTCAAAGGCAAGTGTGGTATTTTCAAAGTGTAGAGTCTCAAAGCCCGCTGTGGAATCAGATGGTCACGTTCTGTTCATTTTACAGGGAACTGGGAGAGCAAGAGAGAGGCTCTTGTTGGCAGCTTTGAATGTCTGTGCTTAAGACTGGGGAGTCTTGCTAATGAAACATGTTGCATCTGTTGGCATGGAAAATGAGAATCTTATTTTTGAACTAACATTCTTTGACTAACATAACATGTGCTTCCAAACTGCTTTGTTTCTAAATACCCAAATAATGAGAATTTTCCCAGGAACAAGTGTGACTTTCTCCAAAGTTTTCATGTCCTTCATATTTTTCGGCCTGTTTCCTTTCCTCTTTCAGGCCTGTATTATTTGCCAAACTCGTCGCTAAGCCTTTCTCTGTCTCTGATTCTCTGTGCACTAGTAATACTGCTGGTTTAAAAGCATGGCATTTGTTTGTGGGAGAAGCTAAAATGCTTTCCTGGCATAGGAGAAATCTCTGCCCCGAGGAGTTCAAAGACTAAGCCTCGAAAGCCTGGACTAAGAAGATAACGGACCATTAGTGGTTTGAGTATTCCAGCCTCACTGGGGTGACCAGATTATATTCTTCCCACAAGTGCCAACCTCCTGTTTGACCTGGGGCAGATCGTGTGGATCCAAATAGTCAAAGATAGGCAGGCAGCAGTGATTTGGGCACTGTATAACCCCAGTCCCCCCTGTAAGATAGCTCTGCTCCCACCTCCGTGGAGCACTCCAAAAATAAATGCATTCCAGACAGTAGGACCTCCAGATACTAGCAACAAGGAACAGCTTAAGTACATTAGCTGGGATCGGGGAAAGGGAAGCTCCTGCACAAAGGACCATCATTTGTTGCAAGCTGGAATTAAATTTTAAAACACAAGAGAGGTGGTTACGTTGACAGCTTGTTCACAAAGCAAACTGGCATGTCCTGAACCGCTGCTGGCACAGCTACACAGCGTCCTCAGCCCAAGCTTCCTCCTCTGTGCTGAGGGGGTTCATCCCACATCGGCAGGCTGGGCAGAAGGAGGAGATTGCAAAGTAGTGGCAGGAGTACGAAGCAGAAAAGTTCAGATATGATGTACAAATTTACAAGAAACGCGAAGGAGGGAGACGAAAAGGTGACCAGTAATTTTGATCTGTGAAAGGGATTTCTGAGATGTTCAAGTAAATAGCCCATGCTGTATACTCAGCAGAGGTCGAATCTTTTTCTACAGTCCTCTTCCTTCTGTGCTTGCCTCATTGAGTTCTGATGGGTGCATGGCTGCGTACCCTGCCGGTCAGCCTGGAACTGCCCATGTAGCAGGTGGAAAATGACCCACACAAACACTGGCATTGTCTTTTCAAACTAAGGATACTACCTTTTGTTTGAATTTGTGTGGCACGCAAGGTACCCATTTCTTTATCAGGCAGCTCCAGTTCAGAATGAATACGGTTAAATGAAGGCAAAATATCAGGGAGTGAGTATGTTTGTTCTCTGTAATACAGTCTGTCCTGCGAATCTCTCATGGTGAATGATGGACAAAACTGGTGACATAATCGAGTAGGTAAGGGACTACTTAGCACAAGTAAAATGGTAGCACAAATAGGTATGAGGCTAATGTTCTGCTTTTTATATATATATATACACGTAAAACAAGAATTGCCCCCTCAGGAGTACTAGGAGCAGCATGTAGGAGGTGTGTGAGGATTTCAGTGTTCCTTTGAGCTTCCAAAGACAACATATTTTGGCTGTGAGAGACACGAACTGTGGTGAGTAGGCCG
The DNA here is from genome assembly GCA_013398915.1 of Dromas ardeola. Lineage (NCBI taxonomy): Eukaryota > Metazoa > Chordata > Aves > Charadriiformes > Dromadidae > Dromas > Dromas ardeola. The sequence goes on along the minus strand of VYZM01013898.1, from coordinate 326,373 downwards.
GCGGGGGGGGTGAAATTGCCACTGAAAATCAGTATTTCTAATACACTGTTCCCTCTTGTCCTCTATTCAACAGCTCTGAGAATTAAATGGTTTTAAGCGATCTCCTGGTCTATAACAATTGATTAAGCATTTATTAAAACATATATTAATCATGTATTACCCCTTCCTAAACCTGTTATTAAGGGACTGCTTGAGCACTGTGTGACTGTGTTACAGTTGCTATCCATGTACTCTAGCTGAGTTCTTTGGGATGTGAAGACTCACAGACAATAAAAAGTCTTACTATATTATAGCCACATACATCTTGCTTGTCTTTTCCACTCTCGATGGCTGTAGTTAGCGGAACAGGGTGCTTCAAGGAAAACATGCCCGCAGCAAACTGCCTCTTAGATGGTATTCCATGAAAGGGGCCTTCAGTTCTTGTTTCAGTGCAGCGTGTGTGTGCAATGAATGAAATAACAGTTTGGGGTATGGTGTGTTTTAAAGGGTTGAAAAGGGACTAGAAAATCAAACTAACCTTTTAGGTGACATATGTTGCATTTCTACCTTGTGTTACTTAATGAAATATGGTATTTTTGTTATGCTATCCTATCCACTTTAACTGCAAGTTACTTGATCTCACATAGGAACCTCTGAAATATCAGTTGGCAAAACCTGATGAGAAGACAGTGATGTGCTTGAAGCAGAAATTTGAAGAACCAAAACTGTGGGCGTTTCCAAGAGATGGTAAGAAGATGGCAGAACCTATGGCTCTCTACACGGAGAAACAAGTAGGTAATGGGCGCTCTATGAGGACTGACCATCACTGCTTTAACCATACAGACCCAATGCCAGCGTTGCATAAGCCATGAACTCTGTAGCGGGTGAACCAGGGGCACCCTGCCCACGTCTTATGCCTCTGGGAGCCCTCCGCTTCTGTTGCCACCAAAGAGTGGGTTGGTTTGAAGTGCTTGCCTTTCCTAGAGCTCGGTTGTGACTAACAGGATAATACTAACTGACAGCTGCTCTGCGGAAGCTGTGGTTTTAGTTTTGATGAACATTTACACAGAAATGGACAAAGTGCCCCTCAACACAAGTTTTTGCCCATCTGATGGGCAAAGTGTGTGGTTCCGCAGTGAGACTACCCAGTCCCTCCTAGATGAGACCCTGGCACCTGCCCAGCCTGCCAGGGGTCCCTAACCTGGGGTGGTCCCATGCGCCGTCCCCTTCCCACTCTCTCTTCCTTCTCCCCACTGGTGACTGCCTGCAGGCGGCTCTGACGCAATCCTTCTCTTTACCCTTCCCCATGAAAAAAATTCTACCCACATGCCTCTTGGATTCACAGGGTCAATCCTCAGCTGCTGTATAGTGTCACTGGTTGCAGAGGTGCAGCTGTACACCACCATGGGCTCTCTCTGTCCATACGGAGGTGCTCCTGTTGCATGGGAGCATACTGGTGGGCTGAGGTACATCTCTGTCGTACCAGCGCAGCTGCTGACAGGGGCTGCTGCAGAGGGAGCTGAACTAAGGAAACAAGGGAAAGCGTCACTTGCTCCCCCCGAATTTTGTCTTACTCCCTAACAGAGACGATTAAGCCTGGACATTTTGTTTGAAATAATTGCTATAACGTGGAATAGAATAGTCTCCTTATCCACCCAGAAATTCTGTATTGGCGTTATGACTGAGTCAGTCAATCAAAGAAAAAAAAAATAGCATAAAACTAGAAAAAAGGGCCAGTCCCTTCTGTTTTATTGTGAACATGTTTTCTCCTTTAACATTTTCACCTAAAGTGTAGGGGTGAGTTAGATCTGAAGGGCACAGAAAACAGGCACGCATTCCCTAAAGGGTTCCCTTCCTCGCTCTGCTGGAAATGGCTGTTAGCAGGTGGGAAAACCTGCAGCAGCGCTGGAGGCACGGGCCGGCTGGGCTCCCTGCACCGCGCAGGCCACGCGAGGCTGCGGGCACGCCTGGCAAGGCGCAGGTGGGAAGCGTGTCACGGATTGTCCATTCTCATCCTGCACGGGCTGGGGCTGCCAGGAGTCACCCCCCTCCACTTTTAGGCAAGAGCGGAAGCTCTGTCTGTCATAAATAGATCTTCATTAGCCCTTGGCACAACAGAACTTGATTTGTTCTGCATGAAAGTGTGAATTTGCACGGGGCTTCATTCTTGACCTTACACTTTGACTTTATTCCTGTCTTTCTCTTTGAATGTCTTCTACACAAATACAGCTGAAATCCAAAGGATTCTATTTTTAAGTAAATAGCAATATATGATGTGAGAGTGCTGCATGTGCTCTGTGATGAGTCTAGCAGTGAAACGTTCACAGGTTTGAGGGATTATTATTTGGATCTTCATTCAGGTAGCTTCCTGAGGGGAGCATTCATAATCTGCCTGAATTTCCAGTGCAGCCGATATAAAAATGAAAAAAAAAAAAGTTGGAAGCAGAAGTAATTAAACTGATAGTTAAACCCACACTGAAGGAACTGTGGGGTGCAGGAAGTCACGTAGCTTTTTTTTTTCCAGGAGTTTTCCTTTTGTTGCTTTCTTTCAAGTGATTTCAAAGGCTTTTCAAAGGGAAGGTTAGTGCAGTTCCTGAGTTCTGCTCCAAGCCGGAGCAGTCCTGTGGGATTTGTTTCACCTGGAGTTCCTTGCCTGGCCTCCCTGGGCTCAGGTCTCCTGCCTCAAAACCTGCCACGCACTGGGGCATCCACCTGTGTCACGAATGGTGTTGTGTCTCATTATATCCCTATTCTTGCCTGGGTTAAAAGCAAAGACTGTGAATATATTTCTCTTTTGGTCATGCTTCTTTCAAAGGAAGCTGAAAACAAGTTTATCACCTTTTATGTTTTCGAGTCATAGATCCAAGATCCAACTCTGACCTCCTCCTTTTGCGTACTCGGCAATAGGCTTTGCTAAGTAGTAGCTGGCACCCTTAGAAAAGCTCCAAAACAATATATCCCGCGCCTTCCTTGCTGGGTCTCCCATGTGGGTAGTGCTGGGGCTTAAGGCACAGCAGTCCCAGAGGAGAGGAAAGAAACTGGAGATTTTCTGGGGCTGTGGGACTCACTGTGCTCTCAGGGGGAAAAAAAACGCATGGGCAAAGCAGGAAGAACAGTTAATAGAATTTGTAGGGGAGATTTACAGAGTACAAATTAGCCATTGTGCCAAATATCTCATTTGGTTGTTTTGTCATGCACTAGTTTTCAGTATTGCTATTGCCGGTACCAAGCAGGAAATAAATGAAAACAAAGATGCAAAAGGAACATTTATTTATGAATTAATTCAGTTGCCTCCAAAGCTAAGGTCATTCTTATATTTCAAATCTGCAAAAAGTGCCTGAATTTTTCTTTTTTCCCATACTTCTACACAGTCATTCGGGCTCCCCTCTTCCTTTTTCCCCTCTCCCGTATGTATGAGTGAGCATGTAACTGCTTGATCAATACAAGTGAGTGCAGATCTTGCTGGAGACAACTAGAAAGAAACAGGTGGGATTTTATTTTTTTTTTTTTGCATTGCATGAACATCCGTTTATCACTTTTTGGCGCCAAAGAAGTGGAGGAGTGGTTGGGGGAAAACCACAACAGCCTCTCAAGCCATTGAGCTCAGAAAAATATGAAATTAAGTGAACAGAAACCCATGGTTTCTTTCCCAGTGAACTGTTGGCTCATATTCCTGCAGGACCCACGCACAAAGAATTGCAGGGACTGTTAATGTGAGGGCTGGGCACCGAAATGAGTGTAGGGGTTTTTGCCCTTTACTTGGTGGAGAAGGGGAGGTAGATGATCCCCTCATTTCTGGTCTTCAAACGATATTCTAGAGTCAAAGATGTCAGTCCAGAAAACCCACCAAGCAGGTGATACTACATGGCAGGAGTATTTGCGTGCTGTGAGCTGGGCATGGGCTTGGCTCGCTGGCTGTATTCAGGCTGTTTTGAGTTGAATACATGTGCAAATAGAGTTTTACAGAGCTTTTGCTGAGGGAAGTTTGTGAGCAGAACTAGAAAGCTTGCAAACTTGTCTTGAATTAGTTTCTTGCCTATTTGTTAGATAGTTTTACATTATTTTGTATCATAACATAATAGAATTGTAGTATTTATATTTTCGGCTCTTGGCAGAGAGTTGAAATTTAGTGACAATTGAAATATTTTAGTGGTAGCTGCCCAAAATTGTTTTAAAGAGAATTATTTAAATAGTGTATCATTTTATTCCACTAAAACATTGCAGTAATGGCCACGTATATTTTGTAGAATGCAGAAAAAAATATAAAAGTGGAAGAGAAACACGGTATTCTGAAACTGATAATCTTTGTATGTATTTGTTGTCAGTCTGTATTGGAAAGAAAACAAATGTTGACATATCCAAATATTCTGCAGACCAAAAATCCTACCATCTAGCCAAGTATATTGGTTAAAAAGGAAAGGCCATCAAAAGAGAAAAATTAGAAAGCAAACTTGAATAAGAAAAAACAAAGTCTGGGGAAAGATGAGAGAGGTAACAGATTTTTTTTTTTTTTTTTTTTAAAATTAGTATTCAGAGTTAGGCAAAACAGTCACTGAAAGAACAACACGATATTCCCAGAAGGTATCAGGAGAAGTTCAGTTCTGCATATTGTACCTTTTCATGTACTATCCAAAGTAGATATTTACCAAATATATTTATTTTTTATTAATAAATGATGGCTGGATCCTGCTGCTTTGCTTGCACCAAGTGAACAGCGTTACTGAAGTTGCTTCTCACTGACTGTAAGGTCTGTTTACATCAGCCCAGGAGAGTAAAGCACCCTTTGAAGTTACGTAGATCCACTTTAACACCTCCAAAGTGCTGGGAATAGTAATGGGGGACCCACAAAATATGGGCGAGGGAAGCAGCCTTATCTATGCATTAAGCCAGAGGTTCTGGTCGTCTGCCTGGCAAAGAGTGCAAAATTGCGTTAAGGACAGGAATTCGGTGTCCAAAGATGGGTGTTTGTGGATCTGCATGTCTCAAGGTCTCTAACTCTCAGAATGTCTCCAGGAGAGGTTGTTGTCAGAGACTTCACACGGGACAGTGTCCGAAGGGCAGACCTTGTTACAGCACGTCATCCTTGCCATTTCAGGTCCGTATTGGGACCCGCAGAAAAATGTATTAAAAGAAAAATTACTGATCCTTTTTACTTCCGGACTTTTGAGTGCAAATTGAGATAATTTACAAATTAACTTACAGCTGTCCCCCTCAAAGAAAAGCAAATGGCTCTCACCATGAGGAGCTTTACCCCTGCTCAGTGAAATGTGCCCATGTTGGAAGTAAAGAAGCAATGCACGGTCCTGATTTGAGCCTGTTCTTCTCCCTCGAAGGAAAGAACACGGGTGCCTTTTCCAATGTGGAAGGTTCAAAGACCATGTATACGCACACTGGGATCAAATTGAAGGCTCCGGTGTTAATGAATAGTCACACCCTGGTGCTAATGGCGCCATTTATTAATGCACAGTGTAAATGAGAAGGGGTCTTGCTGGAGGAGCGGGCAGCAGCACTGCTCGAGGATGTTTGTAGGCTGACAGCTTCTTCTAGAAGTCTCAGGGTGATGCGTGGTGTATTTTGCTGCTTTGGAGGACATTATGCTATCGGAGGAAGGGGTGGATTTGTTCTGAATGTAGGTTAAATAGGCAAGTGCTCCCTTCCCTTTCAGTGCCCTCTTCCTTGCTTTTCTTTCTTTGCCCACATTTCTCTCCCGCTGCCTCCTGAGCGAGGCTGGTGTTGTGGAAGTGCTCTGATAGAGCAGCCATGCAGTTTGTGAAGAACAATAGGGTTTCTAAAGTGTCTTTCTTCTTGGAATATTACAAATTAATCGCCACAAGATTCAGTTGTTTCAGCTGAACTTCACATCTTTCCACCTGATGGCCAGTAAATAATGGTCAAAACAGGAATAAAAGGATTAATTTGAATTTTACTGGAGTTTCTCCTACATTCCTTGACCTAGAATTTAATCAGGGATCTGACTGAGCGAGCTAAAATAAAACAGACTTCACTGGACCTTGTCTCAAGCCCCATCAGTATTATACACTAGGAAATAAATGTGAAGCCTCAGTGTGAGAACAAGGTGGAGGCGTGCTGTAGAAATTGGAGAGGTAGACCACGTAGTATCTGTGCCATGGCTATTTTTTTACGATAAAGTTCATTGTTTTCCCTCATTTCTGCAGTCCTGGTTAACTGACCCACTTTTTTTTTTCTTTTTTTTCAGTAAGCTATTACTCTCTTCTGCCCTCAGATTTAAAAAAAAAAAAAGATATTTTTTTTTTCCCCAGTTGTCCCTTTGGTCTGAAGGTAGGGTGGGTAGGTAGACATTGTTCGTCCAGGGAAAGGATAGACACTGAAGGCTACAGAAAGCTCCAGGCATCTTTTTCTCTGCAGAAGTATACTGCATCAAAAGCCGTGTTTCCATCCTTTACAGCCCCCTTTTTTTTGCCATCCCTTTCTCTTGACCTCAGTCTTGCCCAGGGCTTCTTGCCCACTCCTGGGGGCGCATGGAGAAATGATGCCGGCTCGGAGGTGTCTTTGGCTGGGGAGCCACGTGGGAAATCTTGCGCGGTCCGTGTTGGCTCTGGGAGGGCTGTGGTGCCTGTGTCTCACGGGGCAGCCCCCATCTCCCCTGTCCTCTCCTTCTCCACACCCCCAAAGCTGAAATAGCTGCAGCAAACGTGAGCAAGTTTATCAGCTGCGGCCAGCTGGAAATCTGGCCTTGTACCAGATAACCACGGTATAACTCAGACCGCTTTCCATTCTCCCCTGCCTCTCCCTCCATGAATTAGTAGCCGTAAAGCACAGCTACGAGCAGCAGCAAATCTTTCCATAATTTCTGCCTTCCAGAGCTGGGTAACAGTCCAGGTTTCTCATCATCTCACTCTCCCCGCTCTTTCGTGCTCTCTTTTAGGGACAGGTAACAATAATACTACACATTACATGTCCTCCTAACTAATGATTGCCATTATATCTCTGTCAGAACTGGGTAACTGCAATACTCTTTATTATATATCTGTCTTAAGGCCAGTAACAGCAGTACTCTAAATTATGTACCTTTCTTCCTTTTTCTCTGTCAGGCAGGTAATTGTTATGCTCATCTTTATGTGTCTTTCCTGGAGCTGTAATAGTTTTCATTGTATCTCCTCAGAGCTTATTATGGTAATGTTCCTCACTGTATATTTCAGAGTCATAAGCTGATATTTTTTAGAGTCACCTCTGTAGTATTTTGCCTTCTATATTTCTTACAATCTGAGTAATTAAAATAGTGTCCGTGGGTTAACAGCTTTCAGAAGGATTGTGCTTTTCCTCTCAGGAGCTCTCTCTGGACTGTTTTGAGGTTGGACGTGTCCTGTGAAACGGCCTCTGCCCACTCTTGATCCCAGGGCTGGCTGGTGCCGCTTCTCCTCAGGTGTCAGCAGTGCTTTACTGCCGAGCCGCCGTGACTGTGGGTTCAGCCAGGGAAGGGGACTCGGGGCACCCTCACAGATCAAGTTGTCCTACGTGTCTGCATTTCTATGTCCAGCATTTTGCAGATTGAGATGCTGAGTTATTCAGAGGAACGGGCTGCTCCTGTACAGTGCCTAGCACTGTTACTGATTATTATTAAGGATCACCTTTCTGGGATTTCAGTGTTTCCTCTTCATTTTTCTTCTGACAGTACGATGTCTTCTGTGAGGCCCCGATGGAGCAGAAATAATACTGTGTATTTTAGGTGATGTTGCTCCTTACAGTACGTTTACTAAACAGGATAATAAACCAGTAGTTGGTGATCAATTTATGTAAAAGAGCTCCAAGCAGCAAGCCCAATCTGAAAATCACCTGATAAACTATTCAGTAAGTGTATCTGCATAAACAACACACAGGAATAAATTGGAACTGGTTTGAGAGTAGAAAAGGAGGGCTACATTTGCAACATGGTTCAGAGACTGTAAATCAAATCAAACCAATTTTGTCTCCTGTTCCAGCTTTTATTAGAGAATCAAAATTCAGATCAGTCTCATGAAAAGATCTCCTTGTACTGCTTGAATCTCATAAGTAAGCCTGACTCTACTTGCAAGTGAAAACTGCCTCTAAAAAATGTGGAAACGCTGCCTGCCCATATCCCCGACATGAAATAGTTGAAAAGTAAAATACATTTCAAGAAACATTTTGTTTGAGTTTTGAGATGAACTGGAGGAGAAGCTGCTTAGAAAAGCAATGTGACGTGGCTCCAGGTTAGGGACATAACCTATGGAGAACTCTTAAACTTCATGGGAAATTAATAGGTATAGCTGAAGTGGGTAATTTCAAGAGTGTAGCCATAGAAGTTGATGCAGACCTGTGAATAACATTACATCCAAGAATGGTGTTATTAAAATTGCCACCTTATTGACTTGCATGGAAAAAAATCTCAGAGGAAATCAGTCACCAGTATTAAGGTCTAATCACAACAAGCCAACTCAAACCGGGGGCATTCTGCAGCTTAGAAAGAAGCTGCAAAGTTTATTGCAAACAGCACTGCATTTAGGAGAAGGGCTTCTAGCAAAGGCAATCTAAGTGAAGTTACCTTCAGCTTAGATGAGAAAGATATGCTGGCAATATTTTTTCATATAAAAGAAAATTGAATTCTTAGCCAGAATAAGGAAGAAAAAAAACCTGGAATCTAGTGTGATTGTGAAATTCCCTCTGTGGTAATCTGATCTGGAGACCATCAGCCAGGCGAGGCTTTATCTGTCATTGCCTGACAAGGAGAATTTCCAACGGAGTCAGCAGAGGCGATTGCTGTCAGCGGCAAAGTCCATCGACTGTTGTAAGAGCAGAGCTGAGCACCTCCTGTGGCAATGGTTCGTACATAAACCAATGTCATGAGGTATTTGGTGTAAATTGCTGTTGATTTCAGCAGGTGTAAGACCAGCCCTCATAACGAGCTTGAAAGCACGAGATAAGTACGTGCTGCCCTAATTGCTTCACTTCTCTGTGCCTCTGTTTCTTGGATGAAATGTTTTGATGTCTCATTTCCCCATCTGCAAAACCAGTGTGTGGGCACTCCTGCCTTTGCCTTATGTATAGAGGGTGCTGGGCAGTGAAAGGCCACCAGATTGCATCCTAACTTTAAACGTTAAATGTTCAATTTAGCAAATTGAACTAGGGTATGAGTGCTAATGTGGTATCTGCAATACAGCTTTGCACAGCCCATCCCAGGCAGGTTTTATGCTCCCCAGGAACTCAACAGACCAGGAGTTCACGAGTACTGGCGGCTCCTAAGATCTGTGGTACACAGCACCAAACAGTCAGATGAAGTTCACATCCCTGTTCAGATGAAGTTTTTTATGTTCCCCCCTACAAAAAAAAAAAAAAAGCTTAGTACTTGTTAGGTTGCATTGACTAAGTTAAAGGAATGATTTCTATCTACCTGCTAATGTAAGGAAAAATAAAACAAGCCGTACTGTGTGTCTAACAAGCTCTACTGGTCTCAGATAATAACGTGCCAGCATAGGCAGCCGTAATGAAAGCCAAGCAGCTTATTGATGAGGAGCTGAAGGTGTCAAAGTCTGATAAAAAGAAACAATTTACATTGAGGCATTTCTTTAATTTGTTTCAAATGAGGTCAAATCACTTAATTCTTTCTTTAAACAAATGGAAAGTTTTTACAGATTTCATAATGCGTTCAAGGTAGCTTATGCTTTTGCAAGAGTGCTGCTTTCAGAGAGCTTCAAATACTTACATTCTGATGGAGGTGGTACTAAACAAAGAAGAGTTACATAAATGCCTTGTAGCATAGGTTTCATGTGTTAGGAATATTAAAAATAACTCCTCAGTGCTCACAGGCTCTTATTTCAGTAAGGCGTGCTACGTTTTCCATCCTTTTATGCATGACTTCAACTACAAAACCGTTATGGAATTGAAATGTGTCTGAATAGCCAATATACAATGCCCCTTGGCAAAACCTGTGTGAAAATAAGAGGGCTAAAGAGGGAAAACACATTTAATATTCATATATGAATTGACTGTATAGTCAATACACTGACTTGCCTTTTTGCTTTGTCTTCAGTTAAGTGTAACTGCTTTGTGTCCGGTTTCCAGCAAGTTTCAATGAAGCAGCCTACAAAAAAGAAAAACAACCTATTCCTAAACAGAGAAGAGGTCCCAAATGTAAATTTGACTTCCCCACATTTGTCATTGGTAAGATCCCTGGTTTGGGCTGTTACAAGACCAGACCCAAATTTGAACACCTAGATCCAGATTTCCTAAAGATTCAGGGAGGTCTTGAAGGTTAATTCTGCTTTCAAGTTTTATATTAGTCCATACCAAATCTCTTCCTGCTCTTTTAGCCTGGCTTCTCATATAAAATGTCCCTCTGGACAGGACACTCTGTCATTCTTTCCCCAATAACTTTTGAAGTTGTTCATTGCAACGTCTCCCAAGGGATCAAAAGCCTCAAAGCATAATATTCCTACAAGCATAATGAATATGAACAGCTGGATAAAGGAGAAAGAGTGTAGAACTGTTCCCCACTACAGAAAATAGATTGCAGTGGACCCCTCCTCGTAGCCAGCCAGGAGTTGTGAACCACGAGAAAGCTCAGGATGGAGCCCTTTTCTCCTTAGACTTCAAAAATGTAAGTGCAAGACACGGACTCATAGTAAAATAGGCTTTTATTCAGCTATATGGGAACTCTCACCTGTTTTCTTTGCTAGTCTGGGAAAATATTTTTAAGCTTTTAGCATAAGATTTGCTCCTATCTGAGATGGCAAACAGGATTCGCCAGGGTGGGACAGGAACCTACTACCTTTGGACATTAATGTGCGTATGCAAACCAGTTTCTCAGACACACGCTTGACACCAGATTCACAGGGCATGCAAGAGCGATTGCAATCAGATTGTAGTTCTGAAGAAAATGAAATAATTTTGTGAAGAGTTAGGGTTTGGCATTTTTTGTTTTTATGGGTTTTTTTAAAAATCTAATTAATTGGTAGGAAGAGAACAGAGAATAAGATCTCTCAGCGCCTTTTGGCCCTCTCTGGAGAAGAGAAAAAAACCCCAAGCAAATAAAAAATCTTGATTATTAAAGCCATTTTTAGGAGTTGCTAGGAAATTTGAATACCATAAATTACTTACGTGCATCACAAATTCCCATGTTTTTATATTCACAAAAGGCCTTACAACTAATGCAGGAAACTAATTTTTCTTAATCTCACATACAGCCTGTAAATCAAAGAAAGACCTCTTTTAACAGAAACGGTATTTCTAGCACTTACAAAGCCTCTAATAACGTCTGACTGTTTAAAATTTCCCAAATGCACGTGCATGTGCTTTCCTAGGAGGGCCTGTTATCTGTGTCCTCCCAATGGCAAATACTGGGTGTGCGTTTCCAGTTTTCCTGAGGTATCTCTGAGCCAAACTGCACTGGGCAGGTGTCAGATTAGATGGTTGGCTCGTGTTTAACATACCAGCAGAAACTGTAAATATATTAATTTTGAAGTTTTAGAAATACAAGGCAGTGTTAATAGGTGTTTCATCTTAATCACTGCCAGGACAGGAGAAAGGATGAAGACTATCGGGGGAAGGATTAATGGAGTAGCGTTGGGACGGTTTTGGTGGAGGCAGCACGTGGCTGGCATGGTTTACTTTCCTTTCAAGCTGGATTTTAGAAAAAATTTCCCACTTTATCACATGGGTCAAGCAACCTAAAATAAGGCTGAATCTGTGCAAGGGGAAATCTTGCAAGATTAGCGTTGCAATGGAAAACAGATCAGCAAGACACTTCAGATTAGGCATGGTAAATTTGGGATTTCAGAAGGGAGGAATGAAGAGAGTAGTTTTCTTCTGAGTATGTCATGGCGCATAGAGCCGTGAGAAGAGACAAGCTTTTCTAGGGTTACAGCAGACAGCAGTTTCCCAGGTGTCCATCATGGTAAGGCGAGGGTTTCTGAAAGAAAGTAATTGGACAAAAAAATTTCAATAATTTTTTCGTGACCCTAAAAGCTAAGCTGGGAGATGGCATTTACATGAAGTAGATTCTCATACAGCACTGTTCACTTAGGCTTCGTTTACCGAGTGTTAAGGGTTAGGGATGGGATTTCTGAAGGAAAGAAGAACTTTTTTTCCATATATGGATATATGTCTGTGTGTATCTCTATATGGAATTATATATATACATAAAAGAACATATATAAAAATGTATTTATAGGTATGCATTTAGTCTTCAGAGTTGCAATGCTCTTGGTTCAGAGACTGGTTATCGTGGTGTAGCTGAAGGCAAGGGTGGATGGTAGAGTTCCCCCTCCAGAAGGGCAGACCCAGGGAGGGAGTGTTCCTGGCGGTGGGTTTGCCGGCTGTAAGGGCAGCACGAGAGACAACAGCTCGTGGAAGTGAATGACTTCTTGCATGTTGTTGTAGAGGCACTGCCATCCCAGATGTAGTTTTTCCTGGGGTTGTGGTTAGAATGAAAGCAGATGAGATTGTTTTCTACATATTCTTTTGTGGCCAAATAAGATCAAATCATCTTCCATTTGTTTAGATACAGATATTACTATTGTGGATATAGTTTTCTAGGTAATTAGAAACAAGATATTTAAAAGAAAGTGATGCGCAGAGCTGTTTTCATCCATGCATAGTACGGTTTAGAGGAAGAACAGTCCTTGTAGAAGCAAATGAATTTATATAATTTTCTGCGTGCGTGTGTAGAAACTCCTTACCTGGATGTGCTTTTTGCCAGGGATTTAGAAAGAAAGCAATGGGGTGTGCAGTTTCCTACTGATTATTTTATTATTAAGATTAGTAAGAAGGCTGGTGTTTGGTGGAGCAAACAGCCTCAGATGAGTTTCAGTACCTCAGCTGGGTATGATTTTCTGCTTACCAGCAGTCGCGGGTTCAGCTGGCGTACGGCTTTCTGGAAGAAAGGAGGGTGATCCCACAGCTGCTGTGCGCAGGGAGTGGGATTTATTAAAGCTCTGTTGATGTAGGGCCAGGGTTTCCCAAGGAAACAGTCAGGAGAGCAGTTTTCTTCTGATTCTGCTGGATTTGGAGCAAGAGTGTTTGTAGGAGCAGGCGCTGGATTGCTCTGTTGGTTAGAGAGAGGAGTGGAGAGAACGGCCTGCTGTCAGCTTAGGGACGGGTGTGGGGAGGGTTTCGTGCCTCTGGTGGGGCAAAAGCTGGTTTGGGTTTTGTTTGTTAGTTTTGCTAGCGTTAGATTTCTGGTCTTAGAAAGGCGGCTCTAAGTGTAGCAGTTACTCTCAAATTTTTTCATGGTCTGTAGATTTAGAAAGGGGGAACATGTCTGCAGGAGTGCGTGGCTTTGTGTTAGTATTGCTGTAGACTCCGGATTGCTTTCATTAAGTTTCATACACGTCAGGTTAGGGATTCAGAAAGGTGACATCACGCAGAGTACATTTTTCTTCTGTTTTCTTTATCCTGATGTTAGAATGTGGAACAATTCTTTACAGAATTGGATGTGTACTCTTTATTTCTTATATAGATACTATTCATGCTGGTACATTTTGGTCAAAGTTCACAGTAGAGATCAGGTTTCAGAGAAGAAGCAATTAGGAGAATCGTTTTCTACTGATACTTTGTTTGGCCCACAACGGGGACCAATTTTGAGCGAGTCCGTGATCTTTATTTTTTGTACACAATGGTTACCCGAGTGCTGTTTTCCTCGGAATTTAGGTTGCGTGCATTAACCTGTAACATTTTGAAACGCAAATATTAAGAAAAGACATAGGTCTGGGATGAAGAATAGTATTGGAAGGAAGAAGTAGTTTTGATTCAGCTCTGTGAGCAATACGTTTTACACTGGGTTTATGGTTAACATTGGAGTTTCAGAAACGGAGCAGGGAGGACTTCATTTTCCTATTAATTGTTGAATGTTCCACCAAGTTATGATAAGGACCATGGGTCACAGGGTAAACTGCATTTATTTAGTTTGAGGTAAATATCAGCCACTCAGGTTTAGAATTAGTGTGAGAATAAGCTTCTAGAAAGAAGAAAGCAAAACTCAGATTAAATGTGTTTGCCCTGTGTTTTATCTTAAAGCTGGTTGGAGGGGATTGCTATCGAGGAGTCCTAAAGTGACATACAAGCAGGTGAGCTCTGTGTGCCCTGTCAACCTCGGTAGCATGTTGAAGGCAAGCAGGAGCACATAGCATCCAAAAATTTTGTGGATGGAGAACAACCCCATGAACGCTCCAGGCTTGGGGCAGAGTGGCTGGAGAGCTGCCTGGTGGAAAAGGACCCGGGGGTGTTGGTCAACAGCTGGCTGAATATGAGCCAGCAGTGTGCCCAGGTGGCCAAGGCGGCCAACAGCATCCTGGCCTGTGTCAGCAATAGTGTGGCCAGCAGGACTGGGGCAGCGACCGTCCTTCACTTCGCCCTGTACTGGGCACTGGGGAGGCCCCACCTCGAATACTGTGTCCAGTTTTGGGCCCCTCACCTCAAAAAAGACACTGAGGTGCTGGAGCGAGTCCAGAGAAGGGCAACGGAGCTGGTGAGGGGTCTGGAGCACAAGCCTTGTGAGGAGCGGCTGAGGGAGCTGGGGGGGTTCTGGCGCCTGGAGAAAAGGGGGCTGAGGGGAGACCTTCTCGCTCTCTGCAACTCCCTGAAAGGAGGGTGTAGAGAGGTGGGGGTCGGGCTCTTCTCCCAAGGAACAGGGGATGGGACAAGAGGAAATGGCCTCAAGTTGTGCCATGGGAGGTTTAGACTGGAGAGATACGTATATAAAGATTTCTTCACCGAAAGGATTGTCAAACATTGGACCAGGCTGCCTAGGGAAGTGATTGAGTTGCCATCCCTGGAGGTATTTAAAAGACGCATAGATGTAGCGCGGAGGGACATTGGCTGTGTTAGGTTAACAGTTGGACTCGATCATCTTGAAGATCTTTTCCAACCAAAACTATTCTATGATTCTGTGATTCTACATTCGCAAGAGTCACTAAGAAGATGCTCTGGCTTGTACCAGAGGTGAAGGCCAGAGAACAGAAAGGTGCAAATGTGTTAGGCTCATGGCATGGCTGGACACAGTTGTTGTTTGTTATTAGGACTCTTATTAGATTATTAATTGGCTCTTGGGTTATTAACATGGGCGGTGTGGTTCAGAAAATCCTATGCCATTTATGCAGGGACTCTGTGAGACCTTGCAAGCTGTGTTGCCATCACAGCTATACTTAAAAGCTTAGAGGTAGTAAAACTTCCACATGGCAGTAGATTTCAGAAAGTATATCAATAAACAAATCCAGGAAAAATCCTGAGTTTACCCCTGTCCTAACCCCTGTGATTACAGTAGAGTAGCATCAAGATGTGCTGGAGCGAAATGAGATCATAAAAAACCTGCTGTAACTGAGCAGCAGCAGATTTGTCAGCCTGGGGAGGTTGCAAGAACTACAGTGAAGATGAGCAGGGTGATGTGGGGACGAAGCCTGTGATATCTGGAGCTCTCACAAATGGCAGTCATTTTTAATGGGAGCTGCTGGAGCTTGGTAGCACTACAGCTTGTCATTTAAAAAAATGTTGTAAAGGTAAAGTTATGCTCTGTTTCTGAAGGAAATGACAACAGTTTCCCCTTTGGAAAAGACTCCCCAGAGCCACGTTGGTGATTGAGTTTTGCATAAATTAAAGCATATACAGGCTCATTCAGAGGGGCAGTGGTACCAGTGAAGAGGAGGCATAAATCCCTCAAAGACAGAAAAAAGCTGAGGCAGATGTGGTGTGTATGAGGTTGGCAGCCCTGTACAGTGCAGTACAGGCATGTGGCCTGCCCAGAACCGTTCAGTCTGCATCAGAAAGCTATCAGCACAGTCCTCCTCATCCCTTGGAGGTCAGAGGAGCTCTCAAGGATGGAGCTGGGCAGTGGGCTAGCCTGCCAGCAAGATCCTGCCAAAAATGCTCTACTACACCAGCTGGCAAGGGTCAAGTAGCATTGCAAAAATACATCCAAGGGGGAAACATCTGAGTAAGGAGCTGAGAGACAAAATATGTTGAACATACAGGCTCTGTCTGAAAGAGCCCTGGGTGGCAGCACGCTGCTGCCAAAGCATGGGGCTGGGATCTGCCTGGCTCAGGGCACTCTGCTGCCAGGGCAAAGGATGGTGACACTTTGTGCCATGGAGGCTCTGGATCCTCCGCAGTGGGAAATCGCATGCCAGAGGACCTGCGTTTCTGCTTCCTGCTGCACGAGGTTGTGCAGAAGGTAAGTGGTGCTTCTGGAGCCTGGCAGTGACTGTGCAGGCAGAGCCAGCCCCCGGTGCCAGGGTGGACACCCAGTCTGTGCTGAAGTGTGCTCCTCACCCCAGGGCAAGCTCCTTTCATAATATACTGGGAAATTCCTGTTAGAGATAGCTCTACTTAGGAATTACAAAAGTGCTGAATACATCTGCGGTCTTTCATACAACAACATCCCCTTTCTCTGTTTTTATGCATTTTAATGGGAATTTGCAAGGACTGCTCCAACAACACATGAGCAAGGCAGATAAATGCGTCTGTGATTTTGTGTAGCTTATGCCGTTGGTTTTCTGTAGAGGTTGGATATTATTTTGGATAATATTGATTGGTGTTATTTTCCTTTTGAGACTGGCCGGCGTTTTGTAAAATCATACCTGTGTGAAATGAATTCCCTCCTTCAAGGCTATGAAGGGCTGGAACAATGATGAAAGAAAAGACATTTATGCTTTTGCTTTCTCTACAGATTTGGAAAGCACCTTGTTCTTTTCTGAGTGGAAAGCTCTTACAGGAGAAGCGCTTTATGGGGCAAAGGAGGAGCCTGGAGGACAATGACCCAGTCCTGCTGGCTGGTGAACTCCAAGAGCAGCTTTCCCCGAGCAAAGCTGCCACTGTCCCCAGCGCGGGGCACTCGAGGACACTTCATCTCTGTGTCGTTCTCCACCCTGCATCTAGTTTGTGGGTTTGCTCTGTGCCTTCTTCAGGGCAGGCAGAGATGAGGCTCTGTTTTGTCGGGCACTTCATGTCCTGCTTCAGCACATACCATCTCAGCCTGTCTTTGCCCAGGGGTAAATATTTTTTACTTCTGGATGGAGAACTCTTTTAGATGTTTTTTGAATTGCTGGAAGCTAGTGCTTACTTATAATACTAAATGTGTTAGTTATAAATTTCAGAGTCTATTTCGGAGATGTCTCATTTGGCTGTGATCATTTGGGTAACTGTACCTGAAGTGTCCTAGAAAATCTTTTATTGGCAAATAAGACGTAGCTCTAACCTGCAGCAATTGGGAAAAATAGAGAAAAGAACTTAACAGATACATATCTTTGTGTTTTCTTGGTGGTTCTCTTTTTATTAAGTTGGTAAAGCAATTTTCAAAATTACATTTCAGGGCTTTCAAATGACCACAGCCTCTGGACATACCGTTATCGTTAGGCTATTCAGTACGTTTGTACTGTATTTTCTGCACAGTATGCATTTTTAGCTTGTTGAGAGAAATATTGATTTATCCAATGAAAGCTAATTAACTAATTTAGGGGGCAAACGTGTGAACCACAAGAGAAAGATACAGAGCAGGAATATTTGAACAATGCATATATAGCAGAAAACATTCTTTGCGTAGCTGACTGCATTGAGGTTAAAGGGAACATAGTTCCTTGCTGCTCTGGAGATGAATTTCATCACTGACTGAAGACAGGCTTCCTGAATCTTTTCACACAGTGATATGGACATTGAAATGCTGCTGATCTTCTCCTGATGTCGATCTGTAAGTCAGGGCACGGTCACAAATGCACTATACTGTGTTTGTGCATCTGGTGCCCAATCCAGTCAGTTGTGTCCTTCGATGTGTTTTAGACAGGATTTTAGCAAATATCCTGAGAAGGAGGGAGTGGAAGAAACCTTTCCCCTGCAGCTCCTTTGCAGGCTCATGACGTGAAGCGTCGTGACATGTGAACTCCCATGGCCCAGGGCGAGAGATGAGCCCTTCTTCTGCACATTGCACCCACTCGAGGCCCTTTGGGTGCTCCTGAATCCTGCGGGTTGAGACGCCTGGTTTGAGGTTATTCTTTGGGGTATTGTGCCTTCTAGCGGTTTGGGGTGGAAATGATGCAGGCAGGGGGCGTTGGGGAGGAAGGCTGAAATGGGCTGAAAGCTTGTTCTTGCATGCGCAAACTGGGTGTTAAAGCCTGAGACATGAAAGGTGGGTGCAGGCAGGTGGCTGAATATAAGAAAGCAATGAGGTGTTATTAATCCGAATCACCAGTAATACAAAATATGGCCAGAAATTTACAGGTTTTTATATATATATATATTTTAATATACGTATATATTTTACATGCATATTCTCAAATTTGTATCGAGCTTGGAGCTCACAAAACAGCCAAAAAGATCCCAGGTGGGACCCACTGCCTGGACTTTAATGCCTTGTAAACATTCATCTCCTATGTATCTCTTGACATGCCTCTCCACCTGGGAGATGAACTCTTCGTTTGCATGTAGGAAAGCTGCAGTTCCAGCAGAACTTCAGCTCAGTTCCTGTTTATATCTGTCTAACTGGGATTGGCACAGGAGTCAGTATAACCTGTCTGCTTTGGAGGTGTGCATGCTTCCCATTGTAGGAATTTGGGAGAAGGACGTGAAGAAGGGTCACGAGGTCATGAAAAATCCCGTCTCGAGGCAACTGGGTGTTGGATCCTGAGGCTCACTCTGGCTCAAAGGCAGTGGGGTCTCGGAGTGCTTTGGGCACAGCCTGCCCACCGTCTGCGGCCCACCTGCCTGGGGTGGGAGAGGAGGGTAATGTTCAATCAGATAAATCCCCTGATCTGCTGCCCCAGGAGGGCAGCTGGAGGCCAGGAGGGGAAATATTCCCCGTGCCCTCCTGTGCTGAAGCTGCCGTAAGTCGTTTCCCCCACCCCTGCATCAGAACAACAAAGATACCTCAGCCGTAATAGAAAGTGCTGGGAAAGGGTATTTGTCTTTCATTTTGTGCGCGTACTTTTTTCTTTTTTAAAAGTATTAGCCTTTGTTCTTTTTTTCCTTTTTGAAGGGGGAAATTCTGTCTCGTGGAGAGATGAAATTTGACATGCTGCAATAAACAGCCGGTGGGCTAGCTATATATTTAGACAATTTTGGAAACTTGTCATACCGCTTGTATTTTGGCGTTGTGCTATCTATCGCATCGGGTTAGCAGAGAGCTGAGAGAAGTGCTAACCGCACACCAGGTGATCACATTAAAATTACCACAATGACAATGCACACCGAAACATTTTCAAATACAGTGTTTTGTGTCTTATTTTAAGGTGACCTCCAAAACAAGGCTGTCCAGAGGAGCATCTGGGTTTAATGCAAAGTGCGACTGAACCGAGCGGATGTTTGCGTGGCGCCTTAGCCCTGCCCGGAGGCCCCTTCGCACCCAGCAGTTACATGGGCAAGCTCATCTTCTTCATCTCAGTTGCAGTTCTTGAATCTGTTTAGTTTTGGTCCACAGTAAAACAGCAGCTTAAGAGGACTATCTTTGGGATGCATTTCATTTTACTCTCTGAATCCAGACAGGCTTTTCTTTAGTGTGACCTCTGGAGCACACTATAAAGATGGGGATGAGTTTTCTCTTCTAAAAGACCGGTATATGGTCTTCATTTGTGACCAGAATAGTTCTTCCCACATGTGTCACAGTCCTGTGGAAATACTGCCACAGCTGACTCGGATATCCAGTATATTGCTGGTGCGCAGAGGGTTGTGTTTTACGTGCATTCTCCTGACTCTAGAACAGCACAAGGAGTGCCCCCCGTTCCTCTGCCGAAGCATGGCTTAGAAGTGTAAGAAGAAAGAAATAACTTTTTTCATTCCCTTACTTTCATTCCTTTAAACACCTTTCTCCAAATGGCTCCAGCTAACATCCCTACAAACAATTAAAATAAAAAGAAAACTAGCAACAGTTTTGAAACACAAAGTCTAAGCAAAATGAAACAAAATCCATCTCCCTATGCAAAGTAGCCTTGACTAAAGAACATACGTTCTTATGAAGTGTAATTTACCAAGTACTTAGATAAACAGCAACAGTTAGTCTATTTTGCAACATCAAAGGCTTTCCTACATTTCTTGATCTTATTTCAGCTATTATCGACTCCTCTCATTAATTTAAACCTGAAGGGAGTACTTCTGTTCTGTGTCTAGGAATAAGCTTAAAATATTTTAAAATAAATGCAGCAGATCCACTTTTCTTTTTAGCTTTGTGTATATAAGAGACATCCGGTCGCGTGTACCATCCTCCAGATGTGGCTGACCTGATGACTCCCGGTTGAACACAGCCACCAAAGACCGGTCAGGGTGCGGGGGACTGGAAACGTTATTAGCAGGAGCAGCAGTAGTAACGCTGCCCGGGGCTTCTTCAGCCCTTTCAGCGGGAAGTTTCAGTGGGCCTCATGGTGCCATGAGCATCCCCGTTTCGAGAGGGAAGAATCCGGTCTGCGGAGAGGGAAAGTGGCTTGTCCTGGAGAGCCAGCAGCTGAGCCCAGGCCTCCTCTGCTGCTGTCAATGAAGTTTAAATACTCAACTCTTTCCCAGGGGAGAGAGGAGAATGCTCTGCGAAAATAAATAATTTTGATGCCTATTGAGAATAACAATATTTTTCTTCTCCCCAGGTCTAGGCAGCTTAGATAAAAGGGAGGAATTCAGATACCGGTGGCCTAGAGCCTAGCTGATGTTAATAACGGCGATTCTCTTGACTTCAATCACAATGGTTCCTGCCAGCTGAGAATTAGGGCTGTTTTTGCAGAGCTCTTTGAACAATAAACCAACCATCTTCTCTCAGTACCTTTTCCCTCTGATAAGAAGCCGTCTCCTGGAGGACAGGTAGAAAAATCAAAAAAAGTCATTGGGCTGTTTTGCCATCAGTGCAGAGGAGCTGCTCTGTCCTCAGGGGTGGCCGTGCAGGGAATGGGGTTTCTCTGTGTCGAAACCTGGTCAAGCTCTTTTTGTCATGCAGGAAAGGGAGGCACAGTCAAAGCCTTTCTCCACGTGGTGCTTGTGATACAGATGAGTTGAGCTTTAAAAGGGCAATAGGGGCAGTAAGTATGTTCAGTTACTTGCAGCAGCCAGCAACACAGGGGAAGCAGAGGGAGATCACAGATCAAACACGCATATTGGAGTGTACTGTCACTGAATGCTCTGCCCTCAGTTAGGTGCGTGGTGGAAAAGGGAAAGCAAGTCCGGGAATTTTTTCGCCTTAGCATGATGAGAGCCTTGGACTCCAGTAATGCTGTTAGCCGTGCCTTGACATGGTGATATTAGCACTAGTCCATGCATTAAGATCTCAGGTTTTACTAGGACATCAAGCAAAAAAAATAACCCAAACAATTTTTTTTTTTTTAAATTTAAAAACTAGATGCAAATACCATCATGGCAGTGTCAAAATTGTAACTATGGTATTTCCAAAGTGGAGGGTGGAAGTTATTTACAAAAGCTTTTTTCAAGGGCTAGGGGCTCTGCACCTATTATCCTGTGAGCTTCCTTAGATGACAAAAATAAAAAAGGACAGTCTCCTTTGTTCAGCAGCAACCTGTGAAGGGAATGAATTCAGGAGAGACACTTTGCTAAGGCAGCAAAGTCCTCAAATGTTACAGGCAATGTGCCAGGTTCAGTAGAGCAATTGCATTCACAAAGGCTACTAGGGTACAAAGATAAATGATCACTTAGTGCTCCAGAAGTGCTTATTTTTTCTCTTTCTCCTTCCCTCTCTTGCCTGTGAAGTGTGAAGAAATGCGCTCATTTTGTAACATTTCTACTAATTTTTTTGGTTTCTGCATGGAAATCTCCAGATGTGAGGATATTCTTCCTACTTCTCGTCCTACCGCCAGTGAGGTTGTCAACTTTGAGAACATCTGGGTAAAGCGAATGCTTTCTCTGTAATTAAAAAACAGTCAGGCTATAGGAAGGCTGTAGCTCTGTAGCGTGCTCAGTGTTGTGCTACCCTGTGTTTTGCAAGATGATGGTTACTAATTGGAAAACATTAAAAGGTTGAAAGACCAGTGCTTATGTCAGTTGTTTCTTATGGTAAATATGTAACTTCCAAAGATGTGTCTATTTGCAGTTTGAAATCGCTGTTTCAAACTCCAGATTGTTGTTCTGCCTTTTTCCATTAGCACAAAGAGTCCTTCAGTGCCTCAGGTTTTCTTCCCATACGGTAGTTTTTCACATCCCTGGATCGGTTGTGAAATTAAAGGGGAGAACACATTTGCCAAGGGATTCTCCTCTCTGGCACTGGGTGAAGACGTGGCACTAGAGAGTCTTCCCCGTGATGGGGCTGTGGAATGACAAAATATCTCTGAACAGGTCCAAATGTCTGGCACGTAACAAAAAAATCCTGTTGGATCCTTTGGATGAACAACCCCACTCCTTTCCTGTAGCCAAATGAATCCTCTTTTTAAGGGAAGAGTTAACAATTCACTCCTTTGAATCTAATTCACTTTTGCTCAAGCCCTTTTCTAGCACAAGAAAGGATTTATTACTTTCTATTATCGAGCCTACCCCAACCTACGCATTCCCACGTGGAAGTGGCAAGCTCTGTATTGATTTTGTGAGTGGCAGCTGCAGAAGGCAACGCATGGCTTTGGGACACACTTCTCAAAGAGCATGGCCGCGTCCTTCTGCTGTAGCTTGGGCACTGTCAGGCTGAAAACCCTCTGGTTTCAGTACGGGGGAGATGCTAGAAAAACTCTTAAAAGCATTTTGAACTGTCATACGCTTTCTCCCTTGAGCCCATAGATTCTATACGTTCAATCTTTCAGCATGCGGCAAAAGCTATTTCTGCTCCTAAGCAGGTAGAAAGATGGGCCGTAAGGCTTGAAAATGTAGATGGCAATTGATTAGGACTGACAGAAATTATTTTAATTTCTCAGCTTTTGTTGGGTTGGACTGGTGAGTTTTGGTTTCGACCATTAGCAATGAAAGATGGTGAGGATTTCAAAAGACAGTAGTTGTGTGTTTGACGCCTTTCATTTCTGCCCTGCTTTGCACATACCATCAGGGACTGGTCCATACTGGAGCGTGTCTGGTTTGGAGGCTGCAAGAGAGATGCTGACGAGCTGGAGTGAGTCCAGCGGAGGACCATGAAGGTGTTTGGCGGTTGGAGCACACAGGGTGGGGAAGTGGGGGACAGACTTGTTCAGCCTGGAGGAGAGAAGGCTTTGGGTACGGGGGCAACTAACTGCGGACTGTCACTCCCGAAGGGGGGACGTTCTAGAGGTGCTAGGCTGTTCCCAGGGGTGCGCAGCAACAGCACGAGAGGCAGCAGGCTCAGGCTGCAACAAGAGCAATTCTTGTTGGGTAGAAGGTTTGGTCCTGGTTGTCCCAGTTTGGTGCAATTCCCATTGTTGCAATTTTTGAGCGTTTGATTGGAAAAGGTGCTGAGCAACCAGATCCAGGTTTGAAGTCAGCCCTGCCCTGAGCAGGGGGTGACCTCCAGAGGCCCCTCCCACTTGGATGATTCTGTGGGGGCATGATTGCATGCAGTGTTTGCGTTGCACATTGCACACAGTTCTGTGGGCTTTAGACTCTGCGTACAGACCTTTAGCAAAGGGGAATGAACTCTTAAAACAGTATTATCATCATTCCTATTGAATTCACTTGTATAAATATTTATAAATACTCAGTTTCCACCATGCAGTGTTGTATTTTCCTGAAGATCTCTGGTTAGAAAGAAAAGCATTAAGAGCACCCCTGTCCTTGCTTAACGTGGCACTCTTGGCTTGATAGTGAAACCTGCCCCTTGAGTGCCCATCTGTATTCGTTCTGTCCTCCTGAAGTGGTAATCCAGTTTATCCTCTTGCCGTAACTTCACTAAGTCTATTTATTTACTGATTAGCTCTAGGCGTGATTATTCCCTTTAAGCACTGACAAAACATGCTGAAAACAAGGTGTACACATGACAAAAATCTGGATAAACAGAATTATCAAGGAAATACTAGAGAAAGTCCAGAAGACAGTGCTGAAGATGCAGAGATATCTGTTGAGAGACATTAGTCTTAGATGGAAATCAAGGGGAGATTTGGGTGTGTAATGTGGGAAAATTGGGAAATATATAGGTTCCTGTGAGAAGGGACTCAGATTTTTCATCTCATGACAACTGAGCAAACTCCACTTACTTCAGCAGGACTGCACTGATTTATTCTAGCTAAGCATCTGGCCTTGTGGTTTGTAAAATCAGCTGTGAATATGCAACGAGGATGGCTTGGGCTTCTTTAGAAAATCCCAGACCTTTTAAATAAATATTCAACACACTTAATTTGTTGCTAGAGGAGGACCAGTTGCAGGAGAACCAAAGGACTTCATACAGACTCATACATTGCAGCTCGTAACAATGGTGCCCTGTGGTTTTAGACTGACGTCATGAATAAACCAGCCCATAGTATTTTGTCCTGTGCTCATTCCTGTGTTAAGCTGATAACCTTTTTCGAGTTACCACAGAGCTTTTAAAAGGCAGATACCCTGCCTAGTCTTAAAGACATCAGGTGCTTATATCAAGTCCCTAGGCCAATTGTTTCAATGGTTAATTACTCCTTGCTATTAAAAGAAAATAATGCTTAATGTGGCCTGAATTCATGTAGCCTTATCCCCTGGCCACGGGATCTTTTTATGTCTTTGTGTGCTGGGTTAAGGAATTGCTGGTAACTGGAATGTTCTCCCTGGGTGTTTGGTTAGAGACCAGCGAGATTTGCTTAAGCTTTTAGGTTTCAGTTGAGGCTTTCTTACCAAAGTTTATGTTTCCCAAGACAATAGGCTAAACAGCTTTGAAGCAGACCGTGCAGCCCATATTTACCTGGCTAGCTTCCACCTGAACCCTTGTTCCTGTTGGCTTCAGCCACCGCCGCTCCTGCAGAAGCGTCTAATTAATGGCAACCACAGACACATTTGGAAATGGAGTTTAGACTTACGACATCTGAGAATATCTTTAAAGAAGGATATCAGTGACTACTGCAAACAGGGTTATCGTAACAAGTTCTGGGTTTTCTTTCGCCTGTTATTGCTAATTTAGTTACAAATAACAATGTATAAAATCAGTTCCTGAGAATATATACAGACACTGTGCAGTAGTAATGAATTCATGTCGTTAGTGTGATGAAAACAGCAATTGTGTTAATGAATATGGAAAGCAACACATTTATTTAATGCAGATGCCTGGTGTCAGACTTCTGAACTTTGTAGAAGTAACTAATAGATGTGTG
Source organism: Dromas ardeola (assembly GCA_013398915.1). Taxonomy (NCBI): domain Eukaryota; kingdom Metazoa; phylum Chordata; class Aves; order Charadriiformes; family Dromadidae; genus Dromas; species Dromas ardeola. The sequence continues at coordinate 301,267 of VYZM01013898.1, read as the reverse complement.
TTATCTGCCCAACACGCTCTCCCATTTTCCACTCTTCTGGTTTCTTTGGTAATCTATGGCATTAAATGATTGGAAGAGCTCCAGCCCGCCCCATAGAGCAAAGCTGAACGTTACAGGTGTTCTGCATTGCTAGCACCCTGCAAACTTGCCCAAGGGTATCACTGCATCTGTCCTACTACGCTCATCTTGTATTGTCTGCTAATGACAGTAACAAACTTTGGAGGATGTACCTGCTGTAGATGGTACCGCCTTTGGAGTTAGCACTCAAGTCTGTTCCTGTTCAGATATTCTTATTTACTGAGTTTTGCCTCTGGCTCCATTGACAGAAGACTTGAGTTTGTCTTTGTGGGGGCTTACCTTTTATGTGATTTCCAAAGTACCAATTTTAAAGTGCTTTTTCTCCACTTCTGTGATTTTTAAAATGGCCAGATAGATTAAAATTGGGGCACACAAAAATATATCGCCTTCAAAATTCATCTCTTAGGAAATATAGCTTAGTGCTGGACATGGAGGGATCGGACAAAGTTTAGATCATATCCAATTGCTCACCTTATTCCCCAGCACGTTCCCTGCTCCAGGAGCATTGCAAAATTGCTGTGAGGTAGAAGCAGAGGCAGGCAGGGGATGAACAAAGATTTGCTCCTGTCCCTTATGCTGCGTGCTGCCTCTTGAAGATACTGATCTGCCATGAGTGTAAGCCAGTGTTGCAAGAGCTAAATAGGGCAAGGAGGTTATTTTGCACTTTGGAGTTCACTGGATGTTACGTGGGCCATCTCTTATTTGCAGAAGACCAGCTGACAAATACCACAATGTATTTTTAGCAACCTGGCACATGGTTCTTCTCCTGTCATGGGTATGAGGCAGGAGAATACTCAGTAATTCCCCCCAGTGAGTATCAGGAGTAATTAAAATGGCTTCTCCACAAAGAAAACCACATTGTAATACCTAATTAGAAGAACTTTTGAAACAGAAAGAGTAAAATGCCATCTCCCTCTGTCTAAAGGTGTTACTGTGGGATAGACTTTGCTGCTTTTAAACTTGCACGGGGAAGCCTTTGTTTTAATTCTCCTGAAGTTACAGCAGTGTTTTCCATGTGGGAGGCAGCTTCGTGCCTTTACTTTGTTTGAGGTCAGTCGGAACCTCTTGCAGCTGAGGGAGCGCTGGGTGTGAGTGGTCCACATCCCTCCCCCGGGTGTCTGTGGGGCCAGGAGGCCCCACCACCTCTGTTCTGCCCCACGGGAAGGGAGGCAGCAGGCTGGCTGCCTGCAACGCACAGCTGCCTCCAGCTCTTAACAAAGGTAGCACAGTGCTGGAACTTCGAGTGCTAATTGCTGACAAACCTAAGTTATGGAGTCGTAAACAGAACTTTTACTGTGGCGTGGGGGATTATTTATGGTAGAGAAGTGTGCGAATACTGAATTCTCTGAGTGATTTCTGGGTGGATTTCACATTTAACTTATGATAACTACCTTGATAAAAGCCCTGGGAGAATAATTCCATCTTGTAGCTTTTTCATGATTGCTATTGTATGGGTTATAGATCTTACACTTTTCATTTAGATATGCTAAATAGGTTTTTTCTTCCATTAATAATGAGAAAATTTCCCCTTTTTTGTATGCTTTTCAGAATTAAAATTAGTATTAACATTATTTGGCTATCTGGTTGTGTAGGGAATTTCAATGACGTGAGCAAGAAAGTTAATTTCATTTTTAGAAGAATATTACTGGGTGGAGAAGAGCCACACAAAGGAGAATTGGTGGGATCGCTTTTCTCTCTAGCAGATTCATGAGTGGTCTGCAATGATAAAGTTATTTTCTTTTGCAGAAGAAAAGTTTTGGAAACCCCAACGAGCTCCTCCCTGCCTTAAAAGTAATGTCCTTATTTTGTTTAGCTCAAAAATTTGGGCTGCCAATGTAGACACGTTTTTGTAGAGGGAGCTGCAGTTCCCCCTTCTTTTTGAACCTTGTCTGGTCCCAGCCTACTTCAGAAGCCTGCTGGCCTTGTTCCTCCGACACAGCTCTCCAGCAGGCTGAAATGGGCTTACAGATACAACACGGGGGAGTTATTGTTAAAGGCCAGCTTCAGCTTCATAAGGCTAATCTCACTAGGTGCCCTGTATAGCCCATGGAGAGAAACTTGGACTCTCCCCAGGGAGCCCATCGGGGAACGGGTTGTTGGGTTAATAGTTACTGCGTTAGTCCAATGCAAGAGCCTCTCTTGTCCACTCTGAACCCCACTCTGAAAGGCCTTATCCCATCCATCACCAAAGTAGAAAACAGGATTTTTAACACAGCTGTAGACTGTTACTTGGTCCTGTCTCAGTTTTACCCTTTTAGGGTAAACTATTTAAATTCTTGCAGTCCTTTCCACATAAATGTTGTTCTCTGGACCTCTGATCCTGTTTAGTGCTCCAGTCTAAACTCTTCCCAGATGGCATCTCATTTTTAAGAAATGCAGAGCCCAAACGTGGCGCTTCAGCAAGGCCTTCTGCCTGCCGCAGAGAGCAGGAGGCTTGTTTCATGTACCTCCCAGGCAAAACGAGCCCCCAGTCCTGCTAAAGAGCGTTCTGGTGGCTGGGGCTAGAACTCTCATTTGTTAAATCATTTTCAATTCCAGGTCTGTTCTCCAAAGGATGTGTTGCTCTTCCTCGATTGGCATCATCTGCAGACTTAATGAGCATGCTCTCTCTTATATCATCCAGATCATTAGTGGAAGTATTGAATAGTCCTAGACCCAGGGCAGCTCCCCGTGGAACACACGGGTCTGCGCTGCTATTTTGATGCTGAAACATTGATAACTGCTTTCCAAGTGCTGCTTTGCAACTGCTTTTGCATTCTCCCTGGAACATGAAACCCCCATGCTTCCTTAATTCAGCTACAGGACTGCTATAAAGAACAATGCCTGAAGTCGGGATACATGACATCTGCTACTGTTCTTATACCTACAAAACCTGTCACCCTCTCACAGGAAGAAATTATATTGGTTTGACACAATTTGTTCTTGAGAAATCCATGGTGGCTGCTACTCAAGTCCTGCTTTCTCCTAGGTGCATGCATGCAATGTATTCAACTGTTTGGTTCAGTTTGGTTTTTCTTTTCTTTTCCCAGGATTTCATGTTGCTTGTATTTCGTTTTTCCGTTCAGAGAAGGAGCCAAGACCAAGACCCGTGGATTTGGAGACATGGACACTGACGGAGTGTGACACTCCCCGCTGTGAGTGCTGTTTGAGGTGGGGGGAGGGATGGTTTTGGGTGAGGACCTGAGGCAAAAGCTCTCCTTGCGGCTGCCACATTTCCAGCGTGATAAATTTCAATGACCCAAGGTTCTTTGCCGAAGGTTTGCAGATAGGCCTTCCCTGCTCACGCAATTCTCACTAGCCTTTTTGGGTTATGGGTTTTTTTTTTTCACTCATACTGTGAGCCAAGGACTTCTACTGGCTCAAGAGCTCAAAACTGACCCTGATTTTTAAGTGTGATTTAGATTCAGGTATAAACTTTACAGGCAGTTACAAAGTGAAAGCTATCTGTTACAGAAAATGGTGTTGTTTTCTCTCTTTTCCTCAATTCCCTCTCCTGTAAACGAGGTCAGGAATGTTATGAAGCTAACATCATTAATGGTTGCAAAGTGTTTTGAGATCCCTGAATGGAAGGGCTTATGTAAGTGAGAAAGTCTTATTAGGATAATTATAATTGCCAACTGTACTGGCACAATATAGATCACTTAATGAATTATTTGGCTTTTTCTTTCTCTCTTTCGCTCCCCCTCAGCTCCCCAAAGCAACATAAACAGACTGATTTTAATTGGCAACTTTCATTTCTAGCAAATGGATTTTTCGCTGAAGTTCAAACTCAGCAGCAACATTTAGAAAATGCAACTTGGTTTCAGATCACTTGGAATTTGCAGGGCCACAGTAAAGAGGAAATTCTCTGCGGTCTTTGAACTAGAGGCGCACACACTGTGCCTGCCTTTTGAATCCCGAGCACTTCTCTCTCCATTACCTTGCAGTGTGTTCCCTGCAAGAGCTGTGCTCAGCTGTTGACAGATGATTGTGACTAATATGATGAAGGTGAATTGATGACTTAGGTTGGCGACTAACATGATATAGCTAATGGTCTCTGTGGAGGAAAAGAAATCCCCTTTGTAGTTTCATCTCCCACTGCTGTGATTTACTCCCTTGGTTTTGCCAGCATTTCACTCGTGTTGGTTTGAATGTGTGGTCTTCTGGAAGTGACCCAGAGATGGGATGCAGAAACCAGTTCTTGCTCTTTTGTTAGGATTTAGAGGATGACTGATAATCAGCTACCTTCCTTCCCCTAAGACTTTTTCTCTTGGCTGCAGTAACGACTCATGTTCATCCCTATGAGTGAGAAGTGGCTACTTAATGCTTTATAAAAATGGCTTAAGAAAGCTATTAAGATTTAGGAAATTATGATCCCCTTGTAGTTACCTAATCTCTGGTTGTTATTACTGCCGTGCAGTCAGTAATATCACAATGCTTAAGTCAGTAGGCGGTTACTTCTTGTTGAGCCCTGAAAATTGTATCTAATACGCAGTGTGGACCCATTTGGAAATGGCAAGTGCAGTGACTGCTATAGAGCATATATGCCCTTTCTTTCTTTTCTTACTTCTTGTGGCTTTCTTAGAAGTGGTCCCAGAGGTTGTTTGCCCATGCATTGAAACACCATGCGTTTCATTTATACAATTGCCATAATAAGTTATGCAATACTTTATTATTATTACTGCCATGCTATACTTAGCTGGAACCCATAGCTACAGTTCTGTCCCTTTCTGCTAAAAGTTTTTCAAATATAGAAGGAGTGAAATCCCACCCTATAAAGCAAATAACGTAGCCCAAAAGGTTGGTCCCCAGCTTTTCGAGATCACCTTCATTCCTGCTGTCAGCATGGGGTAAAGCAGCTCTTACAGTACAAACCAGGCGCCACTGAATCCTGGTGTCGAGGGGAAAGTGCCTTTGCCCAGCTGTGAAGCCGGGGGGGTTGGTTACTTGCTTAGCCATCACCTACCTGGGCTTAATGCTGAAGGGCCTGTGAAGGAAATGCTCAGTGAGGAAGAGCAGCCCAGAGGACTGTGCAGCTCTGCGCTGCCCGTGTTCGGCTGCCAGGCCGAGAAACCCTGGTGGAATACCACAAGGCGAGATGACGTGCAAATGGGCATATTTATGGCAATGACAAAGGGTGGCGATGATAGTTTTTTACATTGTGAGTGAGTGGTGTGTCATAGCCCTGAGGCACTGTATTTAGCTGGGAGGAAGACAAGTCCCAGTCTGTATTTGCTGCTACATTGGTATTTTGTTCTGCACAGTGCTGCTGACCATACTGCTTAGCAACAAAACCAAACCACAGCTACTACTAAGTTCAGCTTTCGAGAGGAGCTGAAGTTTTTCGTGCACTATTCTTTTGGATATCGTATTTACCTCTGGATAAATCACTGTGGACTGTATCATGCTTTTAAAACATGGGAAATGTCAGATGTGTAAATCCGGAACTGTGTCTCAGCGTCCTTCTGAAGCAGCAAAACGGGCTGGGTTCTGCCTCTTCTCCTTCCCACCCCCCCCCCCATGCTTGGTGGCGAGGACAGCTTACAGCAGAGAGCTGCTGTCAGGTTTTTCCTAGGACAAGTTAAAAATTTAAATCTCGCTGCCACCCTCACTAAAGATAATGCTGATGTTTACAGCCCCTGGAAGCCCTTAGATAAATGCACTATGTCCACATTGCCTGCCTTGAATCCAAAATGTTACAGCAGGAGTCACATCCCATACAAGACTATTAGCTATAGTCCTGCTACAGCAGAGCCCTGTTGCGTGTCTGGGGGGGGGTGGGGGTGTGGGGGTGTGTGTCTGTGAGGGGGTGCTGCCCCATCTCTGCTCTCTGTTCAGCCTGACTTCCCACCTTGTGCACAGTACTCAGCGTAATGTTCCTGGTCCTGCTGGGCTGGAACATACTCACCCCTTGGCAGGCGCTAGCTGGACGTTCCTGGGGACCTTTGCTTTGTGTGCCTGTTTCTTCAGTTAGCTGTTGTGCCGTCTAAGCCTGGGGCTGGGGAGATGCCACACTGCGGCACGCTGTCTGCACCAGGCTCTGCAGAAAGCCCTGGTGGTGGTTTGGCGCTGCCCTGCCAGCTTTATCTCCCTCTAGACCTCCTCAGCTCTGCTCAGGTACGTGCCTCCACACGGCAGCCCTCGGAAGAGTTTGGGTATCTTGAGATACCCAGTTGGAGATGCCCTTGTTCTGGCCAAGCATGCCAGAGAACAGGAGGAAAACTAAGGCTAAAAGCTCCAGTTCTGTTTGTGTCTCCGAGGTGGATCTCACTCCGCACAGCGTGGCTTTACCTCCACTAGGACCAGTAACAGCAACCAGCCAGGCACCCGGCTTACGTCTTCGGGAGTTTCAGTCGTTTTGTCTTCTGTTACTGGTCAGCCTGTTTCCATGCAGTTCGAGCGTATGAAGGGGGGATGCAAAGCCATGCAAGCATCAATAGCACACTGTGCTTGGCGTGGGGAGCGTTTCTTTGTGCGAGAGGTTGCTAGTTGTGGTGACAGCTCTCATTTTTTCCCAGGGAAAGGTTATTTTTAAAGGCCTTTCCCTTCAGTTAAAACAGAAATTGTTAATATTGAAGGTACATTACAGTTTTTAAAGCAGAGGGAAAAAATGCTTAGAATAGCTAGCAGTGGCATTTTCCAGCATAGCCAGTGCCACCAGTCTCCACGTTGAGCAAGTTTCCATTAAATGCTTCACCTCATGCTACCTGACGGCTCAGCGTCGCAGGGACCTGCATGGCGGAACGGATTGCTGGGGTTACAGGCTCAGTGCAACTCCTGGGGGCTTTGGGCACCGTGAGTGAGAACAAAGAGGCTTTTATATCATTTTGAGAACATTCTGCCTTTTCTTGGCATGAAATATTCCCATGCCCTTAAAATACTTTTTTTTTGTTTTATACTGTAGGTTTTTCACTGAGGACTCTTAGGCTTTGGAAGGAAGATTTGATTTCTGCTCTTCTGCAGAGGTGATGTGTTTATAGCATCCCTCCTGGCCTCTTTCTGCCAGGTTTTGTAGCTTTTCAAGAAGGAGTTGGGCCAGGACTGTGCGTCGGCTGTGGGTGAGAAGGGTGCTGGCGGGTGGCTGGTCCAGGCAGTGGGAAAAGCTCTGGGCAAATAGTGCATATATCAGAAAATGGAAGAGAACTGACATCAGTTGGTAGTTGTTCACTGGGGACCTGGCAAACCCTAATAACCCCAAAAGGGGGAGGGGGAATTTCTGAAATGCAAAATCTTTCTGATTTTCCCCTTTTTATTTCTTAAAGAAATAGGAAATTCTCAGCTAGTTCATTTCTGTGGTTTGCAAACAAAATTTATTAGTTGTTTTGTTTTCCTACCAAAAAGGCATTTCTTTATTTAAATATTGACCTACTAATTTAAAAGGAGAAGAGGTTCAGAAAAAGGATCAATAATCTGAAAATGAGATGAAGGGTTTTGTGTTGGGCTGAATGGAGCATTTTACACAAAATGGCATTTTGAAGTTTTTTCTTTTTGTTGGCTGAAAGATATTTTTATTTGGACTGCAGTTAATTGTTTTGTTTCACCATTAGAGACTGCCGCATAATTCCAGAGAGACATGAGCAGGGGAGACTCCAATAATTGTTTATTAGCTATGGACAGTGAAGCTAAGGGAATTAATTCTTAGACTTGGGATTTTTTCTGCTATTTTCCCATGCTTTATGCGTTTTGGCTAATCTTTGCTTCTTGCTCCCTTGCATTAACCCTCCTTCTTTAAGTATCTCTCTAATTGTGAATCTCTCAGCAATTTTTTGTTTTCCCTGGGTGTGTTTATTTTATTTTAATTGCTCCACCTACAAACTGTTGAAAGTTCAGGTATCGCCAAGGAGAGGGAAACATGGATCAGGACTGGGCCAGCGGGAGCTGCAGGCTCAGCCGCGGCGGTCCTGAAGGCACAGTGAACAGGAGACACAGGCTACTGAAGTAAGAGAAGTGATGATCAATAGGTGTATTGCCAGGACACAGGGGCCAAAATTCAGTTCAGGGCAGTATTATGCTGACCACTGGTGCAAGAGGTAATCCCCAACAAGAACACCTCGTAGTCTCAGTAGACACGCTGGATTAATAGGTAACAGCAGCGTGTTCAGCAGGTCTGAGGTGGAGTCGCAGTACCAGGAGATGCAGGCACTTGTGGGGATGTGGCAGGCTGTCAGCGATGCGGGGCTGGCTGCAGAGACCCCAGTACGTATCGGTGTGTCAGAAGGGATGGGGCGCTGGGAAGGAGCTGTGGGAGATCCCCACGGTCCTCACCGGTTATGAGCAGAAAAGCCAGAAGGCAGCGTGCCATTTCGTACAGTCAGCCTGCTGTTATCCTGATCTAGCATGACAAATTGGTGTTCCCAGAGTGGCAGCAGAGTAATCAGACTGTGACAAATGGTTTACTTAGAGCAATTTGTTTTCATTTTACTGAAAATTTCTGCAGTCTTAACAAAAGGTTCCCCCCTGCCTCCTCACTCCCACCGCCTCCTTCTTCCTTTAATGGCATTTGCATGATGTTGAGAGAGGGACTTGGACCTGACCTGTGGCCGAGAGGGCGGTGTGGCAGCTGGGAGATCACGTTTGCGGGGACCCCGGGCTTTTCACAGCCGGAGGCGATGAGCTGGCGAGTGTGAAGCTCCCCCTCCATTAGCCACAGGCTGTACACGTGCTTTTGCCTGCGTTTCTCACACAGGAGCTGAGCTACCTCTCACCTTTTGCAGGTTGGTTCCTGGTAGATGGAGGGTGTGTGGGAGTATGGGTTTCACTGAGGGTCTGAAAAGGATGTCTGTCGGTCTGGCACCTTTCACAATCCCCTAAAAGCAGGCACAGCCCTGCAGCAGTGCTGTAGCTGGGAAAGGGGAGCAGTGTCTACCTGAAGCACTGCCAGCCACGTCTGCCCTGTGGGTGCCAGGGCAGCTGTGCAGACACATCCCCGCTCACGGCACAGCTGGATCCAGCTGCTTCAGCACACTTGCAAAAGCCAAAGAATACAGAGTGAAGGGGATAACTGCTAAAAATTAAAATATGCCAAAAACTGACTAGGAATTTGAGAGTGTCCAAGTTCCTGTTATGACAGTGGCTCCAGCTGGTCCTGGGACGGGGACCTTACTGCCTTTCCCAGCTCGAGTCTCAGCCCAGTCTTGCACAGGGCTCCTCAGTACCATGATGCCACTGCAAGGTTAAAACTTGGGTGGAATCACCTGCTTGACTTTCCTGGCAGAGAGATGAAAACCAGGTAAACTCTGCATTGTCTGTTTAGCAGAACTTCCCCCTGCCCTACGGCCGGGAAGTACCTGCCATGAGACTGACCTAGGAGTGGGCTGAACTCAGGCTCCTCACCTTCTGCTTTCTCCAGTTGCTCTCATTTATAGTTACCTGCTGCTTCCAAGTGCAGTTCTTGCAGTTCTAGCAGCCGGTGCTTTCCATGGGCTGCAGGAAAGGGAGACCGACACCTTGCGTAAGATGAAGGGTAGTGGTACGTGGGGGCTGGGGCCGTGGGGAAGAGGCCGGGAGGGCAGGGAAGAGTTCGGCTGGTGGCAGGGGACTCTGCGGCTGTTGGCCTTTAGACACGCGTTACTGAGATGAATAGTGAGAGTGCTCCACGCAATACCATTCTTCAAAGTCATGCACTGGGGTGGGACTGGTCGCAGACCTGGCCAGCAGGTCCGTGCCATCTAGCTTTTGTTCAGTTCTGGCTTCTTTCCTTACTGGTCTTTTCCAAAAATGCGTCGTTGCCCAGGGCAGAGGCCCTGCGGCTCTGCAGATGTGACACGTGCTGCTGCACTCCTTTAAACCCCCACCAAAGCTAGAAATAATTATTTGGGACCTTCTGGGGGGCAAGCCCTGCTTATGGAGAAATGGTGGGCCTGGAGCGCTGGAGGGTGAAGTGGTGGAGTCGAGGATTTTCTCCATCATGCCCCTTGTGGCCGCTACTTTCTTATACCTGAATGCAATTGCTTAAAGATTGCCTCAGTTCAGGCTAACGGGATGAAATGCTCAGGCCGCTCTCGTATGGGAGGTTGGATGTGACAGCCTGTAGTGCTCTCCTTTGACTCCAAGGTCTGCCCATAGCCTCAAGGGCTTGATTTGGCAAGCTGCTGCATTAGGTGCTGGTACTGCACCTTGCGTCCTTGTGCTACTGCACAAATACTCAACGATGTGATGCAATTTACTGCTGCGTCTCCCACCCAGCCACCAGAGCCATCCATCAAGGTCTGGGAGCAACCAGCCCAGTCCTCTTGCTGCACTTCGTCGCGATGGCAGTTGTGTCTGGAAATAGTGCAGTGCCACTTAGAGAGCCTGGCAGCGTAATGGCTTTCCTTAAATGAAATTTCCACTCTGTTGGCAGCTTTGCTTTTTGCAGAAGCCCTTGGAAATGGCAGAGCGGTGTGTAACTGACTGATGCGCACTGGAACATGTCCCTGGCCTTGGGTGGAACGAGCTTTCTGGTATATCCTCATACAACAAAATGACTTAAGTGAGACCATTATCACAACATGGTTTTCATAATGTATTAGCAAACATAATAAAGTGATGGAAAATTACTTGCACTAATCGGACATCCATAAATAGACTCAAATAGTATGTTTGACTCTCAATTGGAGTGAATAATTTATCAGCTGATTAAATCTGATCATTTTGTACAACCTGCCAGTAGTTTTCCAGTGCATGTTTTTACTGTCTATATATCTCCATTAGATTGACGGATTTGGGTGGTTCAGAATGGTAATAGGCAGGGAAATGCCATGTGTAAGTAAATAAAGCCGGATTTACAGCATTGGGGCACCACTCAGGTAGCTGACACCAAAATGGGGTGCTGTTATCTTTTTAAATGATAGCTGCTCTGCGTATCTCAGATGATGTCTCTCTTTCTTAAGACTAAGAGAGAAAGAAGAAAAAAGCCCAAACCCTCAACTGCCAAATATATCCTTTCAGACATTGAAGTGGGGCAGGACAGCTGCCCAGAGCCCCCGCAGCGCCTTCGGGGGTTGCTCAAGGAGAGCCATGGGGTGCGGTGGCAAGCGGAGGAGATCACAGCACTCTGTTTCTGTCCTGCTTTGTCAGGGGAGGTAAGTCCCAGTGGTGAACACCCTTCAGAGACCATCTTTCTGTCTCGCAGCTCCTCTGTCCACATCTCCTCTCAGGCTACCTGCTCCCATCCGCACTTGCATGCTGTCTGCACCTGCGTGGGGATTTTCTGAATGTTTTGGTGTTTGCTTTCCTTCCTTGATGTTAAACGCTAGTTCTCTTTTGCTGTTTGGATACGAGGCATTTCCCTTGATGACACAGTGAAGTCTATATTTGGGTGCCAAATCCCACATGGCTGCAAAACTTCCGAAGAGATATGATTAAAAAGAAATTACAATTGTGCATAAAAGGAATATTAGGTAGCTGCGGAGGTCTTTGGCAAAGTCTTCTGGGAAGTGTGGTATTACTGAAGGCCAAGCCTGAGAGGCTGTGCTCTGGCTTGCTTTGCACAGTCACCTCATCCTGTGCCGCACAGACCTGAAGTCACCACATCCCCACACCTTTGGAGGCTGGCGCAGGATCCGGGGTGCTGCTCCGGTGCCCTGCGGCACGTGGTCCAGAGCTGGCCTCTCCCCTGGCCAGGCTGGTGCCAGGAACTGGACTGCCACAGGGCCAGCAAGGGGAGGTGCTCTTCCAATATGTGCAGCTCGCGTTTAATCGAAATTGGAGGACGGTCAGTCAAAATGGGTGATGGCGAAGCTTGATTGCTCTTTACTGTGCAAACAGGCTAGATGTACAGAAACGCAAATACAAATGCTCTCTTGATTTGTTTGGCTGCTTCTTTTGCACCAAGGGAATGTGCCAACAACCTGTCACGAGCTGAGGCGCACTGCCTTCAGTGCTGAGCGTGATAGTCCCAGTTCTGCTCTCCTTTGAGAACCGTACCAGTGAAACTCCTGCTGACTTCCCTAGGAGGAAAGACGATTTGCAGGGTTGCTTAGCTGTAATTTAAAGGAATTAAAATGAAAAGCACCAAGGGGATGAACCAGTCAGCCAGGGAGTATTCATAGGGCTAGCTGTGTGTGAAGCAGGGATAATAACTGTTGCCTTTTCCCTTCAAGTTTGTAGCTGAAACATCCCTGTTATCCCCAAAGACCGTCAGTTCTGTTCCTGACCAAGGAAGAAGGAGAACTGAGAGAAAGAGAACAGATTTTCAGTGCCGGATCAATACTTCGGGCAGATGGAGGTGCAAGTATAGAATAAGTATAAAAAAATACTATGTATCAGCATATAAAAGTAAGCATATGAAATATATACCTTTGGTAAGTCAAGAAAGTTAGCGTTACTGTTGTTACTTTGTACTGGAAATATTTCCTGTGTCTGTCTCAGAGTGGTGGCAGGTTAGGACCCATGATTAGCGACGTTTTATAGGAAAAAGATTGCATTCTTTTCCGTATTAAATTTCTGCAAAACTAGATCCCAGCCTGGATTGACACAGAGCAGTGAAACCTGCAGAGCGCCTAGGCGGGCATAGTGGTTTTTTGAAAAGAGAGAGGGTCTGCCTACACCAGGACCACAACCGTTGTTTGTCACTCAATGGCAGCGTTGCTTGTTATTTAGAAAACTAAGGCAGTGTCTCCAGCATTTCCTCTTGTCGCTCCTCAGGCCAGCCTGGCCTCAGCACGGCATGGGTGAGGGATGTGGCCAAACAGGGAAAGAATAGCCAAAGCTTTGGATTTGGCAGAGCTTTCTACTGCTTGTGTTTCTTGAGTACTGCTGCTGCCTTCACTGGGACTAGCTTTTGTCTAAGCCTCCGCATAATTAGCACCGCTGGCAGCATTATTCTCCTTGGTTACACTCAGCCAAGTAACGCCGTTGTGCAGCGCTGGGCTGGCAAGCTGGGAGATGCCAGGGGTGTCGTTCGGAGGCTGGAGCGGTGTCTCACCTCTTGCCAGCCCTTGCACAAGAAGAATTAGTTTAAACCCAGATTCACTGGATCAGGTCTTCTGGGAAGGCACAAAAATGCTGATCCGCCACAGTTTCCATTCTGGTTTCTTCAGATGTGTTTACACTGATGAAGCTTGTGATGACGTTAGCCCTAGCACACACCTCTGCGTCTTGTAGCACTGGCCATAATTACTGTGATACACAGACTGGTTCTTCCAAAACGTCTTTGGATTGGGCAGCGGGGTTCATCTCTTCCCTCTCCCTTGGGGATAAACCCCAAGTTATTCTTGTACAACTTTGTGAATGGAATGGTGTATGGAAGTACATGCCAAGCTTCTCTTGAAGGATGGCATCAAAATTCAGGATTAGGGTTCACAAAATCCACCATTTTCTTTGCATCGATAAATATCAGTCTTGAGGACACTCCCTGGGTCTTGGTGTTTATGCATGGCTAAGGTGACATTTGACACTTTGAGTAGGAAAGACAAATTGCAGTGGTTGGCAAAGCAGCTAAATGTTCATCAGTTAGTGATGAACTAGTTAGTGATAGGAAATTGATGTTCACGTATTTGGGTAATATCCAAAGCAAACAGACAGGGTCAAATCCTTTGCCCATCTGCATCAGCATCCTTCTGTTGACTTAAGTGGGGTTAAGACAATTTGCCAGCTACGTACCTCAAAAGAGTGCTTATTTCCTGGTGCATGAGCGGCAAGATCAGAGCCTAGGAGAGTTATTTAGCTGTGAATACGTGGTGTGTTCAGTGCCGATTCCCTGCAGGCTCCCGTGTGCGTGCAGGCAGAGCTCACAGCTTGATCGCAGCCAGCCTGCCCTCCCTTTTGGACCCGGCCTGGGCTTCAGTATTGGCTGTTTGCTGGGTGCTTTTCTCCTGCGAGCCTGACATGGCCACCAATGATTTTACGTTCCCCTTCTCTTCCTACCCCAAATAAGGAGACCAGGAACTTCTTCGTCACCAGTGTTTCATTGTCATCATTTTGAAAACAGAGTAGCTGCTGATAATGCCACAACACTTTCTGATACCGTTTTATATGGAAATATGCAACTGGAAGGGGAGAGGGTGATGTGAGGGAGACACTAGGTTTTACTTTTCTGCATCATCTCACCCAAGGAAGATACTCCTTTTGAAACTCGAGGGAAACGTTGCAGATTACTACAGCTGTAGAGCACAAATCCTGAGCCGTTTAGGAGGAGGAAGGTGCAACCCATCGCCCCTCTGCGGGTCATAGAGAGGTGGACCACGGAATGGGAATATGGGAAACTGTATCTCATCCTGGTTTCACCCCAGTTATCTCCGACCCAAAAGCTGCAGCAGTGCACAAATTTGTTTCTTCAAGGGACAAAAAGAAAAGCTACATTTTTGGAGAGCAGCATCAGTGCCTTTTCCCAGAGCTTGTAATGGCAGGGGCCTGGCCTGCCTCTGATACACCAACAGCTGGAAAAGCAGATTGGTGTTTATTTTCATTCATGACCTAAGCCTTAAACTACCTTCTTCAGCCTTGTATGTTTGTCCAGTATGTGATCTTCACCCTGGAACCTCCAGTGACCCGTTGATGCCACATTGGCTTTAGCGCAGCATTGCCGTCTTCAAACATTGCTCTAAGGTTCATGGCTGCATGGAGCAGGGATGCGGTATCACAGGAAAGCCTGATTTCCTAAAAACTGAAACAATATATTATTGGAGAGCTCTAGAGGTAGCCCTGGTAATGATCAAGTCTGTGAGTTTGCTGTTGAGCCTTTATGCACTGAGCTGTTTGAGTATTCCCAGCAGGAAGCAGTGGCTGGGTATGCAGTCGGGGTTTTGTGTCTCCTAAAAGTACATGAACAAACCAACCATCAAATCCAGAGGAGTATAAATAACGCTGGAGAATCCAGGCAGATATTCACCTTCATTCCCTCCAAAGTGGGAGAGGACTGACTGTGTGAAATTCCATCTGAAAGAAAAAAACCTTAATTTTTTGCTATTTATTATAATAAAACTGAAAGCAGCCCACATTGTTTCTGAAATGGGAAGCATGACACAGTCAGTATTACATTTTCTTTCTGGATGCAAGAAAATGACCTTCATAGCTCACTTGAGGCTTTGTCTCTTTAGAGTTATGGGCCATTCCCTTGTTAGTGGTAATAAACCGCATTATATTCCACTTCACATTGATGGAGTTTTTCTACATAATGCCAGGGAACTTAAAAAAAAAAAAGAAAAGAAAAGAAAAAAGGTCAGTGAGTTTCCAAATGTGCTTTATTAAAAAGGATATAAAAGGGAAAGAGTTTGTATCACTTGTCAAATTATATGTGTTATATTAATAAGCCATTATGTTTTAAGCCCTATTTGTAAGTGTTGGGCACATGTAGTTTGGGATGTTATTATACCATACACGAGGGTACCAGATGTTCAGCACACAGAATGGACTGGACAAATATCAGATGGAGAGGGTGGCTCCCCTGCTGCTGAGCCCAACCGAGGAGCTTCACCTCGTCCGTCTGAGTCAATGGCAGGTCCCAATACCTCAAGCCCTCCCAGATTTTTGGCTCTGTTTTTAAATAACCCTACCTGAATAACAGAGACCAGGACACTTGTTAGTGCAAGCCAAAAACCCCATTGATGTCGATGCTGTGCCTTTAAATAATGCTCAGAACCCCCCTTATTTCCCCTCTGCACTTTTGGCCTCACGGCAGGCCTGTAATTAGCACAAATTTTTCACATTCATGGATAGATTGAAAATTTGGAAGCACTTAATGAAAAAGGTCAGTTACCTTGACCAGGCTGAGATTGCAGTTAGAGGACATTTGCGTGCTCCCAAGGCTGGCAGCATACAAATACATGAATATTAACGTCTCGCACGCAAAAATGCAAACGCCGTGTGTACGGTTGTCAAGGATAGAGCTTTGCATTCAGCGTGACTCCTGCCCCGACGTCTGTCTTGTGTTTTGGGGGCATTTCCACCTAGATTTACTGAGGCAGGGCTGTGTCTAGAAGTACCTGTGTGATGAGAAGCTGGGCTGCAGGTCCAGATTAACCACCTCCCATATGGTTTGAACTAGAAGCTAGGTCCGAGACACGTATTTCTTTCATGGTAGGGCCAGCACCTCACCCACCACAGCTGTGGCTTTTGCTGGTGGTGCCAAAGCTTGTGTTTCCAATAGCTTTTATGTCGGGGAGCTAGTTTTGGTAGGAAACTAGTGGTGTTATGGTTTGGGCTCAGGACCAGAGCCTCAAAGGTCACTACCCATTTTGGGTTTATATTCCTGAAACAAGGAAGGGCCTGTCTAGACAAGGAAACACCCCACCTGCAATCTTGTGGGCTTGGGGGTGAGTTAAAAAATAACAAAAATCACAGCCTCTGGATACAAGAAAGGAGTGCCCCTGTGGCATGGCGCTGGCTGGTTGCGCTCCCATGGCATCTCCTGTGCCGTGGGCCGGAGGATGGCAGCAGCCGCCAGAGGAGCCTGCCTCCAAAATGTTACACACAGGCTGGGAAGTGACTAAAGGAGTCCTGCGGAAACAGGAAAAGGTATGTGAAGTGTAATACGATTTCCTGTCTCTCCCTATAGTTCATGAGTTTAATGCAGATTTCTAAGTCACCAGGCAATAAGTGCGTAATGCATTTTTATTTATCTGTTTTAATCTCTCAGACTACGCTGAATTATGACAGAAGTAAAACAAGAAACTCGCAGAGCAAATCCTCCAAACACCTGTTAAGTTGGGAAGGCTCAGATCCTTTCATTTCTGGATCTCCCAGGTGCAGTTAATCCATAATGGGAGAAGAAGGAAGTCCCTGGTAATAATTACACAGTTTGAATTGAAGCTTGTGATAGGCAGCAAGGATTCTCACAATAATGTGCAAAACAACATGTCCTATACTCATAAAAAAACCCACGTGCCTTTTAAACATTTATTTATACTGTGTGTGTTTAATACTAAAATACTAAAAGTGATTATAGCACATTGCTCTTCACCTTAATTGTTTGGCAAATGTCATACTGTAAAAGCAAATCCCTCTCTTGCACTTACCGAGTACTGTGACATTCTTCTGCTGCCAAAAGCCCCTGCAAGATGCTTATGAGAGCACCCTCCCTGTAGCACAGTTTGTGAGCATTTCATAAATCTTTCCATGCAAAGCATCCCTCAGAGACGAGAAGATTATTTTATTCCCACTTTACTTTAAACCTGGAGAACTGAAGTACAGGAAAAGCCCCAGATCCCCTGTGGCGCTCAGATGCATTATTCCCCTGTGACCGAGTTCTGAGTTCATCCCACCTGACTTTCAGGATGTGGCTGGCAGGAGGGTTGTGCTGGAAGTTTAGTTACCCCTGAAAATCAGTCCTGGACCACCAGACCGCGTCGTTGCTTCCCCTTCCACCTCTCTGCAGCCCCGAAGCTGGCTTGCCCCCGAGCGCAGAGCTGGGTTGAGCAATGCATGGCCAGATTGCCAAAAGATGTGAGCACCAATTATTTGAACATCTGGCACCATTTGGATCTAGTGTTTGTTTTGTTTTTAAAAGAAACTGTGCCCTAGAATGTGTAACGTGCTCGTTAGCATGGAAGAAAGACCCGTGTGATGAGCTGCTACTCTTACCAGGAGTGATGCAGAGCAGAGCGAGACTCGTGGCTCGGCACAGCCAGAGATGTTGGGGCAGAACCAGCGCCTCTGTCATAAGCGGGATGGACAAGGCAGGGACAGCTGGGGCTTCTCCAAGACCAGCTTCTCATCTGACTGCTCATGAAGGTGCCAGTGGTGAGACCGCAGTGACATGGCTAGACCACCGCTAGGAATGGAAATTGAGGGCCTTCAAACTTGTTGCGTGTGGGAAAGTTAGTGCCTGGCTGCTGGTGCACTTCGCTGTTGTTTGCTGGTTGTCATTTCTAGAATAGAGCAAATAGAGCTATCAGCATCTCCGGAGATGCCTGGTGCCTTGCAAGATCAGGTTCTGGAAATAAACTGCTTTATATCACAGTGACTGTCACCTGCACTCTCCGCTCCACTAACCGGATTTATTGTAAGGCTGCATCAAACAAATGGAGTCATAAGCTGCACTGTCCCCAGGGCGACTGGATGAATTAAAATATCCAAGACAATGATGAATGCTGCCAGAGGGTGTTGATACTGGGCTGCTGGACCTGTGGTCTCTGGCGAAACCGAAGAAACAGTCTTGTCGCAGGGAGACTCCAGAATTCTCGTTCTCAGCAGCCAGGAGGAACCGGGTTCCTGTTTCCTCCGCTTTTGCGATCAAAGGGGCAGCCAGGCTCTGTGATAAAGCATGCTGCCTCTCCACGCTTTTGAGAATGAAAAGCTTCATATCTTCAAATTTAGGTTTCACAGGTCTCATCACCTCCTTCCCTCCACTGCTCCGAAATTCAGCAAAATAAAATATAGATAAAAACACGCAGCAAAATATTGTGGGCCCTGTGCAGCTCCTGCTGAAATCAGCAGTGGCAAAACTCCTTGTCATTTAAATGGCATGAGATCAGGCGTGTGCACCTGGCTGTGCGTCAGTACATGATGCATGTTCTTTGTGTGCACTCATGCACCTGCATTTTGTGCTACTTCTGGTTATACAGGTATGTGCGCTTGGGAGAGATGAGCGCCTGTTTATCCATAGGCAGCAAATATGTGTATGTTTGTGTGTGTGCTGCCAAGGTATGTTTATACCGGTATAACCACTGTGTGTCTGTAAAGTGTGTATCCCTGTACGTGTAGGTAAAAATCTAGTCTGCTTTCAAATTGCAGAAGCCAGTTCCAGACATAAGCCGTAATGGAGACCTTTGATTTATAAGACCTTCTCGCGTGGTGACTCTTTGTGTAGGATTTCTGTGTGATGCGAAATCTGAAATTGGGGCTGGATTGTTACCTGCTGGGCTGCAAGGAGAAAGCTCCGCGTGTAACCCCCTCAGCTACAAGCTCCTTATACGATGCCGTTTTATTTTACAGGTGGGCAGCCATCCGAGGGGAAGCTTTAATTTGAGAGAGTCTGTACTTAACAGCAGTAGTCCAGAGCCCTGCCATGTCCTTTCCATCCACCCATTTTGTTCCTTTCTAAAAAAAAAAAGATCAGGAGCCCCTTCTCAGGGGAGGAGAAGTCAAGGAGGGTAACTGAGTATATCTGCTCACAGCAGCAATGGCCAGCTCTTGGCTGACAGCCGGGCAAATGATCCCCTGCCAGGAAACATGACAGAGGAGGGGGTCTTTGTCGATGCCGCCCTCGTGCACTCGGCTCCCGTGGAGGAGCTGACCCTGGGGAAGGCCAGGAGCCGGCTTTCTGCGTGGAGGGGGAGCAGGGGTTACAATGGGCTCCAGCACTCGGACAATGACTCGGAATCAGAGCAAGGTGGGCTCTGTTCATCTGTTCATACCCAGAAGAAATCCATCCATTGCACCTATATCAGCATTGCACCTATGTCAGCCACCCGGGGCTGCACGCTCATGCACAGAAATTATACAGCCCCTCTCCAGCAACCCCCTTCCCACCCAGTGCACATCTTCCCTTTCCCAGCCCCATCCTCCCCTGTTTGCGTATTTCTGTCTCCAAAGAAATGACTGAGGGAGAGATACGTTTCTTTTCAGCATCATGCTGACCCCCTTTCTCCTTCCCCCAAGCCCTGAAATTAATTAAATGATGTCACGGTTGATTTTATCTGATTTGGAAGCAATTCATCACCCTTTTGCTGGTTCTATTAGTCCAAGCGATCAGCACATTAATTCATTTGTGAGACTAAGCTCAAGGGTAATTACAGTGAGGAAGCTTAATGCCTAAACGTGTTAATGTCTGTAATCAGAACTATTTTCTCAGTGCGGAACAATTGTTAGACAATTACACTTGGATATGATTGCCCTGGTAGGCAACAGACGCTGTGTCAAGAGGGGAATAGCAGAAGCTTGTTTTGCAAGTAGTGTATTATCAGCAAATTCCACTCTTTGCAATCTCTTTTTCTGGATTCTGCGCAACTCACCCCTTCCTCAGGTTTTGCATTATGAATTAAGTTGAAAAGTCATATCTCTCTCTTTTTCAGGCTAGGTAGTGTGCGGCACAGAGGAAAATAGACTCCTCTGCTTTTTTCTGACATAAATCTCACAGGCTTTTGCTTCTGGTGGCCTGGTTTATGTCCATGGAGAGAAATGATGAATTTAATAGGCGGCCCTTTGCCGTCCAACAATCAGTGCCTTTCCACCAGAAGCCCAGATGAACTTTAGGATTGAGATTCTCCCTCTTTTGCCCATCTGGAGGTCTCTTTGTTGGCCTCATGGTGGGGAAGTCGTGCTGCCAGGGTGGTTCTGGACGTACTTTAAAGGAAAAGTATCTGTTGATCGCGGGACCCGTATGGATGCAGTGGGACCGCACAAGCATAGCAAGTGGCACACAATCTTTGTGGGCAAGGCCGTTTCCTCTTGCTCTCATCTTCTGAGTGAGCTGTCAGTGCCCTTGTCTGAACAGAAGGCTTCTAGTTTTATGTCAAGGATCCTAAATGTGTCTGTTTTCTTCATGCCTGACTCCAGAAGGAAGTGAGGAAACTTACAGCTGTACAAAGTTCAGCTTTTACTAAAAAGTCACCTGCCCAGAGTATCAGGAAATATCTCGTCCATGGGATCACGCTGCTTGACTCTCAGCGATAACCCCACATGTGCTGCACAGCGTGTATGGTCTGCAGGGGTGACGTCTGCCGAGACAGGGTGATGTGGGATGAGCAGGCACGCCATGGCCTGCATGGATGTCACCTTCCAAAGCGCTTTTGGGGAAAGGAACAGCTCTGGCTCCTGCCTGCGCAGGGTGGGCTGTGGTGGAAGCCAGCATTGCTCGGCCATACAGGGGCTGTTGCCTCCGTGCAACAGGAGAAGGCCGGGGCACGGCTGGGGGCAAGGATCAGGAGCGTAGCAGTGGGCATGATGCCGCGGGAAGAGCAATCATGCCCGCAGCGTGGAGCAAGGGGAGGTGGGGCCAGCCCGGCACCTGCAGCCCAGTGCTGCTGGTTCAGAGCAATTCAGCCTTACGGGACTGCTGCTCCCTGCCCGCCTTATCCTTCTTCCAGCTGGTGTATGGCATTTGCAGGTGGGTTTTGTTCAGCCGCTTCCCTCCAGATATATAAGCCCTCTCAAAGTGAGGATGGATTTGCTGCCGTCTCTTGTGAGCTGGATGGTGCCTCTGGGCAGAGGGATGTCCGGGAGCTCCACAAAGTCATTCCTCTTCTTCCCCAGGTGGCCGCAGTGACCTCTGCTGTCACTGAGTGAGTCCAAGCACTTGTGCTTTTCAGCTGGGGAGGAGAGATTTTATTCTAGCTCGAGCTGGAGGTCCGCCAACGCGCAAGGCACTGTACCTTGGAGAGATTCTCATTTGGGGTAATGTCCCATACACTGCTGGTCTTGAAAAATGCATTTCTTTGTATTTGAAGAAAAGCCTCTAGCTGTGCTGGATTGGCAGCGTCCTCGCAGGCCCCTGTGTTCGTCCTTAGCAGCAGTCCCAGCCTCCTGCCACAAATGAGGAAGGGGAAGAAATGAGTTTACAATGATGTGTTTTGCAGACACGGTGAAGCTTGCGCCAGTGACAACCACAAGAAGAGCTGTCTGCTGGGATGGTTTGAGAGGGCTGTCTACACCCAGGGGACAGTAAGAATAAATCTAAAGTTTCTGTTGTCATTAGTGGCATAGATGAAGAGCAAATGACTGCCTGTCCTCAGGAGAGCAATCCTCTCTGGTCTCCAGCTGGACTTGCAAAGGGGCAGTGGCAGGGACCTTCTCCTTTCTCCACATCCAATTTAGCAGGACTGGCTTTAGCACTTCCCTGCTTTCTCCAAAACCTAGGATACAACAAAACCCTGCTGGGGTATTCTGAAGAGGCCTAAGCCCTCTCTTAACAGCATGAGAGCAGGGAGGCTCTGCAGGTGGGAAAGACAACATGGCCCGGGCAGTTGCAAACCAAGTGCAGTCCCAGCCACTGACGTGCGACCCTTCGCCTGTTCGGAGTTGTTCCTACTCCAGTCTTGGGGTTGGTTTGCTTGGGAGATTCCCAGGAGAGCAAATCAGCGTATGCCAAGGCTTTATACGGTGCCCAGCACGCCAGTGAGAGCAGCTTCATGGGGCCAGGTGGGAAACTG
Source organism: Dromas ardeola (assembly GCA_013398915.1). Taxonomy (NCBI): domain Eukaryota; kingdom Metazoa; phylum Chordata; class Aves; order Charadriiformes; family Dromadidae; genus Dromas; species Dromas ardeola. The sequence goes on along the minus strand of VYZM01013898.1, from coordinate 279,200 downwards.
GCCCAAAGGGCTGCGAGGGCGGCTGCTGCCGAGGGCCAGGTTGGGGCTGGGGCAGGGCTAACCAGACCGGCAAAGTTCTCCCGCTGAGGCAGCCCCCCCGGCAGGTGGCGGTGGCTGGGTTTGCTCTCTGTGCCCCCGATGCGATCTTCTGAGGGCTCGCTGCAGGTTTGCCAAGGAGCGGGGCATGGCAGGCGGATTTTGACAAAATGGTGTGAAACCGACAAGATATCTCCAATGTCGAATGAGTTAAAAAAAATAATGAAACTCGGGGCAATCTCACATCTGTTCTCACTCAGTGATCAGGTCTGACAATGGGGAATGTAAGCACAATAGGATGATAATGTGAAGAGGTCTGAATTTTGCATTGTTTCTTCTCCTTTTTGCTGGAATACCTTCTTAGCAGTGTAGAAAACCCATTTCTCACCCTTTTTGCATTCTCCTGGCACATCTTTGAATACTAATGCTGTCACCAGCTTCCACGAGCTGAAGCGATGTGCGCTGGGGTTGACCAGGGGTGTAGGACAGGAGTGACGTTCCTCTGCCGGGGTGTAGGACAGGAGTGACGTTCCTCTGCCGCCCCTGCCCGTGCAGGCAGCCAGCCAAGCCCTGGGGCTGCGGCGGCACGTCCTGCCACAGCGCAGGGCGCTCTCCGCTCGGCAGGGGCCTGCCCTGGGAATCGGGGATTTGTTTGGCAGCTCTGGCACAGGGAGGCTTAGCCGAGGCACCTCCTCCCATCTTCTGCCTGCCTCAGGATTGTAATCCAGCGCCCCTCCAGTCCTTGCTCTGCTGATAGTGTTAAAACCGCATTGACTCTGTTATTCAGAAAGGCACTGAAGCCAGGGATGGCTGAGCCCTTTGTACCTTCCAAGGCCTCCAAATTTTCCGTCTGCTGACCAAGTTGCAAGGCGTAGCAGGAGACATAGCCCCTCCATTGTGTTATGGATGCTAGTCCTCAAACTCAGTCCCAATTTACTGTAGATACCATTTGAAACTGGTATTTGAACAATAGCTTCCAAAATATTCACCTACTCCTCCTCTTTTTTGTCTTTATTATAAGCTATAGAATATTTCTAATGTGACAGGAAACACGCTCCATTGTTTCTCCACTGTATTTGACTGAAGTGAAGCTGCTCGCCTGCACAGAGGTACCACCTCTGAATAGTTCGCTATTCTGAGCACTGTTAAATTTGGAGCCTAACTTATTTTAACTATTGCACTCTCAGAGACCCCATCTTGTAAAGTTCTTCTGTGCCATTAAAGCTCAATGGGGTTTTACCCTCTCAATAGCAGACCCAGAACAATACCTGGCTTCTGATGAAATACAGGATGCAGTCAGCTGACTCAATTAGGAAATTAACTTCTTCATCCTCTTGCCCGTGTTTGGTGGTTGGATGCTTTGAGATCCTTTCTGTCCACCGGATTGCACTCTCCTTTTCCATCACACATTGAGCCAGAGGTAATGGGTAATAGATGTAGTAAGAAAAAAAAAAAAAAATTGCCCTGGAGATCCCAGGCCCGGATCTGTGGTGCTCCTGGCAAAGCCTAGTGGAGCTGGCTGGCTGCAGGGCTGGAGACAGAGACTCATCCTACAACCCCATCCCCGGACACGGCTCGTACACCAGCATCCCTCCAACAGAGCGGGATGTCTTCCCACAGACATGCTGGTCCGCGAGGTAGCGGGTAGGTGAAAGCCTAGCTGCTGTGTGGGTACAGGTGACTTGGAGCAGCGAGTTTTTGCTGAGAACAAGCTGGTGCGTATCACCGCGAGTCAAGAAGTGAAAACGTGGTGGTGGCGTTGGCCCCCTGGCTGAGCGGAGCGGGCGAGAGGCAGTGCCGGGGGCATTGCAGCTTCCCCGCCTCAGGTGTTTGAGCCTCTGCCCTGCGAAGCAAAGAGCTGCCTGTATCCATTTACATTGCGGATGCACAGCTATAAGCCACCTGCAAACATTGTAAGTTTGTCTGCCTGCAAAACCCATCAGAAGAGTGAAGCTCCGTGCTCACTGATTTTGGTTTTTTGCCCCTGGTTATGGCTTACAGAACCAAAGAAAACAGCCTTTTATGATGCAGGAACAGGGAAGTTACTGAGACTGAATTATTTTTCCTTGTCACGCAGCTGTGAGTGCTGGAGGGCTCCACCGGCCTTGCTACAGAAACACCGCGGGGCTAAAAATAGCTGGGGACGGCGGGGCTGTGGGTGAGGAGCAGCCGTGCTGGGCAGGACGCCTGAGCCTCCTCCGGACAAAACCACCCGTCACTCCCAGCCTGGCCGGCATGCAGAGCACCGCGCTCCCCGCATGGGTCTGTTCCCATCCCGGCTGGTGCGGCGTGTCGACCTGGCTGCCCGCAGCTGCGCCGCGTCCCGGGAGTCGGTGAGCAGAGGTGGGTGCCTTGGTGGGGGCAGGCCAGGGCGAGCACAGTGCTGCTGCTGCCCTTGAGCACCTGGGGCCAGCTCAGGCCACGGAGACTCTGCTGGGGGCCCGCGCTGGGAAATCACTCTGTTGTTACTCCTACCTTCCATGCGTGAGCAATTTCCCCCTCATGGTTATAAGTACGTTCAATCAAAATGAGCGTGGTTTACTCTTCTCTGTGAACAATGCAAACACAATGCAAACATTTCACTCGCTGCGGCTCGGTATTTCTGCATAATCTGCCAATTCTGCACAGAGCAGATAAAACGGTAGAGAAAGAAAGTTCTTACCTCATTCTTTCTTCTGGCCAAAACAATACATCTAATGGCAGGACACACAATCTGTCAGCCCCAGATACGCAAATATTTCATGCCTCAGTCTGGCTGGTATCACCTCTGCTGGGGGCCTGGGAGGCTTTGTGGTCCTCCCACAGCTCCTGGGTCCTGGTTGGAAGTCCTGGGTCCGGGGTTGTCATCGCCCATCAAACACTCTCATTTTTAGCAAATTCAGACAAGAAAATATTTCTTGAGCGAGTTCTTCTTTCCGTCTGCCCTGCTCTCTCCTCTGGTCATACGGGCCACACTGCATGGCATGGCCGTGTGTCGGCGGGTGGCTTTGCTCATGGGCTGGTGCCCGTGTGTGTGCTTGTGTGTGTTTGTGCGTGTCCATTTGCTCAGGCTCTCCCGAAACGCCTCGCTCAGCTGACGTGACCGTCTCTGCTGCTGGGTGGCTGGAGCGCGCTCAGCGTGTCTTAGGGAGTGCGAACTTCTCTTCCCGCACGCTTGCAGCAGAGGAAGCACCCTGACAGAGACGGGCTGCGGGTGTTGCTGTGTTTATCTGGATTGTCCGGCAGCACAGCTGTAAATGATGTTTTATGGACAACAGTGCAGGTGGGGTGGCCTTTGGGTAAGACTGACCTTACTATTCAGCATTAAATCATATTAAGGACGTACTCATTAATTGTAGTTGGTTTTCCTTGCTTGGCAAGATTCAGGGGTGCCGCAACTCCTTTGGAACACAAAGAACTGAGTGGCATTCAGTGCCGCCATCAACGGGGGAGCCCAAACCCGCCATCTGCTGTGTTAGAGAGTAGGAGAAGAAGGGAAGAGCTCGTGTGTGGAAAGCTGCTCCCACACAGAGCAGAGGAGGAGTGAAGGGCAGATCTGTCCCATTTCCGGGGCTCCTTTGTGCTCCTCAGAGCCAACAGTGCGCAGGACCGACGCGGTGGTTGAGTAGTCAGGGCCCATTGCTGGCAAGCAGGATTTTGCTGGAGCCGTGTCTGTGTTTGCTTTCCAGGGTGCCGTCCCTGTGCCGTGCTGCAGCGTGCGATGCCTCAGCCGCCGAGGAAAGGGGGACAGTCCTGCAGCCCCAGCCAGACCAGCGAGGCCGGGGGAGAGGGGCAGGGAAAGACACAGGTGCCGAAGCGGCCGGTCGTGGCAGAGATCGGTTTGCTTTTCAGGTAGTACAGCTGGTCCTTCATCCCTCCCGCCCTCCCCTGTTCCCATCCCCTCCCCGGTCCTGCTCCTGCCTGGCCAGGAGCACACTTTGGTACAAAGGGCTGAAAAATCAGGACCGTGTCTGTTCTGCAGGAACAAAAGGGTTCCTTTGTTGTAATTCCTCTGTTCGGCTCTGCACAAGGCCCTCGCGTGGGGCACAGCAATGCACCCTGCATGACAGGGACAAAAGCAGGTGACTGTGGGGATGGCTGAAAGCAAAGCACGACTTTTTTGCTACAGTCTTGTTGACTTGCTGGTGCTTTGCAGGAAGCAATTCATACAACTTTTCTTTGCATAATGATAGTAAAAGCTTTTCTTGCCAGAAAAAAAGGGGGGTTAGAGGGGAGGATTTATCACAGAGCTCAACACAGCCTTGCCAGAAACAGCTTATACCATTTATGCAAAATGAAATGATCACTTTCTTCTTCCCAACTATTGTCTCTCAGTGTCATGGCCCTGATTCAGCATGGTGGAGAGGGAGACGTGAGGGCTCAAAGGCTGCGGTAAGCTCTTATGTCGGTGCTGGCGCAGGACGCAGAGCAGAGCGCAGCAGAGGGAGGACAGCAGCGGGGCTTTGCCCAGGGCAGGCTCCTGCACAGCTTGACTTGCTGTTGGTGTTTGGTGGGTGCTTTTTTTTTTTTAAAGTCTTTTTACATATATTTGGAAAAAAAAGCAGGCTTATAGTAAAAGTCATGAGTAATATGCATTGACACCTCTTGGACTTCCGCAGACACTCCTGGGTGTCCCCAGGAACCCGCCTGCAGGGTCTGTGTAGGCTCTTAAAAGGTTGAGCTGTGATACAGACACGCTTTCCGCTGCTGTGCCTGCGCAGTAGCCACATCAGTGGAGCTGAGCTCATGTTTGTCTGCTGATGGGTTTTAGTTGATGCAGTCTTTTAATGCTTGGGGGGTGGTGGTGTGTGTTTTAAACGGGATGTTCACTGGGCCCCTTTAGTAGCTTGACAATCATAAGGGTTTGCAAACTGAGCACAAGCTTTAAAGTGATTTGTTTGACTTTTGGGGCTGATCCGGTATTACTGAAACTGGTAAAAGCGCCTCTCCTGCCTGGAAGGTCCCAGGCCGTTGTTTTTTTGCAGCAAGTTCAACTTGCCGCAGGAATGAGTCCTCAGGTTTGACTAGCTTCATATGCTCCTGCCCATCTGGTTCATGAGTGACACGGAGCCGCAGAGAACTTCATTGCCATCAGTGCAGCATGGGACTGCCCGCTGGGGCGACATTGCACTTTTTCAGTAGCAGCTTTAATGCCTGAAGTCAATGGCCTTCGCCGAGCTTTTCTGGGAGAGTGGCAGAGGGCTTTAAATTAATACCGTTTCACTGGTAAATGGTTGATTAATGGTTTGGTACGGTTTTCTGTTTTTTTTTTTTTTTGCCAGGTAAGTAAAACCCAGTTGGGGAAGTGGGATATTTACTGACACTCATCCCTGTCTCTGGATTTTATTTATTCTGAAGCATTGCTGAAGTTCTGCTATGGTCATGTCACTAGTTTTTATGTCAAATCTCTCGTTTTGCTTCAGACATCCTTTCCTCTGCGACGTATTAAATCCGCTGCAGCCTTTCACAGGTGCGTGTCCCGGGGTGCAGACCAGCCGTGGAACGGGCCTTGTGGTGCGGAGGTGGACGGAGCTTCACCGCTGGGCTGCCCCCCCCCCCCCCCCCCG